>OZ025298.1:94601350-95201350 GCA_964019185.1 Maratus speculifer
CGGCTATCTCCTTTGGAAAACGTTTTGGACCCTTGGTCTGCCATTTAATATCGTTTGTCTTGATATGTACTATCACCCCTCTTTTATTGTAAAAAAAAAAAAAAATTAGAATCACCCTATATATATATATATATATATATATATATATATATATATATATATATATATATATGTCATTGCAATTCATGGTTTTAAATTACCTGGACCGTTAACTAGCAGTATTATTCATTTATCTTCTATAAAGACATAGAAAATTGTTGTAACATTCAATATAACTTTTTTAACAATAACTTGCTTAGAAAATTATTGTTTTAGAATTTAAAGTCTGTCTCAAAAGTTTAAGCACAAGCATAAAATGTTGATTTTTAAAGATTTATAAATTTTTTTTCTGATAATCTTTATATATAAAAATCTTCTGTGCGTGTGTATGTAATTTAACTCCTCCTAAACGACTGGACCGATTTTGATGAAATTTTGTGTGTGCGTTCCAGTAGATTCGAGAATGTTTTATATTCACATATCGTCGAAATTGATTCAGTACTTTTTTAGTAATTAGGCAAAAACTAATAGTTAGTGATTTTTCGCTAATAAAAAGGGATCTATATATTAAAGAAAGTCAGGATTTCGTATTAATCATAGCACAAAAAAATCTACTTTACCAAAAATCTTGAAAATTGGGGTAAAAATACTTCCTATAACATCGAGTGCCGCTAAAAATAGATTTTCAAAAATTCCACCCCTAAGATGAGTAGAAAAAAGAACGAACTTTTAAAAAATTCCATAAAAATCGGCTTTCGTAGTTATCGGTGCCAAGAAGGACGACGTCTGTCGGTGACAGGACAACGTCTGTCGGGTGCGCTAGTATCATTATAAAATATTTGCAGTTTTCTCAATATTATTTAAATAAATGAAATCAAAAATAGAAAAAAATAAATTACATAATTGAAAAAATATATAATAAAAAATGTTATAAAAAACTGTCTCAAAAGTTTATGCACAATGTCAAAAACAACCTCATTAATAATTTTTACAGAACTTTTACTAACAAACTATTTTTCTGTGATTTCTGATTAGTTGAAATAAACGTGCGCTCATCGAAATTATTAGTTTTTATAGGGTTTCTGGTGGCAAAAAATACGATGCTTTCTCAATGGCCTCTTAAAGTTCTTCAATAGAGTCATACTGCTTCCAATTACCATAAACCTGGCGGGTTAAAATACTCCAGACATTCTCAGTTAGGTTTAAATCTGGACTTAAAGCCGACTAGTCAAGAACTTTATCATTTTTCGGAGAATACCAAAGTTTTGTAGTATGTGATACGTAGATAAGGTATTGTTTTGTTGAAAAGTCCATTCAAGACCGCCCAAAATGACACTGAATGGAAGTAAATAATGGCTTAGCGTCTCTTGAGACTTTTTTTAATCTTGTTTCCCTTTTAGAAATACCAGAGAGGTCTGGCCATTGAATCCAAATGCCCTTTAAATCATAACAGTTTTACCGCCTGGCTGCCTGCTGAAAAATGCCCTTGGTTTCTTGCGTAAGTTATGCCAATACGCGTTCATACCATTAGGGTCATCTAAATTATATTTTTTCTCATCGTTGAATAAAACAGTAAGCCACTTGTCCCTGTAGGGTAAGTATTTTTTAGCCCAGTTCATTCTTGCCTGTTTGTGATGCAATTTGATAGGCGGTTTGCGAGCCATTTTGTTTAGTATGGTGTAATCACATGCCTTAATACGTCTATTTACAGTGCCTTTAGACACCTATACACATAGATTATTTTTAATTTGCCGTATGGACATATTTTGTTTAGATGCAAATCTCAGTATTCTACGATCAGTCTGAACAGTCGTCATACGTGGTCGTCCACATCTTGGTTTCCATTTAAGATTATCATTTCTAGAGAGTACTTTATATATATACCTCGTTTTGATCGATTTAAAGCTTTTGAAATTTCAGAAACAGTTTTATTTTGAGACTTCAATTTAAAAACTTTCAAAATCTCACATTTTGTGAATTCTTTACCCTTCGACATTTTTAAAATGAGAGTAAATGACTTCTCCACTTTTTATACTTGTATAAATGTGCAATATTATGTCATACAAGGTACATACACAATACCAATACTGTGTTTCTACTAAAATTTGCATAAAGTGCTTAAATTTTTAAGACGGCGTTTCTTCAAGAAAAAAGAAAAATTAATTAAAATATTTTTTATTTTAACTACCCACAGTAGTTTATTTTATTTTATTTTGATGAAATGTCGAGTATTTATTGTAAATTAGCATAAAGTATATTCTTCTTCAATTATTTTAAACCATATTTGCAGAGTGCTTAAACTTTTGAAACAGACTATATCTCTTGTAGGATATTATTTTATTCTAATGAAATGCAATAAATTTAAAAGCAATCAAGTAGTCCCATGATGTTCAGTTTTCATATTAATTCTATGTTAATTCAAAAATAGTCAAAAGAAAAAAAAAATTAGAAGAGTAAAAAGAACAAAATATTATTTTTTCCTAATCATAATATTTAGCTTCCTCTTTATTTCATTTATTTAATTATCTTTCTGTGATGATGATGATGATCTTTCATGAGAAAATAAACATTGATGGTTTTCAAGGAAATAGCCATAATAAAACGTAAATTTTTGATAAAAAAAAATAATTTGTGAAAATTAATTTCACGTGAATAATTTTTCAAAATTCATTGGTTAAGATTTAAAATTTCTGATAGAAAATATTTTTAAGACTATTTTAGTTATTTTATTAATTTTGGATAGATTAACAGAAATAAACAGATAGATTAACAGATAAATTAACAGAGCACAATGCAACCTCCATTATCCGAGCTAACTAAGACCGCTAGTACCTCACATATAGAAAATATCGGTTAATAGAAATTGTGCATAAAACTCACTGAGCTCGTGAATTTGAATATCTCTTAAAATAAAAAGCAACAGAACGCTATTTAAATTATACGAATAAACAGATATATAGTTAAGTTTTACAGCTCAACAAATAAAAACAATTCCCAATGATTCCTTTAAAAGAACTTCATTACGCTATTGATACTTTTATAAAACATATTGCCAGGACTACACATCCTGAAAACAATTAAATTCCGTTCTGGCCTGGCTCGATTATGTAGAAAAAATGCAAGTTTGATCTCGGTTCGGATCTAGTCTACTGAAAAAATAAGCTTTGGCTCAGACATGTTGTGACTGAGCAATGTGGATGTTTACGTTGAACATGCTACATTTATGTATTGATGTTGTCAATCTAGCATCAGCTCGTGACGTAATCCATACTTACTTCCGAGGAAGTCATATTCATTGAAAATGACTCATATTTTATCGCCATCGATTAAATGTTTATATCGGGCTGGTAGGTCTGCTTAACTTTTTATTCGTCTAGTCGGGCCGGTTGGAAAAAATGTCCTAATTCTGCCGGGACGGGGGCCAATCTCTGGTCCGTGCTGATCTTTAAAGCCTGTTGCACGAACAGGGGACTAAAAAGTGTAGCCATCTTCAAAACTCATTCACAAAAGAAAAGATAAGAAAAAACTCACAGATATCATTATCGGTTTGGTTAACAGACTCCTCGATCAATCGAAGCTAGGTTAATCGAGGTTCTACTGTATATCATATATAAATCACTTTTCTACAGAATATGTTGTTACATCACATGTCAGCTAACGTAATATAAGGAATTACACGATCTATATCATCATCTTAAATCATTTGAGATTAATATACAAAAAGGAAAAAGCGTAAGAAAATAAGATCAGATAATGTATTTTTTTTCACTCACTTATATCTTTTTCATCTTTGAAATCCAAAAATAAAAATCTGGCATTAACCGTTTACACGCGGAATTAATATCGCAATGTAATTATTGTTTTATTTTTCCTTTATTACAGCTTCAAATGTTTTAATTTATGCATACAATTTTAGAAAAGAACAAAAAAAAATATTTTTGCAGTTTTTTAGCTGTTTTTATTTTTGTGTATTTTTTTATTTTGGAACATGATTATTAATTGACAACCTATGCAAATATAACAAATTATTTTCCGCTATATGCTATTATATATTCTTCTTGTGTATTTTCTCGAATTCCAAAAACATTTAGATTCTTAGTGGTAAAATATAAGCAATAATGAAAAACGATAAAAACAAATAATGTATTTTTATGCAAATTAATGAATTTTCATTTTCTTTAGATCTATGATAAATGCTTAAAGATAAATATTTATTGGTTTCAAAAGCTGAAATCAGCCTTATATTTTATAGGAAAAATAAAGACATTGTTATTATGTTGGAAAATACATGTTTTGTATTACAAATAATGCGATGTTCCCATTTGGGAACATTGGCGTTTAAACGGTTAATGTAGAATTGATATGAAAAATAAACGGCATCATACTATTAAATTAATATTAAATTTGCATTTCACCAAATTAAAATAACAATTGTCTAGCGATATTTTCTTAAACAAAATAACTTTTTAATAGTTTTAATCTCAAAAAGAGGACGACAACCATCTATCTGTCTCTAAAATTTAAATAATTTCTAGTAAATCATACTTAGTTAACGATTAAAATCATTTAAAATAATAAATTAAACTAAAATCTATCTGTATCCTAAAGATTAAATATCCTGCAAAAATACTGTTACACAAAAAATTGTCACTCGTAAACATAAAACTACTCAATTGCAATAAAGTTCTAGTTATTCGAACTTCAAATAGGCGGCACGCAAAATATCTAAATTGATCATAGAATGCAAAATAACTATCATATATCTCTAAAAATATGATTATCCCCACATTACATTTTAAATCAACGACAAAAGTTTTATTTACTGTGCAACGATTGCAAATTTTATGACAAAAATTAACATTTGTTAAACTATCCTCTAGTAAAATGGTGAAATTGAAATCGATTTAACAATCTAATTTCATGGCTCTTTGATAAATTCATCCACATACGCATTCTCTAGCAAATATTAGTTAAGTCGCTCACGTTTTAAAACATATTTTAAGGTGGTCCGGGACACATTTATTATTATTTTTTTAACTGAGTTAAAATTTGAATTTTTTTTGAATAGTTAATCATTATTAAAAAACGAAATCACATAATAAATCTTCTCAAAAAAAAAAAAAAAAAAAAAAAAAAATTATTAAAATAGAGCTATAATTTAAAATTGTTATAACTCAAAATATTATTTATAGAATTTCAATATTTTTACATTTAAATAAACAGAAATATCTTAATTTTAATTTTGATTCAGCATTTTTTTTATTTTAAAATATTCAAAGAAAAAACTTGAAATAAAAATGATATAACTTTTATTTAAAAAATCATATTTTCAAGAGTAAATACTTAAAAAAAAATTTGCTGAATCAAAATTAGAATAAAGTAATAAAAAACATGTTCTAAGTTTAAAGCATTTATCTTTAACGGTTCTTGAGTTATAAAAATTTAAATAAGAGAAATAATGAAAAAAAAAAAAACGCATTTTCGCAAAAAGTCACTTCCACAATATACTCCACTTAGGTTTCCGTACAATAAATATATGAATTTGTAAGGGCACATTGGATTATATAAGCATAGCATTAAGAGTTGTTATTTAGATATTAAAGACCAAAGGTGTATAACGTATTCCACTCGTGTGTTTATATGTATCCAAATTGTCCACGTATTTAAAAGTTAACATCACGGCTAGCAGCAAAGATTTTTCTCGAAAACCATTATCCACAATACTTTTCTGCTTCTACGCTGATAAGAACTTTTAGCATTCCTCAAATCCTTTGTTGAACGCCCGCAAATCTAAATTTGTAGGAAAGGGGAAAATGTGATTTTCCCAAAAAACTGTGTGATCTACGGTAACCGCTATAGTTTTGTTGAAAGATATAAATTAGATTCAATTTTCCCTAATATTTTCTTAATTTAAAATTCAACACATATGGAAATAGAGTTGGGAGAACATATTTTTGCAATAAATTTCCTACTATATGTGTAAAAATATAATATCTACAATTGAAAAAAAAAAAAGTATTTTTAAGTTCGTCGTTATTAAAGTTTTCCATGCTTATATACATAGAATTTTTTTTTCAATTAATTTAATCATCCACTCGACATTTTTACTTAATATATTTGCAACTGCATTCTTTCTAATTTCTAAAAAGGTGCAACTTTAAGATTTTAAAAACAGTAAAGGAGTATTATTTAACTATTGACATGTTTCAACTCTTCAAAAAGTAATTTTCCTGGCGAATAAAAATTTTTTTTACAACAGTTAAATAAAAGTATTTTAATATTTTAAAATTCTTATTCTTATACCTTTTTAGCAATTAAAAAAGGGGTACAAGTACAAGGTATTAATTTGTTACACATTTATATTTGTGGATGATTAATAACCAATAAATATATGGGTCAATAGTATTTATAACTTCAGTCGATTTAAACTTTACACGTTCCATATTCTGCGAGTAAAAAGGCTGTGACAAATAGACAGGTAGACACAGGAGGAATCTCATAATGGTTTCGTTTTTACTTTTTAAGCACGGGATAGAGGTCTGCACGGGCCGGGCCGCGGCCCGAACCGTGGCCGGGTTCGGGCCGACACCCGGCATTACCGATCCGGTCATTACCGACACCTGGCCCGGCCCGCGGGCCGGGATGGGGCCGATTTCCAGTATTGGCATTCGGGCCTCACTTTTGAAGTCTCGGGCTGGGCCGGGCCTAGTCACTAATCTTTCGGGCCGGGCCGGGCCGGGCCGGGCTTGGGTCTTAATTTTTTTGCTGGACGGGCCGGGCCTAACTTTTTTTCCGTACGAAGCCGAGACTGATTCCATTCTTCCTAGTTTTCATGGACCAAAATAATCAGTTCTATTGAATCATCCTATATGAAAATCCTTTTCTCGACTTTTTATGAATCAGTAATATTTGGCTTTGTCCAAAAATGTTTGCAAAAAAGGCATATACTTTTAAGCCGTCATTATTCTACAATTAAACATTAGAATTTATTCCTTTTAAAGAATCGTAGATTACTAGGCGTTTTAAAATAGAATTAAACACACACACACACACACACAAAAACATGATTATGACGGAATTTTCTTTTAAACTGAAAACTGAAAGTTTCTTTTAAATGTTCATCCATGCAAAATGAATACAACAATACGGGAGAAAAAATATATTAAACATTTACATCTGTTAAGAAGAGAATGTATTTTTTTTTTTTTTTTTCGTTCCAAAGTGATTTCGTCTTTGGAAATTTTACCATATACCGCTTTTTCGACTTTTTGTCTCCATTACAGGGAATATAGATTAATAATACTAGTGATAACTGAAACATTTACATACAACAAACAAAGATTCATTTAAAAGCGTAAATATCGCAGCCTACGGCACTTCTGCATAAATGGAGATTATAAACATGAAAAAAAAAAAAAAAAAGACTAATATAATTTTTTTCGGTCAGAACTCTTCCATAAGATTAAAGATCAATGTTTTCTAGAAATTCACTTGAGCCGGGCCGGTTCCGGGCCGAATTTGAAACTTTTTTCCGGACCGGCCCGAGCTCGGGCCGAAATTTTAACTTTCGGGCCGGGTCGGGTCGGGCCAGTATTTTTTTCGTTCGGGCCGGGTCGGGCTCGGGCCAAAATTTTAACTTTCGGGCCGGGCCGGGCTCGGGCCGAAATTTTAACTTTCGGGCCGAGCTCGGGCCTGGAAATTTCGGCCCGTGCAGACCTCTAGCACGGGATACTAAAAGTATTAAAGTGGACAGCAAACAAACAAAAATAAACATATCGCATTGACAATATATATATATATATATATATATATATATGCATGTGTATAGTTTTAATTAACATTTTTATTTTACTGGTAAGACTACAACTAAATTATATACGCATGATTCAAAGATGTATGATTTTTCTCGCTGACAAAGTACTATAAACAGGCTTTTTCTTTCTGCTCAGAAAGGTAATTTAGCTTTAAGAACATTTACTTGAAGTATGCTTTTTTAAGATTGCTAGTGTTCGACTTTTGAAATTTTAACTGTAAAAATATATTTTTAACAGTCTATACTGTTTAGTACATGAAACTAGGACTAAAAATTTTTAAATTATTTTATTTATTTTTTTTACATTTTTTGTGCAGATATACTTAATAATTCCATTTAAAAATTATTAATATTTTGATTATTTATTGTAATATATATACACATCAATCAACTTTTCATTATAATCACATCAATACTATATATTTTCCGAAGTGAAAATTTCATATTTTTCATTTAAAATTCTTTGTAAATATGTTATCTTAAGATACACATATATTTTATGTCTGAATTAAAATCTTTAAACTAATTTTCATACATTAGACGGACTTGACTGCATTTAACAAAGCAATAAAATCAAAAAATATACAAAAACCATTTAATTAAAAATAAAAATAAATACAAAAATAGACTTTTCACTGCGCAACGCACAGCCTCACCAGGACACATATCAGCAAGAATAGAATATCGTAACATGTCATGGACACAGTCAAAATCAAAGTTATTCTTTTAAAAACACAAAATATTCCACCGGGATCGCACCAGATTTGTTGAGGGTGTAAGGGTATAGTGTAGTAAACCAGTTTTCCATGAACAATTTGTAATGATAAGTGTTGCAATTATTTTTTAAAATCAAAGAAGTTTTAATGGCTAAGGTATGGTTTGTTTCAAGGACATGCTGTACTAATTTAGAGTTCAATATTCCATTCTAAAAGGCACCGACGTGCTCTTTGAGTCTGATATCCATCGATCTGTCAGTTTCATTTATATATACGTTGTCACAGTGGCTTCATGGAACCATGTTAATAACACCGGTTAATTTTGTTACGTCATATTTATGTTTGTGGCTTTTTTTTTTTTTAACTTACTTATTTACTGGTTTAAAGGAAACCCCAATATTAAAAGATTTAAAAATAGATGAAACTTTTTTCGAAGTAGATCATAATATGGTAAAGAAACAAAAATATCAGGTTTAAACCGTTGAAAAGAAGGGGGGGGGGGATTTATTAACTACACAGCTATACAGTTTTCTTGAAAATATTTCTAAATAGATTTTTTGAATAATCTTTATTCTCAAGAATTTCCCATATTTTATCAAAATGTGTATACTGTCCCACAGAAGGAAGACATACCTGAAAGATATTTACATAGTAGCCAGAGATAGTGACCTGGACATTCTTTGACAGCAACTTAATTGCAGAATCTTTAAAATTTACTATCGAGCGTGAAATTAATGGTAAGTTACCATTTTTGAACATCCTTGCTCACAGGAAAAATAGCATTAATTTTCAGTTAATTTCAACTTTAGTTTACAGAAAACCAGATTCAGCGGATCAGTATATTCAAATTGTCCTATTAGCCACAAAATCTCTATTATAAAAACCTTAACATTTAGAGCCTTAAAGTATTGCAGAAGTAATGAAATACTTGAAGTAGAAAGATATAAAATATAGTAAGATTTTAAGAATAACGGTTATCCAAAAAATTTAATTAGAAATATTTTCAAGAAAACTGTGAAGTTCATAAACTCAACCTTCCCCTTTTCAACGGTTTAAACCTGATATTTTTATTTCTTTACCATATTACGATACTGTTTCGGAAATAGTTTCATCTGTTTTTAAATCTTTTAGCATTTTTGTTTCCTTTAAACATGAAATAAATAATTTCTTTTTAAAATAGCCACAAACATAAATAAGGCGTAAAAAAATTAACCGGTGTTGTTAATATGATTCCATGAAGCCACTATGACAACTTATATATGCCCAACGTATATATACAACGTTGGGGCTAATTTAATTACTGTGGCTCTGGGTCATGAAGGGCTATTTCTAACTTTTGGTATTTGATGGATTTCGGGTTGAATTTTATCCTGGGGGTCTTTTTCATATAAATCCGATTTTCTAAACGAAAGCCCAGAATATTGTTTCAGATGAAAAAAAAAAACTTTATTTGAATATAAATGTGTACATAATATTTTTACTTTATAATAGTTGATATTTATGTTAACGACATTATTGCAGATTTTTTTCCCAGAATTGTATTAAACTATAGATCCGTTTCTGTTTAAATCAAATTTCATTTCGGATTCGGATCAATTTCTGCATTACGTTTCATTTTTGTCGATTATCTTTCTGGTTTCTAATCAACAAATATTTTTTGTTGGGTTCAATTCAGGTCTCGTGACGTCTTCTACCAGAATTTTCGGAATCTGTGTAAAGTTAGTGGAAATAACGTTAGGTGGGGGAAGCAGTCAGTCTCAAAAAAGACATCCTATTTGAAAGAGAGATTTTATGTAATCTTCAACCTGTGTCTCCGACTGACAGAGTGCCATCAACAGGACGTTTGTTTTCTCTGAGGAAGATAATGTATCGTGGAGCTTCTTTTGGAAGCACGAGTGTACATGAAGTATATATTTTAAAGATAATTTGACACTTCTGAAAAAACAAGAATGTTATTGTGGCTAAATATATACTTTGAAACAAAATAGTTCCATATGCATCGAAATGTTATATATTTTTAATAATAATGACAAAACCGTAATGAATGTACTAAAGTTTAAAACTGAATGATATTTTATTAAATATTAAAATTATAATTGATGTTAAAACGATAATGATATATACAATACAATGATACGCATCTTGAGTAAATTTCGAAATGTATAAATATAATTAATCTACATTTGTATGGAAAATTTTATTATAAACTCACGTGTATAAAAGTGATAAATATAGTACAGTAACTTGAGTGTGATAATGTTATTTCATAGTATAACTGCAATTTTAATATTCCGTAATGTACACAAGATGTCCCCCCCCCAAAAAAATGAAACTAATGTTATGTTTTTAACAGCGTATCCAAAAACTGCTGAAATTGTTTTTATCGGTGTATCATGCTAGCATTTGTAAAAAATGTGGCAATATATCTTGTTATGTCAAAAACATATAGAGTTTTTTTATAGTTACTAGGTATCTGAATTTTTGAAAATCAAACGATAGGATTTATGTAACATTTTCTTTTCAGTTATCAACGTTCATTAGTATAAAAATACAAAAGTTGGATATATATGATAAATATGAAACGGTAGATAAAATTAGCAACATCCATTTCAGCCCTTCTCTCAAATGATTGAAAAATAATACTATTTTTTTGTAGCATTTGTAGTATTTGTATTATTTAAATACTATTTATTTGTAGCAAGATAGTTATTAACTTTATCAATAAATTTTAGACAACTTTAATGATAAAAAAATCACAAAAATAGCCATAAATTTTGCATTTTTTGTGTTTTTTGAAATTTATCTAAACAACACTTTATATTTTTCCTTATGTGGTCTCTGATTTAAAATAGAGTTTTAAAGTTTGAGTTCAAAAAAGGTATCTGTATTGGTAGTGTGTATTACATAGAAATTCAACTTTTAGAATTTAAAATTTTAAATCTACATAATTAAAAAAATTACAAAATAAGTTTGGATTTGGTAATCAAAACTAAAATTTACCGAAGAATTCAAATAAATAGTGAAAATTGGGTGTTTGTAATGAGACTTTCGAAGATTACATCTTTAGCATAAAGAATTTCCCCTAAGCTTATCGTTTTCAAAATAAACATGAACATGACTTCCAATAGAAAGGCTGTTTTCGTTTTCTTATCTGGCAAATTTGGCTAATAAAATGTATGGAATAGATTTTTTTTTTGGAAAACACTATATTTGGAATATTCTAAAATATCCCATAAAAATAATTCCAAAGACATTCATTCATTCGTAACGTTTAATTTTACGCTATTGATTTAATCATTAATTTAATAAATCTTAAACCTTTATCAATATCATATGGAAGAAAAGGACATAATTTGCTCACGTCCTATACGTAGATGAATCAATTAAACATAAACCACAGTTAATTTTTAAAATTTTTTATTAGAATCAGTATTAAAATTTGGGATATAACATTATTTCTCTTCATAATGGTCCGAATTCAAAACATATTTTCTTTAGCACTTAGATAATTCATCTATTCGATAATCGTAGAATACTAAAGATGGTTTAGAACTGCACATAAATGCCTCGGCGGGAGGACCACTCTCAAAGTAATTATCCTTATCTGGCATTTCCGGCAGTGCTAAATATGCAATATTTTCAGGATCTAAAATTTCAACTACCTTAAGACTGATGTTCCGAAAACTACTCACAGTGAACAACATTTGGTGAAGCTTGCTTTTAATATTGACATTTTGTAACTTTTATACACTTTTGAAATTCTCGTACACGTTTGAACCAAATTTTGGTGCTCAATAGCTGCCACAGTAGGATGGTGAAATCTTGAACCAATATTTGGAGCTCCTCTTGACACATTGTTCCAATAGTTGGAACGAGGTTCAAATAGGAAGCCCCAAATGTTGGTACGAGATTTCATCATCTTATGGTAGCAGTTACCGAGAACCAAAGTTTGGTTCAAACTACAGCAAAATTTTTAACAGTGTAGGCCTATAAGTCAAAGATGTAGAACCAATAAAATGTGTCTTCATAAATCTTAATATTTATTAGAAGTTGAGTTTCAAAACTCGACTTATCCAGAAAATCAAATCTTAAGAAATTTCTTTTCTGACAGCGTCTATTGATTTTCTTGTAAACCAAGATTTTACAATGCCAAAAATTAACAATGAAACTAGTTTTATTTCTCTCTCCTACTTGTAGCTTATAGTATTTTTTTTTTATGAAATTCATCAATAAAATAGATTGGTAGACTCTAAAACTGGCAGTAGTGAAAAGCTCACTCTTTGTAAGAGTGGCAGGCATTTTCACTCTTTTTAGAGTGAACTTTATAAGAATACACTCTTTAAAAATTGGAATTTTCCACTCTCTAGAAAGGAGTGAAATCTGTCACTCTGTTGTCGAGAGTGAAGTACGTCACTCCGTTGTAGAGAGTGATATATCTCACTCCGCAAACAAGAGTGAAAGCCCGGCATTATACACTTAAAAAATTCCGTTAAACTTTGAACGAATACATAGAATACAATAATGAAAAACACCAAAATATGTCAATTCTTAATTTTTAAAAACTCTATTTCATAATATAAACTGGAAATTACGCTTATTTGGTATTGAAACTCACTCTTTTTCAAGATTGAGTAGCGACTCCTTCGAAAGAGTGAAGAGTCACTCCGCCGAAAGAATGACTCACCAGCCAGTCAGAAGTTTTCTGTCGCTTCTTTATCTGATGAAACACATGTGTCCGCCATTTTAAAATTAATCTTTCGTTTCCTTGGTCCACATATGTGGACCTCCATTCTTTTCATTTTTTTAATAATATTCAAACGTAATTTAAATTTTGATCTTCGATATATATGATATGAAATAATTCAAATAGATTAAAACTCTTATTCTGTAATCATAATGAAAAAAAAAATCAGTAAAAAACAATAATACTTCATTGATACTCAGTAAAGAAGAGGCTACAGTACACAGATATTATTTATCAAACAAGGGATGGATATTCATAAATCAAGGAGTATTATTTATCAAAATAGAGGTAAGTTATGTTTAATTTTAATCTTTTATTCCGAAAGTTCATGAATGTTCAGTTAAATAGTTTTACGTTACGTTTATTTAAATAAATTAATTTTGTTATGTCTCTATTTAAAACAATGAATTTTCTCAGATCGAGTTCGGTACTCATGCCAAACGAATGTACAGTAACAAAATATTTTGGACAAGCACTGTATTACATTGAAAAAATGAAGGTGATTTTGAAGGTGGACATTAAATGTTTATAAAATACCGTTTGTAAATAAATAATGCTTTTAAAATATTATTATTTCGTATATACATATTCTTTCTTTATCTTCTCTTTTTTAAATTTATTTCTGTTTAATTTTGGACAGTTTAACTTATTGTTAACAGCCTTGAGAAAACTTGTATCTCCAATAAAATATGAAAAATATTATTTTCTAAGAACCACGAAAGGACAAACATTAAAGTTAGTTATTATATAGCATTATTCTTTATCACTATTAGTTTATAAACCTAACGTTACACATAAAAAAATTAAAGAAAGGAGCTTTCGTTTCTTTCTGCAAATATTACATTTTAAAAAAGGAAATTTTTTAAGTCATTGAATAATATACATAATTAATTATGATGAAAATAATAATAATTATTATTATTATTACTTTGTGAAAGTTTATAATATCTTACAAAATAAAATAAAACAGAAAACTGCAACCAGAATTCAAGCAAAACAAGTGTAATTTGTGATTAAATAGTTGTTATGCGTTATGCATTTTTTTTTACTTGTTAATCTATTTATTTTTCATGCATTTTACATTTATGATGCTTAAAATATATACAATTATGTGTACATTTATTTATTATTATTTATTATTTACATATTATTATATTCATATTCATAATTTTCTTGCATTAATTAATTCTATTTAAAAAATAAAGATGGCGCCACTTCTAATTTTTTTGTTATTAACTACTTTATAATAACATAGATCCATTATTTGTTTGAATTTTGTAAAATATCCTTATTAATAAGGTATTTTTTAAATCTATTTTCTTTTCTTTTATATTTATTTTTTTTCTTTTTATCTGGAATTTAAAATACATTTTTAATTCTCATTTTTGAGATTAAGATCTGAATGTCATTATTTATTTCTTACTTTATAATAAAATCTAATTACAAACGTTTGTGTCAATAGATGGCGCTCTGTATAGTATATTCGTATCTATTTTACTTAAAGTAAATATTTAAACGATTTAAAGTAAATTTTCATTGATATTGTAATGTAATAAAAGTATGCGAAACATTTATAACCATTATAACGAAAACGTAGGCTTTAATCGACATTAAACAACACATACAAATTCCGGCTATCTTAATTAATTTGAAAAGCATATAGCTATGTTGCCAAAACGTTATTGATAAAAACAATACAATAACACATATATATCATTCACCCCAACCAAAAAGTTAGTTTACAACATAATCCGACAGATATGCAGGTTTACGTCTCAGTCTACTGGGACGCAATCGTTCATTATCAGTTTTCTGTTCAGGTACCTCATGTTGCTTCTGTTCAGGTACCTCATGTTGCTTCTGTTCAGGTTGTTCAGGTTGCTCATGTAAAACATTTTCATCAGGCATTGCACCTTTTTTCGTATTCCTTTCGGTCCCCTTCAAAATCTCTGTCGATTGCTTCGAATGACCATCAAGCTCTGAGCATTCGTTCTGGTTAACGGATGGCTCCATTTCACCGTTACTCTCATAGGTATTTTCGATGATTTCCCCTCTTGGAGCTAAATGTCTGATAGACACAGTAGTCTCACGTCCATCTGGTAGCTTTACGTAAGCATATTCTGGATTAGCTTCCAGAAGTTCAACTTCTTGTACAATGGGCTCATACTTATTAGTACGTGAATGATTTTTCATCAACACTGGTCCTGCCTGAGTAAGCCAAGTAGGTATTGAACTTCCATTATGTGACCTTCTAGGGTGAGAAAACATGCGTTCGTGTGGTGTTTCATTAGTTGCAGTGCATAATAGTGAACGAATGGAATGGAGTGCTGATTGTAGGACTTCTTCCCACAGTTCAATTTTCTTGTTCTGAGTTTTCAATGCCAACTGAATTGTTTTCCAAATGATACCATTATAGCGTTCGACCTGTCCGTTACCTCGTGGATTATAGGCAGTTGTACGACTAGTTGCTATACCAAGTGCAGTAAGAAACCCTTTTAATTCTCTAGACATGAGAGATGGCCCCCTATCTGTATGGATGTATGCTGGCATACCAAATATTGAAAAGATGTTACTCAAATGCTTAATCACTGTAGTTGAGGAGACATCAGAGCAGGGAATGGCAAAAGGAAACCTTGAGTACTCGTCAATCACAGTGAGGAGGAAGCGATTTCTTGAATTTGATGGTAAAGGGCCCTTAAAATCTATGTTCAGTCTTTCGAATGCAGATGTTGCTTTTATTAATTTTCCTTGGTTTTTAATGAATTTAGGTTTTACTTCACAGCAGACAGGGCAGGAATTTACGAGACTTTTCACATCTTCTAGGGAAAAGGGCAAGTTTTTAGATCTAATCCAGTGATGCATTCGAACAATTCCAGGATGACACAAGTCTTCATGCAGCTGTTTTAAATTCACTTCAGGGTTAATTGCAGCAGTTATCCTTGAAAATGCATCAGCATTAGCATTTTTACTACCAGGGCGGTAAATTATATCAAACTTGAAACACGACAATTCCAGCCTCCAACGCAAGATCTTTTCATTTTTGATTTTACTAGAATGATGTTTATCAAACATAAATGAGACAGATCTTTGATCAGTAAATACTTCAAAAGGTCTGCCAATCAGGTAATGTCGCCAATAACGTAGAGATTCCACGATGGCATATGCTTCTTTTTCAACAGCTGAATGATTCAATTCGGATTTGTTTAGTGTTCTTGAGAAGAATGCTATGGGTCGTCCTGCTTGGCTAAGAGTTGCTGCTATGGCAAACTTTGATGCATCAGTCTCTACTCTGAATGGAATATTGTCATCGATTGCGGCTAATGAGGCTTTCGCTATGTCTAACTTTAAACTTTTAAATGCATTTACAGCTTCTTCTGCAAGAGGAAATGCATTGTTTGATAGTAATGGACGTATTTTCTTTGAGAATGTTGGTATCCAGCGGCAATAATGGGCAAACATACCTAATGCTCTTCGGAGAGATGCTGCATTGTCAGGTACAGGAAGGTTCATCAAGGGAGCAAGCCTATCCGGGTCAGGCTTGATAGTCTTGTTCTGGATAGTGTAACCTAATAGATTTACAGACTTGGTAGAAAACTTGCACTTCTTTTCATTTAGAGTTAAGTTGTATTTTTTAGTAACTGCTAAGAATCTTTTTAAATTTCGATCGTGTTCATCAGGATTTCTTCCGCAGATAGTGACGTCATCTAGATAAGGAAAAGTACCTTCCAACTCTTCATCTTGAATGATCTTGTCAATGGATCTCTGGAAGCATGCAACACCATTAGTGACTCCAAAAGGTACGCGGAGGAAATGATATAATTTACCATCAGCTTCAAAGGCAGTATAATGCTTTTCAGCATCGTTAATAGGTAGTTGATGGTATGCACTTCTCAAATCAATAGTGCTGAATATTTCATATCTCGATATTTTTGAGATTAACTCCTCAATTTTCGGAAGAGGATAAGCATCAAGCATCGAGAAACGATTAATCGTTTGAGAATAATCAATTACCATACGAGGTTTGTGATGCTCTCCTTTTACCACAAACGCTTGAGCACGCCAAGGAGAATTACTGGGTTCAATAACTCCCTCTTCCAGCAACTTCTTTACTTCTGCAGCGATAAATTTTTGATCTTCCAAAGATTCACGTCTAGATTTGGTAGCTACTGGTTTACAATCTGGAGTTAAAATAGCAAACAGTGAGACTGGTGGCACTTGAGCAACAGCTAGGGAGCAGATTTTGAGAGGAGGTCTCTCGCCATTAAACTGGATTTCAATAAGAGAATGGTCCTTCAGAATATCGTGACCAATAAGAACGTCTGCACAGAGATTTCTCATGATTAGTACTCTTACATTATTATACACATGCTCATTTAATTTCATATTAACTTCGCCGCAACCCTTAACATCTGAGCTTAGAGAGGAATTAGCCATCGTTATTGTGCTTAAGTATGGTTTAACTTTTATTTTACATTTTCTAGTGTGGAATTCATTTATAAAACTAAGTGAGCTACCAGTGTCAATAAGAGCATTCAATTCTACCCCATTAATTTGCACTTTAGTAATAGACTTTTGAAGGCAACTAGGTGAGATTGGTACTGAAGCTAAGGTGTGAATTGATGCAGAAGTGTTATGGGAGATGCGCAGTGGTTTTGATTGGCATACTCTTTGATAGTGGCCCTTTTTTCCACATTTTCTGCACAGTACCTCTTTTGCAGGACATAGATTTCGTAAATGTCGGTTATTTCCACAAAAGAAACATTTTCCAGATTGATGTCGCTTAAGAGCAGCAGAAAAATTATCCTCAGTAACGTTATTCGAAGGATCCGTTGCAGCCACAGGCATATGATGTGAAGTATTCATGTACGAAGCTGAGTGAGATTCGGCTAGTTCCAAAGCTCTAGCTTGATCAAAAGCATTTTCTAAGGTAATGGTGGAGTTTTCTAACAAACGCTCTCTGATGCATGGATTCCTTAAACCTCTAATAAACGAATCTCGGATGTATTCACACTTGTATTGCTCGGCCGTCACCGCTTTAAAGTTACAGTCCTTGCTGAGTTGCTTAAGTGTTTGTAAGTAGTCTGTAACAGATTCGCCACTTTCTTGTATTCTAGAGGCTAGACAATGTCTGGCAAAAATTTCATTTCGTTTGGTAACATAGATAGAGTCCAAAACAGCAATAGCAGTATCATAGTTTTCGGCATCATTAATATGAAGGAACACACTAGCAGAAACATAATTGCAAAGAAGCGGCAACTTGTTTGTTTCAGTTATATTATTGATTTCACTTAAAAAATTAGAAAAGGTTTGTTTCCAATGTTTCCATTTAGCCTCCGCACCAATACTAGCGGGATCGATATCAAACTTTTCAGGTTTTAAAAGTTGATCCATCGTACGTAATTTAGGAATAGTAAATTTTAATGTCGATTAAATTGTAATGTAATAAAAGTATGCGAAACATTTATAACCATTATAACGAAAACGTAGGCTTTAATCGACATTAAACAACACATACAAATTCCGGCTATCTTAATTAATTTGAAAAGCATATAGCTATGTTGCCAAAACGTTATTGATAAAAACAATACAATAACACATATATATCAGATATTAATTAAAACTTGTTATTAATATAAAATAATTTAACTGTTTTCATTAAGTTCATAACATTTTGTTGACTAATGTTTTGTAATTAATTATTTTTAATAATAGTTATTATAATTGTACATTATTAATTATTATAATTTTTTTTTGGTTTCTGATATAACTTTCTTTATTAACTGTCAACTATAACTGCTAGCACAGTGAGATTGTAAATTTGAAATTATCTTACATGGTAGCGATTGAGCGTGTAAGTTTATCTTTTTGATAATTCAATTATTGTCTTATTATTTTTCTAATATTTATCTTTGAACTATGTTTTTCATTGCAATTAATCTTTTGATAATTCAATTATTGTCTTATTATTTTTCTAACATTTTTCTTTAACCTATGTTTTCCATTGCGATTAATCGGGCAATTTAGAAATCATTTTCAGGTTTATCCTGATTTCTAATCAGAAATTAATCGCAATTAACATGTCTATTTAGCATTGCTCTTGAGAACGAGCTAAATACCAAATTTTTCAATATTGTTCCAAGTTTTGCCAACTCCTATGGTTGATATGGCTTGTTATTTACGAGTTGTTCCATGTTTTGATGTTGATTTGTTTTATTGTCTAGCGGTATATATATATATATATATATATATATATATATATATATATATATATATATATATATATATATATACAGGGTGATTGAAAAAAAAAACGTGGACAAATTGATATGACAAATCAGGCATACAACAAGGATAAAAAGTGACACAGGAACATAGGGCCGCAAACCACTTATTGAGTCGCAAATACAGGGTGTTTCATCCTAACTCAATTTGGGTTGACGGTAATAAATTTCAAATAAAGAATACTGCCCAGCTAAACTGATGGCATTGAGCTCACAGGCTACAAATACTAATTGTACATTAAAGCCTTATATTTTCAAGGGTTAGTTCCGTTCGAAAAAAAAAATTAAGAAGGGGAAACAGCTCTCCCCTTTCCTCTTTTTTTATACTTAATCATTGAACCTCCTATACTATCAAAGACATGCTTTATCATATAAAAAATCTATATCCAAAATTCAGAGCAAGTTAGATAATTCTTAATAAAAACCCATTTAGCATTTATATAATTTAAAAGGAGTTATCCCCCTCTTTTATACTTAACCATTAAACTTCCAAAACTATTCAGAGATTTGAACGAAATCTGAAAATTCTGCTTGAAAAACCCATTTATATAAATTAAGGGGGGGGGGCATTAGAACCCCTGTTCCCCCTATTTATACTTATTCAATGAACACCTAATAACAGTCACGGAATCGCCTCATCAGAATGATCCTAATCTAAATTTTGAACGAAAACATAATTCTGCATGAAAATCCCATTTATATCAACTAACGGGGGGGGGATTAGAACCCTTGTTCCCCCGATTTATACTTATTCAATGAACACCTAATAACAGTCACGGAATCGCCTCATCAGAATGATCCTAATCTAAATTTTGAACGAAAACGTAATTCTGCATGAAAATCCCATTTATATCAACTAACGGGGGGGGGGCATTAGAGCCCCTGTTCCCCCTATTTATACTTATTCAATGAACACCTAATAAGTCACGGAATTGCCTCATCAGAATGATCCTAATCTAAATTTTGAACAAAAACTTAATTCTGCATGAAAATCCTATTTATATCAACTAACGGGGGGCATGAGCCCTCCGTTCCCCCTCTTATACATATCGAATGAACTCCAAAAACTAATCAGGGAAGCGCCTTGTCAGGATATACCTATATACAAAATTTCAAGTGGATCGGATATTTTTATCATGAGTTATCGCGTTACGCACATACATACAGAACGGACGGGCACATAAGTTCTCAGGCTATGATAGCCTGTGAGCTAAAAACTGAAAGATATTATAATAAAACATTTAACAGGCATTTTCATCTTTGTTTTAAATGTGATAACACCAAACAAAAGTGTTAGAAATTTGCATTATGCGCACCAGCAATATGCACTTGGCACCTCACATTTTGGACTCTGATAATCAGTTTATACGGTATCATCAATTGCTTGAGCAATTTGTTTTTCCAGATCTATCTTATCACATTTTACGCAAAATAAGGTACATATCATTGCATTTTCATTACATTATTTATATTTTCCTCGAAATTATTACTTTCAAACCGGGTGTAGCTAGAATGAAACACCCTGTATTTGTGACTCAATAAATAGTTTGCGACCCTATGTTCCTGTGCCATTTTTTATCCTTGTTGAATGCTTGATTTGTCATATCATTTTGTTCACGTTATTTTGAATCACCCTGTATAGATATCTATATCTATATCTATCTATCTATCTATCTATCTATCTATCTATCTATCTATCTATCTATCTATCTATATATATATATACATACATACATACATACATACATACATACATACATATATATATATATAATACTATATAGTGATTTAAAGTTTCCTATTCTATTATATTTTGAAAGAACCTTTATGACCAAAGCATAGTAATAATAAATAAGCTATATTTATAATATTTATACTAGACATTGTCATAGTGACACAATGTGATTTTTATGGATGGGTAAGCATTATCCATTTGAAACATGATTGCGTTATTAATGAAGCTGCGATATTTTACTTTGAAAACAGCTCAATTTCTTCTAATTGTAATGGTACATCATTCATTTTTTTTTATGGAAATTTCTATGGTAGTTTGAATTCAATAATTTGTGAATAGGAAATAACAGCAAAATAATTTTCCGTTATATAGCTTGAGATTTGGCGGTGAGTATGAACTTCATTTACGAAACTCTTAATTGTTTTCTTTTAATAACAATTTTATTTTTTCTTAAGAAAGGTGTTATAGTAAAAATAAAATACATTGACATGTTTCGGAACCGTCAAATAAGTTCCACAGTCATAATATAAATAAAACAAAATTTCAAAATATTTCTCGGACAATACAAATGACACGCGACAATTAGATATAAATAACAAAAAAAAAAAAAAAAAAAAAAAAAAAAAAACATGCTCTCTATTGCAAAAAATTAAATTAAAATATAGACCATAATCTAAAACTTAACTAAAAATAAAAATTTCAAACTATTTCACGGTCAATACAAATGACATGCGACAAAGAGAAAAACACCAAAAAACACGCGCGCTAATGTAAAAAATTAAATTAAAATAAAACCATGATCAAAAGAAATTCCAACTTGGTTTATCCCATTCAAGCCCTCACGAGGAATTTATTCATTAATTCTAACCATAACTTAGGAATAATAAAAGAAACGGTATCATTGCAAACCAGATTATTACGCGTATAAATTTCAATGGACTCTCTTATAATAGATTTACGATTACAATTAGATATGAAACATAATTTACTTTGATTAAACAATATTTTTATCTCAATCAATTGGATTTAATTAACTTTTTATCATTGTTTTCTTTTATTTAAGTTCGATTCGTTATTTGTATGTTAGGTAAGTTTTTCTTTTTATTTGTAGCTGTAATAATAAATTTAATTTAATAATTAATTTAAATTTGTTGCATAAATTACATTATAAAAATTTTAACATTTTATTTATCAAATGAAATGCTGTATAATCTAATTGTTTTTTATTTAAATTCAATGGCTTTTATTAATAAGCACTGTTTAAAGAAAAAAGAAATGAATTATTTTTTCATGTAATGAGATTTTTCTTATGGTAATTTTAACGTTTTATAAATATCGTTAAACAAAGATAAATCTCCTTCCTTCCATTTTACCTTTAGTCTGCTTTGTATCCAAAATTTAATAAATCAATTAAAGGAAAATTAGTTTAACTTTTTTTGGAAAGTTAGATAAAATGAAGTTTATGTTTGTTTCCACAATGAAAGAAATTTATTACCCTAAAAAGAAATTGCTGAGAAAAAGTGCAGCTTTCATACGAAATTATATTAACGTTCCTAATAAATTTTATTTTTTAAAGTCTCTGATTTTCATGATGATTTCCAAATTTTATTGATATAAGTTTAATTTTTTAGTTTTGTTGTGTTTTTTCGAAACTCTCCTATTGGAATTGTTTTATTTCAAACTTCCCTCTTTATGAAATTTGTAAGAGACTTTTTTTTGTCAATTAATTTGAAAAAATATTTTTAGGGTAATAAATTACAAATTAAAAAGTATAATTAATCCACAATTTTACTATTTTACCAATGTAGTAAAACCTCTGAATAACGGAAATGTCGTTGCGCGGAATTCGTCCGCTATTCGTAGGTGCCCTCTAATGGGAGTTAAAAATTCAGAAATATATAGGAGTTGTACATCTAACAAAGATCCACTAAATAGATGTATCTTCTATTCGAAAGTGCTCGTTATGAAGGTTCTACCGTATTATTATAATTACTAAAAAAATTCATTTTTGAGATAATATTTAAAAATCCTTTACAGTGTCAGCCTCATACATTTGGTTATCTATTCTTACAACATTTATCTTAATTAGCAAAATAACCTAGGTAAAGGAATGTTTCACTTTTCCTTTCAAAATATTTTTATAAAAATAGCTGTCTTTTTCCCTCTTTTCCTCTTTCTGCTATCTTTTAAGACGCATGCAATACATTACCAGTGACATCAGTAATCAAGTAAAGAAGGGAAATATCATTCAGTTTTAATCATTTATGATCGCAAGGTTCTTCAAAGTATAATTTTTTAGATTTTAAACATACGGATTACCTTTGCGTTACCGTGTTTAAAAAAAACGGACAATTTTACTAAGCAAACAAACAACAGTTTTCTTTTTCTTAACTAATTACATATGGGTAGATTTTATGGTAGAAAATGGCTGAAAGATGTGTCGTAGAAAATGTTACATTGAACAAATAATCTCATTTATAGATAACATTGCTATGCATTTAAATTGGTTAACAGATGTTTCTTAACTATTTACTTAACTTATTCTTAACTTGTAAATATTTTCTTAATTAAAGAAGAAAATATTAGTTTCAAATATTTTATAACTTTATGTAGAAAAAAATCCGTTTTAAATTAGGTACTCTGAGAGAATTGCTGCATTCTGCCTATAACAAGTTGAGTAGTACGTCTTTATTCGGGTGAGTGACGTCACATGCACGTTATCTATTACACGGTAATGGAATATAAATAAGTTAGCGAATGATCAAACGAAAAATTTGAAATCATAAACACTTTTATAATTTTTTAGAAAATGTTAAATAAAAATAGAATTTACTTTTCACATATGTTTTAATTGCTCAATGAATTTTAATTTTTGTTCTAAACTTTCCACATCGTTAAGGGATATCTTAACACACAAATAGATGCACATTTTTTAAAAGTAATTTTTTTTCAATTATAAAATAAAATAAACGGATAACATTTTAAAATATTGGAATGCATGAAGCATTTAATTTTTAAACTAAATAATAGCTTTAAAATTTTCAATTTTCAGTAAATATATATTTTATTATAAATAATAATTATTCAGTAAATATATACTATATCACAACATTAATGTGTTGTGAATTAGAAAACTTTATATAGAAACGGTTTTTGTGTTCTGATTGTGTGCTTAACATGTTCAAAAGTGTTGATATCAAGAAATGCGTTCCAAAATTAGTGTTGTCAATTGTGGTTAAATAGCAGTGTTGGCAAAGTGGGTCCAGCCCAGAAAAACCCATCCGGATTTTTCTGGGTGGGTCTACCAACAAAAACCCATCTGGGTTTTTGTTAAAAGTGGGTTTTTGCTAAAAATCTTTTCTGAATCTGCAAATCCCCCTAATAGTATAATACAAATTTTCCTTTTAAGTCCAAAATTTAGATGGTTTCTTTTACAAAATCCCTTAAAAAAAAGACAATCATATTTATGGTAATCAGTTTGTAGTTTATTTCAGAATGTTTCTTTTTTCAATTTATTTATTTTATAAAAATATATTTCAAATAAGTTACGCAATACAATACAAAATAATTATAATTGATCTTTTTTTGTAGTTTACCAATCAAAATCACATTCATTTTAATTTTTATTGTAATATTTATAATTTTTTACTAATTTTTCACACTGCTCTGAGTCTAGTCTGTTTTATAATGTAGACTATATGAATCCAAATGTAGAGGAAATCCTCTTGATGGAAGCAGAGCTAAATGTAACAGAATGCAGAGATGGGAAAAAATTACAAAAATTAGAATCTAACCTGTTTTTCTTTTTTTGTATTTCTCCTTTAAGAAATTTTCCCACTATTTTGAAGCTGAGAATTGTGACATAATACTTTCTGTGAAAAGGGATTTAGGAAAATATCAATGTCTTTAATTTTAAATGCCAATATCCCAAGTAACCACTCTGAATGATACTGCATTATCCATTCATCAGTTTCTTCCTCTTTTGTTAAATTAAGCCTTTCCCATCTAAAATTTGCATCCATTATATTAGCTAAAAAATGCTCGGCCTTGATGACCTGTTTGCAGCATTTTCGTGTAATTTCCTTATATTATTTCAATTCTGCTGGTTTCACCAAATTTCTCCAAATCTTGACAGTGTGGTTGTATCTTTTTACAGATCATCAAGAGCTGGAGATAAAATTGTTTGCTGCTTTTTTTTTTTTTTTAAATCAAACACTTCTTCCCGCAAATGCTACTATTTTATATTATTAATTTTTGTAAAAATCTTAAATTCTTGCTTGATCTGTTTCAAATTTAAGATAGCTTAGCTTATAACATGCGATAAAATTTTATAAAAAAGAATGCTGTGTCAAATACTGCTATTTTCTGCTATTATTTCTGCAAAAATTTCTTGCCTTAAAATGCCATTCCTTCGACTTATATGTTTACTGATAAGCTGTTTAATCGAGTTTTGTTCAAATATATTTTTGTTAAGAATATAGCACACTACCTGGTAGTGTGTGCACAGTATGCCTGCTATATACAGTGCTGTATGCAAATAGAACCTAATTTCAGATATGTTCGGCACGACATTTGCATATCAATTACAGATTCATTCAAAAGGAAGAATCCTTCTGTGCATGTGCAGTATACTCTACGTGGTGTTGTAGGCAGCCGAGGTACGGTTTGAGATGTGCATCTAAATTAGAGATTTTTTTAAAAGGAGGACCCAGTAGTGCATGTTTTCAACCTGTTATGCGATGGCACAGGCAGCGGGGATCTGGTTCGCAGTTTGTTCGCTTCGAGATTTACGTGTAAAAGGACCAGCCCCGCTAGCAGGGAAAACCAGCTAGTTTAATTATCTTAGTTACTAATTATCATAACAATTTTAATTAGTATAGTTAGTACAAAAATAAAATTAATTATTCATCTTGATAACTAAAATATATTTAAAAGTGATAAAAACTCATTTTCATCGCTGAAAATAGTATTAAGTTAATTATAATAGTACTATTATTACTAGTATTTATAATAGTCAATAATTGTATTAATAATAATTAACATGAATTATTAATAGTATGAAAACTGTTTTAATATCAGTTGATAAACTTATTCTGATTTTAGTTTTAGGTTTTCTACTCATATTAGTATTAATACTGTTACGAATTTTGTAAATAGTTAGTGTTTGTACTGTAAACTAATGTAAATAATCTTATTAAGCTCCATTCCTTTACTAATATTAATTTTTGTTACATTGTGTCTGTTATCAAGCAAACTTGTCTATTATTTTCAGTGTATGTCTACGGCAGATTGGCGAAATATTAAAGATATCGCCAAGTTGGCGTCACTTTTGACGACTAATATTGGTCTTCAAATTTGGCGATATATCGCCAAGTTGGCGACAAACTTGGCGATTGTTGGCGATGGTAACCCTTCCCTCTCTATGGTAACCCCCCTTTAGACATGCTGATACATTGAGTGTTATTCCGTGGTTTTCTGGAATATTCGAGATGCCTGTGGAAATTTCCCGTGCATGCTACGAGCTTATATAAGGAGAGCAATACGAGCTGCTGGGTTATTATTTATCAGTCAGTCATTGAGTGAGCTGCAATTGTTTAAGCAAGTTTGCTTGAGTTTTCTCTACGTTGTTTTGAATGTGATTTAGCGTTGAGACATTGTATAAAGAGTCTCTGGGACCTATATCTGTACTTGTACGATAGATTTGAACAGTTTTTTTTGAATATCTAGTAATATTTGTGAGTTTCGAAGACTCTGTTCTTCTGAATATCTGTAAATAAATTATTTTCTACTTTTCTAAGAGACAAGAGTTTGAAGTTGCCTAACCATAAGATCAAAAGAACCCTATATACGCAACATACTAATATCAGAATAAAATAAATTTATTAACTGATAATATAAATAATAATATTAATTAGTAATAAATAGATCAGATGTAAGTGAAAAATGCAACTTATTTAGTATATTTTTAAATGAGTACACACATATATTATTAAAAATACAAATATACAGAAGAATAACTAAAATCGACAAAAACCCAGAAAACCCCGGGTAGGTTGGATTTTTGTACAAAAACCCGGGTTTTTGACAACCCTGTTAAATAGCGTTGTAAATTGCGTCGATGAAAATATTTTCCTACAATAGTGTTATGCTGCGCAACACTCTTTCAACAAATTAACAGTACATTATAGACCACTATAAAACAATAGATATAAAACACTTTCAAAGCACTTTCTACATGGTATCTTTAAACTACACAGTTTAGAAAAACAATTAAAAGACAGTTCGCTTTATACAAAAAAAAAAAAAAAAAAAAAAAAAATTGCAGGAGATTACTGAGTGAGTTGAAAATTTTGCCAATAAATATCAATAACTGCATTTCTGGAAAAATTCTGCAATTTTTTAGAACACTTTTTGCACAATCTTTTTCCTCACACAACACATTCGCAACAAATTCACACGACAATCAAAAATGATTTTAATTAGATGCGTCAATTATTATTTTCAGTTCATGTTACTAAAGTATTTCATTTTCTTGCAGTGTATTTATTAAATTCATGATAGAGAAAAGTGATTCGATTAGTTTTTTTTTCGAATAGCATACACAAAGTAGATCAGTTTTTATTTTACATTTTACATTTAAAAAAAATTTTAAATATTATGTTAAAAATCAGAATGTCTGCATTAATACAAATTTTGAGTTATAAAACTTTCGGTTTTCTTTAAAAAAAAAACATCGATAAAATAACATCTAATGATTCGTGTTTATTTTAAATCTAATATTTGCGAATGACAGATTATCACAATATTAATCAGCAATCTAATTAATATTCTGAAAAATAATAACTTCTTCTCAACAAAATATTAATTAGCTTAGCTTTATTAATTTTCTCTGAGTTGTTTTCAAGTAATTTCAAAAACAAATTAAAGATTAAAAGAGTGATAGATGCCACAGAATATGTCACTTCTTCATTGAAATTCAAGAATTTTCTTTTCATCTGTTAGGAATACTTGACTTATTTTTACTTTTTACGAAATATCTGAAGGGTTGCGAGTGTGAGAAGTCTGTACTTGAAGTTAAAACGCGCTATTCATATCTTTAATAGATGATGAATTCATCTTTGACGAACGAAGTTCTTTATTTTGCATGGAAAAAGGAATACACTTATAAAGGATGCATTTTAAAGAGCGATCATAAAAATTATTTATAGTTTTTACGTGAATGAAAAACAACAGAAAAAAAGTCGGGTCTTTGGCATAAGAAAGACAAGAATTGCTTTCATTTTTTTAAATATTTTAACAGATTTTCTTAATAGTTAACAATATTATATTCTTTCATGAAATCGATATAATTTCATCCTTGCAATTTTGATTAATGCTGAATTATTGTAGATTTTCTAGCTATATCTAATTTTATAATTGTTATGAAAATAATGAAAAACTAAAGGAAAATTTTATAATATCATTCATTTTCCAGATATCGAAATTTTACATTCAGTCAATCACTAATTTTTTTAAAGCCCTTAAAAATAATGTTTTCTATTACTTTGGAGAATAAATATTTCTTTATCACGATAATTAAAATAAGCGAAGACAAAAAAGAAACATATACAATTGTTGTGTGTTCATTTCAGGTCTATCATTTACCAATGTTATATTAACAGAATATTAATTACCTTCTTTTACTGATTTTTTTTTCAGTTTAGTATTTCCAAAAACATGTTAGTAATTAAGCTCGTGAAAGATGTTAAAAAAGTCACTACTTAATTTTAATTCAAGAACCTTTTCATTTATTATATACTTGATTTAATTTTATCTTTTACGAAATGTCGAAGTGTAAAAAATTATATACCTTTAAAATTTTCAATTTTCAATAAATATATTTTTTATTAAATAAATATATTTTTTATTTATTGAACTCATGGTAAAGATAACTACTTCGAAAAATTGTTTGTCGGAACAGCAATATGCAATGTACATAAACTTTTAATTCCTATCGTCCATTTAAATCAAATACGAACTAAAAATTAAATAATATTTTAAAAATCATAATGTCTTCACTAATACAAATTTTCAGTTATAAAACTAAGTATTTTTCAAAAGTAATCAGCTATAAAAAATTAATATTTCGTGTTGACTTAAATCTAATATTTGTGAATATTTGATTATCTGAATATTAATATAATCAGCAATCTAATCAATATTCCGATAAAAAAGACAGCTAATTCACTACAGAATTAGCTTATCTTTACTAATTTTTTCACTTTAAAGCATTTTAAAAACCATGTTAAAGATTAAATCCAGGACAGATGTTTTAGTATATATATTACTTCTTCATTGTAATTGAAGAATTTTCTTTTCATGAAATGTGAATAGTTGACTTATTTTTCACTCATTACGAAATACCTGGAGGCTTGCGAATGTGAGAAATTTGTGTCTGAAGTTCAGCTAAAGCAAGACTTGCATGTCTCTAATAGATGATGGATTCATCTTTGATGAACGAAGTTCTTTATTTTCCATGTCTAGAGGGATACACTGATAAAAGATCAGGGTTGGCAAAGTTTTTCCCAACCCTGGTAAATACTATGGTAAAAACCGGTATTTACCGTCCTGGGAAATGCTATGTTTTTCCCACATGGGAAAAACTGATTATTTAAAACAAATATAATTTCAAAACAATCTTTAAAATGTCAAAATAGAGCTTAAGTAAATAGCTTTAGAGGATTCTACAAGCATTCCATTATAAAATATACAAAAATCTGGTAACAATAAAAAATTTAAACAAATATGATGAACTTCTGGTTGTAAAGAATATTTTGCATACATATTACACTTAATCAAAATTGTAAAATTAAAAAACTAGTCAGATGTGGCAGTCCCAAAACTTTCAGCTATCTCATACGTATTAATCTTTCTTGAAAATGCAGCACAGCAGTGCCACCAGTTAGGTGATTTACACCTAAATCTAGTCGAAAACAACTTATATCAGCTTTTGACTGACTCTAAAGTTCGATAAAAATCCAGGCATTAGTTTAAGATCTATTAGTTAAGATCTATTGCCGAAATATTAAAAAATTCTGCATAACAACACCATTTGTCAGGTAATGTACACCAAAAACAAGTTAGGACCCATTTTTATCAGGAGCTGCGTTAATCTGAAGTTGGATGAAAATCCATCCAAAACTGGTATTCTAAATTTTTCAATAATAATCAAAACTTTTTTCTAGTAAAGATAGAAAAAGGTAAGAATTGTGTTTTAATAGATCTATTTAAAAAGTAATAAAACTTTTAGTTAAATGTAATACAAATATTTATTATCTTGATGACACTGTTATTTTTAAGTTTAATAATTTTATTGTTTTCCAAAACATTTATTTAGAAAATTCATTATTAAAAAGTTTTATGAGCAAATTAAATGCATTTATTCTGATTTACTTATATTCCTTTTCTACAGAATAATTTTAAATCTAATGGAAATTTGTAATAACTTTGTATTTCTAATTTTAATTTTACACATCGAATTCAGAAAGCCAGAATATTTTTTACATATTGTTATTTAGAAGTATTTACCACTTTTCCCCGGTATTTACCAGTTTTTTCCGCCGGGATGGGAAAAACAAGTTTTGGACGGGAAAAAGCCAACCCTGTAAAAGATTCATTTTAAAGCGTCTTCATAAAAATTATTTATAGTTTTTAAATTAATTTAAAAAAAAACCGTTGGATCGCATGCATGGGGAAAGCAGGAATTGTTTACATTCTTAACCTTTTATAAATATTTTTACATATTTTCTTAATAATTGTCAATATCATATTCTGTCATGAAATCAGTATAATTTCATCGATGTAAGTTTGATTAGTGCTGTATTACTGAAGATTTACTAACTAAATCGACTTCATTTCAAACATTTGTCAGGAAATTCTGAAAAATAAAAATGTAAATTTCATAATATCATTCACTTTCTAGGTATCAGGATGTTATATTCAATCATTTATTAACGTTAAAGACCTTTCAAAAAATTTCTATTACTTTGGGGCATAAATATTACTTTATCACGATATGATTAAAAAATGAAGAAACATCTAAAACAGCCGTCTTTATTCAGGCCTATCATTTGTGAATGTTATATTAACAGAATATTAATTACCTTCGCTTTGCTGTTTTTTTTTTTCAGTTTATCATATTCAAAATCATGCTAGCAATTAAACTCGCGAAAGATTTAAGAAAATGTCATTACTTAATTTTAATTCAAGAATATTTTCATTTATTACATACTTCATTTAATTTATCCTTTACGAAATGTCGGAGAACCGTAAATGTTAAAAAACTGAGTAACATCTTTAAAATTTTCAACTTTCAGTAAATGTATTTTTTGTCAACTGTTTATTAAGCTCATGGTAGAGATATCTACTTCAAATACTTGTTTGTTGGAATAGTAATATGCAATGTACATAAATTTTTAATTCCTACAGTCCATTTAAAAGAAATGCGAACTAAAAATTTAAATATTATTTTAAAAATCAGAATATCTTCACTAATACAAATTTTCAATTATAAAACTTAAAGTATTCTTTAAAAGTAATCAGCAATAAAATAATTAAAGAATTGTGTTTATTTAAATCGAATATTTGCGAATATTTGGTTATTAAATAATTAATATGATGAGCAATCTAATTATCCGATTCCGATTCTAATATTCCGATAAAAAATAGTTTATTCACAACAGAATATTAATTAGCTTAGCTTTGCTAACTTTCTTTTAGTTTCAAGTATTTTCAAAAACACATTAAAGATTAAACTTGGGACAGATGTTAGAGAATATGTTACTTTTTCATTGTAATTCAAGAATCTTCTTTTTATGCAAAAGAAATACTCTACTTATTTTTTACTCTTTGAAAAATATCTAGAGGGTTGCGAATGTGGGAAATCTGCGCTTGAAATTTAGTTAAAACATACCATTCATATCTGTAATAGATGATGAATTATTTATAGTTTTTAAGTAAATGAAAAACAACAGAAAAAAACCATCGGTTCGCGTGCATGGGTAAGACAGGAATTGTTTACGCTCTTATACTTTTTGAAATATTTTTACAGATTTTCTTAATAATTATCAATATTATATTCTGTCATGAAATATAATTTCATCGTATAATTTCAGCAGTATAATTAATCAGTATAATTTCATAGATGTAAATTTGATTAATGCTGTATTACGGTAAATTTTCTAATTAAATCGATCTAATTTTATACCTTTGTATGGAAGTTATGAAAGAAAAGAAATGTAAATTTGATATCATTCATTCTCTAAGTATTGAGATTCAGTCATTTATTAATTTTTCAAAGCCCTTAAAAAATGTTTATTATTACTTTGGAGCACATATATTACTTTATCGGTAATTAAAAAAAGAAGACGAAAAAATACATCTACAGTATGAGTTATAATTATGGAAAGACTAGGCTATCTGGTTAAATATTGCTCCTAAGCATATATTTTCAATTGAAAAGTTTCTTAAAAAAGGTGCAAAATTTGTTAAGATAAGATTACATGAAGAGTCAATTTGAAAAAAATACAAAAATTAAATTTTCATGCGGCACCCGTAAGATAAAATTTCTAATTAGGAAATGTTTTTTTATTCATTTCTAAATTTAAAAAAAAAACATTTCAACATCTATAAATCCCACAGAGATATTAAAATCCTAAATTTGTGAGATAATTTAAACGCAAGATAGAGATCACCATTTAAGATGGACCATAGAAAAATCATTTAAGATGGAATCACATAGGAAGGGAAAAAATTTTGTTATAGACAACCTGCTTACATAATAGCTATAAAAGTAGTTTATTTATTTACCAGGTATTTTTATTGTCATTTTACATGGATCAGTATTTGCAGGATTCCATCATAGGCAGATTTTTTTTCACTGCTGTTATTGTATTTTAATTTTTTACATTTTAATCTACTAACCTTTTAAAAATGAATTTTAAAGCTATCTTGTTCGGCGATTTCAAAATATATGCGTTATTTGTAAAAATTTTGAATGAATCAAATTTTACTTATTTTATGCACGGATTAGGTCAGTCAATGACAACGATTTTAATTTGGGTTGTGTCGATATTGGAATTGAAAATTTTTTCACATGCAGACTCAGGAAGAAGGACAGAAAAAAGTAACGTCCGGGTCTTGACGCAGCGTAATCTCTAATTACAGACATTTTTAACAGCCTCGTCGGAACAATAAGAAGCCTGAAGTTGTGAGTGCAAAAATTATGAAAAAGCTCTTACTCCGCATGTTAGAAAAGTACTGTTTAAAAAAGCTCAGGGATATTTAAACAGAATAGAAACGAGGTGCAAATGGCAAAATTTAAACTGAATCGGAAGTTTAAGGTACAGAAAAGGGTTACTTTTAATTTTTAATTTTTTAATAAGCATTTAAACATTTTATTAGGAGCCAAACGTTGTTCAAAACTTTAAATGCATTTTTCTGCATGATAGCTTTTTCCCCACTATTTCTCGTCTATAAATTATTAAAAGTTAAGAATCGTTAAAAAAAAATGCAAACTTGAATCATGCTTTTTTGATTATCTTACATTAATTTTGTTTTGGCTAATTTGAAAAAAAAATTACTTTTAAAAGTATATTTTTTAAAATAAGATATATAATTTTTTAAATAAGTATTTTAAATAGTTTTAAAATTAATATTGAAAAAAAACCACTGAAACAAAACTAAAATTAAATTTTCTTCGTTAATTAAATGAAAAAAAAAAGTGAAATCCGATGAATAATGTTTAGAGTTATAACGATTTTAAATTATCCCATATACTAATCATTTGAAATTTTTATGAACTTTACGAGAAATTTTAGTATGGGATTTTGTTTGCAAATTATACGACTAACCATCGCAAAAAATGAAAAAAAAATTGCAACTCAGTAAATATATTTTTTGCACGTTTCCTAGTACTGTTAAAGTAACATTGTTTCTTGAATTGCGAGCATTTCAGTTTGTGTCTAATCCTTTGAAACCTGATAAATTATTTAAACGGCTATAACTCTGAGAGTTTTGCAGATATGAAGATGGAATTTTTGTGTTTAATTCAGGACTAGATAAGGAAAGTTTTCCCAATTGAAATTTTAATCAAGGAAAAGGGGAATGTATAAATGTTTAATTTTCGTATTTTTTCAAATAGACCCCTCCCCCCATGAAATTATAGCTTATCTTATAAAATGTTGCACTATTTTTTATGAAACTTTCAAATTGGAAGTATGCACCTAAAAGCAATATTTAAGGACACAGTCTAATTTTTCAATAATTATGATTCACCCTGAATAATAATCGTATTCATTCAGGCGTATCATTACCGGAAACAGCATTAACAGATTGTCATATAAACAGAATGTTAATTACTTTCAATTTACTTTTTTTTAGTTCAATTTTAAAAACATGTTAGTAATTAAGCTCGCGACAGATGATGGAAAACGTCATTACTTAATTTTAATTCAAGAAATTTTTCATTTATTACATGCTTCATTTCATTTTATCCCTTAGCAAATGTCGGAGTATCGTAAGCAGTGGTGACCATCCCCCCAAAACCCAATGACGCAAAGCCCTCCCCCTCCGCCCAAAAAATAACGTTGACACCCCCCCCCGTAAACAAAATATCAATTGTAAAATATATTCTACTTATAATCTACTGCTCATTCAAAAGGTAGCGAGTTGAGCATAGCGGAATGAGTTCTTATTGCCCTTACCTAGAATTTAAAGAAAGAAAACAAAGGAACATTTCTGAAAATTAAATGTTGAAAAAATTTAATAGGCATTTTTTTAACAGTAAGAAAAAAGGAAATATTAAGAATTTAAAAATCCCCCCCCCCCCGAAATTATATCTTTTCTCAAATTCCCCCCCAAAACTAAATTGTATGACGCATCTTGCGTCACCAAACCCCTTTCTGGGCACCCCTGATCGTAAGTATGAAAAAAACAAATAATCCCTTTAATATTTCAATTTTCAGTATTATTTTTATCAACTATTTATTGAACTCATGATAGAAAAAACTACTTCGAATAACTGTTTGTTGGAATAGCATATGCAATGTTTATAAATTTTTAATTCCTAACTTCCATTTAAAACAAATGCAAACTAAAAAATTAAATATTATTTTCAAAATCAGAATGCCTTCACCAATACAAATTGTCAATTATAATATTTTAAGAATTCTTAAAAATTAATCAGAAAAAAAAAAGTTATGATTTGTGTTTTTTTAAATCTAATATTTGCGAATTTTAGATTATCAGAATATTAATATAATCAGCAATCTAATTAATATTGTGAAAAAAATAACTTCTTCAGATCAGAATATTAAATAGTTTAGCTTTGCATTTTCCGTTTCAGTTTCGTTATTTTCAAAAACAAACTAAAGATTAAATTCGGGACAGATGTTAGAGAATATGTTACTTCATTATTGCAATGCCTGAACTTTTTGGTTAATTCTCAGAACAATCAATTTTGCTAAAGGGACTTTTTTTTCGCGATACATACATATATATGTATATATAACTATGGCTTATATATGCAAATATGCTATGCATATGAAATATATATGTGTGTGTATGTGCATAAAATCAAGCTAAGAAGTGGATTGTTCTAAGATGAAATCAATTTTCTTTTCATATATGAGGATTATTGGAATATTTTTACTCTTTTCGAAATACCTTTAGATTTGCAAGCGTGGAGAAATCTGTACTTGAACTTTAGTTAAAGCATGGTTTTCATATTTCTAATAGATAATGAATTCATTTTTGACAAACGAACCTTTTTATTTTCAATTAATGGAGGGATTCGCTAGTAAAGAATGCACTTTAAAGCACATTCATAAAAAATTCTATAGTGCTTAAATGAATAAAAAGTAACAGAAAAAAGTCGTCGTACAGTATCCATAAGAAAGTCAGGAATTGTTTTCACTCGTATCCTTTTTTAACGCTTCTCAGCAAAATTGAAAAATGGTTATGCATTCAATTAATCTGCCCGTCCCTTCACGCTCTAAATCCCGTAAATACACTCGGACTTTCATGCAATTGGTAAACCTTAGTGTCCCCTAGGCATGATTGGTATTCTATATGAAGTATGTGAGTTAATAATTCAATTACAGGGGTACCCAAAAGAATTTCATTACATTACGGTGTATGGGAGAATGATATCACGCTATTGCAAATGTATTGAAATTGATATAAATCACGGAATTTTACTACGAATACGTTAGAACAGGATATTCATGGAATTTTCAATAAATTTACAGGAACATAAAAAAGAAACCGTTACAATACTGTCTTTGAATAATAATTGTTGGAAATGCGTTTTTAATTTTCGCATGTGCTCTTAAGTTTAACTATTTTTTGGTGCGTTCGTAATTATATAAATGCATAGTACCTATAGACGATGTCTGTTCCACCCGTCTGTCTGTCCGCATATAACAACACAAAAACTATCCGCCGAATCGCTTGAAATTTTAAATATTTACGTGTTGCCGAATTTAGTTAAGTTTATTTCATATTTTAGTGAAATAGGATACATAGTTTTAATACAGGGGCAACGAAAAGTTATTCCGTTACATTACGGCCGATGAGATAAAATAATTTCAAGTGCGTTTTAATAATGTTACATCCATCCAAATAAGATGGAATTTATATGCATTTATGAAGGGTACAAACATATACATTTTGTAGAACATGAAACACAAACTTTTTTTTAAATTATTATTCATTTACAATAGTGGTGTGCAAACTTTTTTCTTTCCGAACTCAAATTTAATATAAAATTTTATCGCAAACCTTTGGCCGTCAGTACATGTATTAATCGTAAACGTAGTTGACTTTTTGAGGATTGTTTTCTTGATTTGTACTTAAATAAATTTCGGTGAATTTGGCAACTTATAAAAATATTTCCGCGACACTGATCGGTTTCGCGACCCACAGTTTAGGCACCACTAATTTAGAACCGGAAAAAATATTATATATTGTTATAAGGCGAGGAATATTATCTACGGCAAATTTCAATTATGTTAAATTATTTCATATATAGTAAATTGATCTATGCTACGCAGGTTTGCTACAAGTTACTTTCTTTGCAATAGACAATGCGAGTCCGTATTGTTCAATTAGATACAATATTTTAACTTATTAAATGCTGCTATACAGTTACATTATTCTGAATGTGTTGGAAAGTGTTTCAAAATCAATGCTTGACGCAAGATTTTTTTCTTTCTTGTTAAATAATTTAACAGATTTTCTTAATAATTATCAAGATTATATTCGGTCATGAAATAAGTATCATTTGCTAATATTGCTGAATTGCAGGACATCCTAACTATACTGACCTAATTTTATAGCTTGGTATGAAAATTCATAAAAAATAAGAATGTAAATTTGATCATATAACTCATTTTCTAGGTATTGGAATTTTACATTCAGTAATTTATTAATTTTTTAAAGCTTTTTCAAATAAAAAATACTTTGGAGCATAAATATTACTTTATTACGATAGTCAAAACAAGTCGTAAATCGCATGTCTAACATAGCAAACGAGGAATTTGCATTCATACTATAACGAAGTTTTAAAAATATTCAGATTGTTGTGTAATAATATACAGCACTTCGGATACAGTATAGTAACCGAAAACTTTTGTGTGTCCCTGTAAAAACTAAATGCTTTTTATTATACAGGAAATAACTTGTAGTAAACCCCAGCAACGAATATCTACAATAGTTCGTGTTTATTCAGTATACCATTTCTAAATGTTATATTAAGAGAATAATAATTAGCTTGGTTCTACTGATTTTTCAATTTCAAATATTTTCACAAACATATTAGTGACTAAACTCGCGACAGATGTTAAAGTATACCACCGCTTCTTTTAATTCCAAAACTTTTTTTTTATTATTTATTTATTATATACTTCATTCAACTTTACCCTTCAAAAAATACCTGGAATATCGTAAGTGCGAAAAATTTCTACTTGAAACTTAAACAGAGCAAGCCTTCTATACATTTGAACAGACGATGAATTCATCTTTGATAAACGGGGCTATTCTTTTGATGTGAAAGACGAAATATCCCAATAAAGGGTGAGTTTCTAAACTTATTTATAGGCTTGTAAGTGAATGAAAAAAAATAATAATAAACCGCCGTGACAGATACTTGTGACAGATTGATTGCGGAAAATGTTTTTATTGTTATCAATTTTGAAATATTTTAACAGTTTTCTTTTATTTATTTATCATGTTTAGTGTTTTATCGACATTATGAAAGTCAAATCAGTTCGTATGCATGAAGTGAGTCGTTCAGTTTACTATAAATATAAGTGAAAAAAATGTCTTTAATATTTATACTTTTTTATGTGTTGATATTCGATGAATTTTATATGAAAAATATTAATTAACTCAGGGTTCGATTAAGCATAGGTATAAGGTAAAACAGACTCAGGGTCGTAAGGCCAAAATCCGCAGATAAATTATATATTATATATAACAAATGTGTTTCAATGAGTAATATAGAAAATTGTAACTGCAATAAAATTCTTTTCTATGTACAATTTTAAGTTGTTTTATACCAATATACAGATCATAAAAAGCAATTTTCTTCCCAAAATTGCTTTTCTAAAAAAATCAGTATTATTCTAATGCATCTTAATGACATGAAAAATGTTTAATTATGATTATAATTTGCAGTTATGTAAGGGAAACATGCATGACAATTTTTTCATCTTATGATTTTATCTCGCTGGAATTTTTATAATTTTTTTAAATGATTTTTTTCTTTTTTCTTCCACAGCATTAGTTGAGATCGATATAAAACGGAGCTAGTTTGTACTTTCTCAGTATTTTTAGAGATATTTTTTATAAAGTTATTTTCACTTTCGAAACCGGTTCCAGAAAATGAAAAAAAAAATTATATATACATATATATATGTATTGTGCAACCAAAATCAGAAAATATTCAAAAGATTAACGATAAATCTGTGCACTACGTAAAAAATCAATATAAGAAAGATAGATAATAAGTAAAAAAAAAAATAAAATGTTAAAATTTAAGCGGGAAATTTGAAAGCAACATTCTCATAGATTTAATAATAGCTTGCAAGTTTCTTCGCATGACTTCCAATGGTAAATTATTAATAAGTTAACGCATTTTTGTGTGTTTTTTCATTTTTTTAATAAAAAAATATTACATTCGCTACTAAGCTATCTAAAAATAAAGAATTTTTTATTCATTATAGCAAAAAATATAACACATTGTTACACTATTTTTTGATTTTTTTTATCACACTTTTTTAGTGTTTTTTGTTTGTTTTAAGTATAATTGAGAAATAACAGAAAAGGTAGTATATGTGTCTTACTTTCTCCCTACATGTGGGCGATTCTATGCAAATATCCTTTTTCATCATAGTGATGAAAGAGAAATAAATCTTAATACTACCCTATGGGCGAACTTCTTAAAAGATAACACCAATATTTAAAAAGATGCTAAATTACTCTAATTCTTAGTACTATAAACTGTAAACATGACCTTCATCAAATAATACAAAAAATACTGTTATTCACGTCTTATTTTTCAAATGTCATGTAGGTGTCGAAAGGAATGAAAGTAAATGTTAGTTTTTGAATTCGAAAAATATTTTGAAAATAAAATATAGATATTTTTTGTTATTTTTTAAGTAGTTTGTTCATAGCGTAATTTTAAGTTTACCTTTTAAAGATGAATTTAGAATTTTACTTATTTATTTGCTCAGAATTAAACCCATGTCGGAAGTCTCTAATTTTTTATAACAAGACACCAGAAATGATACTTTCGGAAAAATAAACAGCTACCACACTTAATATTAAAATATTTAATAAATTATTAGATATTTAATAATTAGATATTTAGTATTAAATTTTAAGCTTAAATATATATGCAATAAAATACAGTTTTGTGTTTAAGATTGAATTTATTTTCTCAATTGCTTGTTGATAACCCATATATCTATTGATTAGTATCAATACAGCATACTTAGTATAACACGTACTACTACATTTGAATACAACCTCTCATCTTTCTGCCTTCTTTAGGGAACAACAAATTTTGAGCTTATTCTGTCGACGATAATTTTCAGAATTTTCAAGTTAAGTTTCTGAGATTTTTATAGAAGTTGTTCGATACATTTAGCTAACATGTCATGCACATTATGTAAACAATGTTATGCATATTATATTTTGATTGCTTTCACGCGTATGCAGTGGAACATAATTTAGTAAACCTACTCCTTTTGCATTTAATGTTGAATATTTTTTTAATTTGATGGCAAAGTATTATGTACAATGTTGTTTGTGATATTTTCTGAAAAGATTATCTTTTATAATAAGAAATCTGCAAATTATAAGCGCAAACTTGGCAAAATTTGGGACCGTTTTTACAAATGCTGAATTTTCTTCAAGTACACACACTATCTTAAAAAATGAACACTATTTATTGCAATAAACCACTTAATCATAATTTTCAGTTTAGGCACTTTTGTTACATAAGTTTTCACAGGGTTATCTAAAAAATTATCGTTATTTTTCAATTTGTTGACGGTTTCCTATGGTGTATTGGGAAAAAATCTCCTCGGAAATATACGTTTTGTAGTATTCTGTTTACACACCTGGAGTTTCAGAATAATCCCTTATGTATTTTTTCTAGATATTTAAGAAAATATCTAAAATTGCAAATGGCCAGTTACCTTTGGCCATATAGTGTAGCCAGCTATACTTAAAGCAGTAATGTAGCTTATCCAGCTATAATAAAAAGCATTAATGTAGCTTATCAAGAAGCAATTGAGAAAATTAATTCAATCTTAAACACAAAACTATTCTTATGGGATGCATATTTCTGTGAAAAATTTAATATTAAATGTATTTAATAATTGTTAAATATCTAATAATTTATTAAATAACTCAATATTAAGCCTGACGGTTATTTATTTCCCAAAAAGTATCGTTTCTGGTATCTTGTTATAAAAAATAAAAAAACTCCAACATGATTTAATTCTCAGCAAATAAGTAAATAGAATTCCAATTTATTTTTAAAAGATAAACTTAAAATTACTATCTGGTTAAAGTTGCTTAAAATTGCTAAAATGATCTTAGAATTTCGATGTGCTAACTATTTAAAATATGACAAGAAATATCTATATTTTATTTTCCAAAATTTGGCACTGCTTTTATAAAAAGCTTAATTTCTCTTCGGGTGTACATGCTATCCTCAAAAAAAAAAAAAAAAAAAAAAAAAAAACCAGTTTAGTGAAATTTGACCACGAACTTTTTTCTCTGGTTTCCTTGTTGATTTTGCTTTACCTTTTACATAATAAATAACATTTTACACATCGATTTTTTAATACGCTTTTTTTCATCAAAAGTATTACATTTTCAACAAAACCATGTTTTTTTTTTAATTAATAGAATAATTCTCTTACATAACAATATTTACTTCACATGAGGGAATGATAAGTAGGAGAATGATAAAATGTACAGTATTAGTTTTTAAAATTTGTACTCACAAAGTAAATTAAAATTAAAATACATAGATTAAAATTAACCCTTCAGCTGTATCAATTCAAATTACATTATCAATTTAAATTCATTTATATCAATTTAAATTACATAATTAAATAACTTAAACTAGTCCATAAAACTAGAAGCATGTAAAAACGTTTCATAATATTTTACAGGATATAAATTACAATTGATAATACATTAGCTTGTTTTTAACTTTAAAAACATGTACTTAGAAGCAGGGAAGAAGATAAAATCTAACTATTTTGAAGACTATTTTGATTAAATACTAAACTATTTTGAAGTTATTTAAAAACGTAATTTTATTAAGAATTTCAGTAAATTTTAATAAAATAATAATAAAATAAGAACTGAAAAAAAGGACACGCCAAAATTTTAAAGTACAAATGTTCTTTGAAATATATTCCACACTTCAAATAAACGTACTAAATATAGCAATTTAATCCCATAAAATATTTGCGACAACAATGAGTATCGAATCAAATTTCATGAAAGTTGAAAAATAATCGTTTAAAGATGATACATCATGCAAAATATAGAAGAAAAAAATTTGGAATTTAAAGCAATAAGGTTGCCAGACAATATTCCCAAATTCCAAACTTCTTCTTTTTTTCAGATAAAAATGTCAGGATGTAAATTTTAAAATCACATAAAAGTTTGCGTTTGGGAAAGCAAATTTAAGAGAAATTTATACTAAGGTACCCTGGGGTAATAACGCCAGGCGGGGTAATAACGCTAAGTGCTTATATTTTGCATAATTATGAAATAATCAGGTAAATGACACCCATGTGCTCTGCGCAGAATGGTTTTGAATCATATAGATCGCAAAAAACAGCTTCAAGTTATTTTGTTTCATTTTTGGGTCTTATTGTCTTTACAAACAACTAAAATTAACGCTTGATCTAAAATTTGCGAGATACGTGTTGTGATGTGAAGACTATCTTTTTATCCGGAAATACTTTGTTAATTACATAAATTTGTAGTGCATTTCATGTTCTTTTAAAATGTTGTTGAAGATTTTGGATATCTTCTCGAGATAATTTGTAATTTAAAATGCACTGCGCAATAACTATACCGGGGTAATAACGCCAATCCTTTACATTAATACCCCGGTTGATTCCCTACAGTGGCCGAGCTACATCCTAAATACTGATTCAAATAAACACAGTTAAAACTGTGCAATGTTTTTCATATTTCTATTTAAGCGGTCCTTTTTAAGCAAAAAGAAGCTCACGGTCTGATATTCTTTTGCCTCATCCCCCCCTCCCACACCACACCTTTATTTTTCTTACACTTTCACAAAAAATTGAACATTTTCAATAGCTTAGAATGCAATTTGTCAATTTCTAAGTTTGTAGAGTTTGTATTTTTAGAATTGGGCTATCTACACGCAATTATTCCATCTTATTTCATAGTTTTGTTTGCATGGCGTTATTACCCATATAGGTGGGTAATAACGCCAAATAGCATTGGTCAAGAAAAAACGCCATTACATTTTATGAATACATATCTGTTAAATTATTTTATTTTATATAGATAGTCAATGAGTTGCTGTATCAGATCCTATATTTGTTTGAAAAATACAATCTAAAACTAAGCCGTGAAAATTGGTAGAACCTTAACGTGGCGTTATTACCCCAGGGTACCTTATTATAAAAGAAGAACAGAGTCAGTTTCTTAAAAGAAATGCGTTAATTTTATAGGAAAGAATAGTTTTAGAAACTGTTAGTATTGAATTAAAGAATGTGACTATCTACAAATTAAAAGTCCTAAAATGCGTTTGAAAAAATAGAAAACGGTTGATATATTTTTCACTTCTACCTGCGAAAATTTTAGCTGTTTATGCCTACCTCAATAGAACTTGTTAAAGAATTCTGTATATTTTTATCTGTATTATAAAATCCAAACGTATCTGTTTTTAATGCATACGTCATTTCGCAAATGGCAACACTTTGAAATGAAATTTTGTTTTTGCATTTTTCGCTACTACAAATTTTTAAACTTCTAAACATCGCATATTTTCAGTTTTTACACCGTCGTATAGAGAAAAAATTCACTTTTAAATGAAATTTATTGAAAACTGCATCTTAATTTATTTCTAAGGTATTAATTTAAAAAAAAAAATAACACCGTTTTTAGGTGCGTTCGTAATTATGTAAATACGTAGCACCTATAGTTGTCGTTCAATGCGTCTGTCTGTCCGTCCGTCTGTCTTACTGCATGTAGCAGAGCAAAAAATATCGAACCGAATCGCTTGAGTTTTAAAATATATAAATATTACATAATTTTGTGGAGCCATTTCAAATTTTATGAAAATCGGAAACATAGTTCAATTACAGGGACAATCAAAAGTATTCCGATACATTAAGGCCAATGGGAAAAAAAATTCAAGTGCATTTTAATGCTGTTACATACCTTTGAACATAATAAATTGATATGTATCTGTGAAATGAGTGCTATAATATATATTCTGCACAATTTGTGGTACAAAGGTTATTTGTTAATACCACAGAAGTATTTCATTACATAATGGCATAGAAAGAACATTGTTTGGTGCGCGTTTTAATTGTGTTAAACTATTTAACATTTTATGAAATTGATATACGTTTATAAGCATTAAGCAGCGGTATAAAAGAAAGCAGATAGTATTTACAGGGACACACACAAAATTCCGGCTACTGTACTGTATCCAAAATACTGTATACTATTACAGCAACATCTGTATATTTTTAGGTGCGTTCGTAATTACATAAATATGTAGCACCTATTGTCATCGTTCAGTATGTCCATTCGTCTATCCGCCTGTCCGTCTGCTCGCCCTTTATGTAACAGAGCAAATACTATCAAACCAAATCATCTGAGATTTAAAATACATAATGGTTGCATAATTTTGTCGAGTTATTTCAAATTTTATGAAAATCACATGTATAGTTTTATTACAGGGAGAAATCTAAAGTATTCCATTACATTACGGTCAACAGGAAATATAGTTCCAAGTACATTTTAATCATGTTACACATTTTTGAATATAATAGGATTGATATCAATCTATGAAGAATGTACTAAAATATACATTCTGTACAATTTATTATTAATTTAATATTAATTTACTGGACCGCACAAAAGTATTTCGCTATACATAATGGTATACGGGAGACACTGTTTGGGGCGTGTTTTAATTATATTAAACTATTTCACGCTTTATGAAACTAATATACGTTGCCGAAGATTAATACAAGTTACTTCCTGTATATATACAAGAACACACAAAAGATTTCGACTACTAATTTGTCCAAAGTTCTGTATACTATAACTGCAGGATCTGAATCTTTTTAAAACTTCGTTATAGTACGAACGCCCTTCATTTGCTACGCTTCACGTGCAATTTCCAACTTGGTGTCTCCGATAAAATTGTTCTTCGATAACTTATTCGACACGTGTATCAATCGGTCAATAAACTGGGACAAAACAAATGTCTCTTCCACTAAGATAGAGTAAGTAAACATTGGCAAAATTATTTATTCAGATATTCACCTTATACATCTCATTTTATTAGTTTAGAAGTCATAAACGTAACTGCAAAGAAAAAAAAGAAAGAAAAGAAACTAACTAGTAACAAGATATTTTTATTTTCAACATGAAGGTGGGTTCTTAAAAAGATGTTTTTTCCCACCCAGGGCAGTGAAAGTTTTCGATACACTCATCGATTCCTTTTTAGGTGCGTTCGTAATTATGTAAATATGTAGTACCTGTAGTCGTCGTTCAGTGCGTTCGTCTGTTTGCATGTAACACAGCAGAAACTCCTCAACCGAATAGTTTAAAAATTAAATATATATTTGTAGCAAAATTTTGCCGAGTTACTTCGAATTTTATGAAAATCGGATGCATAGTTTAAAGACAGGGACAATAAAAAATATTCCGTTACAGGACGGCCAATGGGAAAAAATAGTTTCAAATGCATTTTAATGATGTTATACTCTTTTGAACATAATACAATTGACACGCATCTATGAAGTATGCACACACAGTATACAATGTATTGTGCACTTTTTTATTCATTTACAGGGCCACACAAATGTATTCCATTACATAATGGTATAGAGGGAAACAATGTTTGGGGTGCGTTTTAATTGTATTAAACTATTTAACATTTTATGAAATTGATATACGTTGCTGAGGATTACTACAAGTTATTTCCTATGTAATAGAAAGCAGATAGTATTTACAGGGATGCACAAAAGATTTCGGATACTGTACTGTATCCTAAATACCATACACCATTACACAAAGATCCGAATATTTTTTTTTAACTTCCTTATAGAACGAACGCACATCATTTGCTACGCTTAACGTGCAATTTCTAACTTGATGCAATTGTGGCAAGAGAAATACTTCATTTCTATTTAAAATAAACGGGGAAAAAAGTCGGCGATTACTATATGTTCTTGTTGCCATTTTCTCTTAAAAAGTGAAAAATGTTGCGATTAAAATACGTGCTGTGTTTAAAATAAAGTCTGTTATAAAACCAGGTGAATTATCATTTTATTTCGTTTTTATTTACCGATTAAATGTTTTTTTAGTTTATTACAAAATTACTTTACACATGATACAACACGTTCTCGTTACAAAATTGTATTTTAAAGAATCGTTGTGTGACTTATTTTGTCGCTTTTACTTAATTCGTTTCAAGTAGCTGAAAGAATTCAAATTCATTACGTGATCATAAAATAATTTTCCGAATTTCGAAAAATGTGAATAAATGATTTCGGATAAAACATGTAGCTATTATAACTAATAAATGAAAGCATATGATCATTAGATATCTTAATTTACTTCTAGAGTGACGATATTGCATCTTTGCTGGGTTTCCGTGATAATGACGTCATAGGTAAACTTTTCTATAGATGTTGTTTTAAAATGGATCGTAATATAGAAATGCTTTATCAAATGCAAATGACGTGCTTTTATTAAGAAAAGGCATTTTATTAATTTTAAAAACTGCAATAGGTTTTGAAGAAGTGCGACATTTTCAACCCAGCAGCTTTATCTTTCAAAATAACGTAATCGAAATCGCACACTGATAAAATGCAATGTTTGACAAAATTTTAGAATGTCTTTATAGAAGAACAATGACATACAATGTGTATGGTGTGATCAAAAGTCATTGTCCAAAAGATAGTGATTTATTTTACAGAGCTTGATGATTTTCGACTTGGTGAATTTATTTCGCTATGTTATATAAGCAGTCGAGTTCGAGACTTAGACATAACGGAAAAAGTAGTCATTTTACCTTATGTGACGTCCCAGGAATATTGTCTATCTTAAATACTGCATTCAGATTATTTCAGAAGATTTCATTTACACTTAAAAGAATATAAAAAGTTTAGTATCTGTTTCCAATTAATAATAATTGACACAGCAAATTTTGAATTAAAATAATTTTTAAATGATCAAATTAAAATACAATTATTTTTAAAAGGTGATTACAGATATGAGAACTGCAAGCATAAATTTTGAGATGATGAAAATAAATGTCGGGTTTATACTCCATGGGGAATAAAGTCTGTGATTGAGACTATGTGGAATAAATTTTGCTGTTTTTTCTTTTCGAATTCCAACATGCGAGCCTTAATTGATAACTGTATCATAATAACCGAGTTTTATTACATTTTACTGCTTACATATACGATTAAAATTTCATTTTGATAATTTCTACGGCTGAATTTTATAGAAATAATGTTTTGTGAACTTTATGTTTAATATCATTTGTTTAAGAGTTAGACTTACCAATATAAAATGCATTTTTATTATAACTAATATCGTAGATTTATTATAATTGTATGAAACAGTTCCTAATTAAACATTTTCTTTCGTCGAAAATCGACGGGTTATACCTTGTTTATTTAGAGGGAAATATATTTATAGATATTCTATTTTTTCTTTAAAAAGCTCTTCTATATCCCAAAATTCTTTCAGAACTTCTGTAATGTTTCACTGCATTTCTTATGAATTTTTTTAAAGTTTTTATATACAAGATTTTCGAATATTTTATTTTTCATGGTATGTAGACGATTTTTAATTTTTCTTATCTGTCTGTTTTCAATATCTATAACAATTCTAGTATTTATTTGTAAATCCATAGCTAAAATTTGAAAAAGTATATAAATAAACCCTGGGGGTATATAAAAGATAAATGTAGAAGTAAAGCAAATTATCTTTCAAATATGATCTATGGTTTTAATAACACACACACACAAACATGCACACACAAAAAAAAATAATCAGGTAAGAAAAAAAATAACATTAACAGAAATATGGAAACAAGTCTCAATGAAATACAAAAAGAATTCTTTTGAAAATTATAAATATATGCCATATAAAAGAAGAAAAAACTCAAGTCTCAATAAATAATTTTGACTGAAACTATTTCCGGGCTAGAAATATGTATTTATAAAGCAAAAATTTAAGTATCAATCGGATTACGTTTAATAAGATAAACTAGAAAAAATAGCGAAAACGTTTATGTTATAGTTCATGTAAAAGGAAAGTTGAAATACGTCAGTTTTTTTTAATAATTTTATAAAGAGAATAGTTCTGAAATAATTTTAAATGAATCAAAAGAATATAAATGTCAATAAATTAATATTTATGTCTGAAAACGCATTTGAAGGTAGAAAACTATAGAAATATTACCTACTTTTACATGTGGAAGAAAATTGTTTTAAGAAAATTTACATGTGTGAGAAATTTTTCTGTATAAAAGGGACCCATGAAGTAATGTTTATGTTCTATTCTCAGATTTTTAGAACTTCTCTCTCTATATATATATTTTTGTTTTTAAAGCAATATATTTTCATAAAAATAGATTTTGATTTTTTGATTAATAAAACTCCAATATACTTATATTCTTATAGAACTTTCCGTTGTATTTTTTTGGATATTTCATACTTTTTATTTAGAGGATTTTTTAAAAGAATACCCTCACATAAGCCACATTGCAATGCTTCATATTTTTATCCCTTAAATTTGTATTTTTCTAAAAAGTTTTATGATTTCTTTTTAATATTAATGTTATTTGAGGTTACTACGATGTAGTAAAGAAATGATCCCCTTTCCAAATACATTCCGTCCTTCAAACAAAGAGACTAAATATAATATTTTAATCAGATTAAACACCGGTGAAGAAAAAGAAATATCAAAGCATTTTTCATTGGAGCAGAAAAGAAATTCTTTTGAAGATGATATGATATTACACTAAAAACAAAATAGCAAGGTGGAAAAAAAAATCAAAGCACTAATAATTTTGTCTGAAATATTTCCGAATTTGAAACAAATCTATATTATTCAGAAATGTCTACAAGTAAAGCTAATGTGATACAGACGATAGAAACGATCAAAACAGATTAATTCATTCATTTTTGCAAAATTGATTACTCTGTACATAATTTAAATTTTTACGACCTTTGAATAGGATGAAAATATTATTTTAAATGAATTTTTTTTCTAAAAATCACATTTCAGTATAAAATTACATAAATGATTTTTTACTTAAAAGATGAATAAATATTTAAATTTTATTTAAAAAATGTCAAGTATTTTCGGCTAAAACATTACCATAATCCAAATGTAAAATTTAAACACAAATGCTACTCTTTTACTGAGTAAGATAGGGATAATTAGCGTTCGTAACAACTGTTTAAATTATAAATTCTAGTGATGGTTATATATTAGCTGAAAGTACTTGGTTTTTCAATATGTTTTTTAATTGTTTAATTATCTTTTAAGTAAAGAACCATTTATATAAAAATTTAATTTGTACTGTTAACATCAGTGTTAGCATTTCGAACTAGTTAAATTTATAAGATATATTACAATTTATTGATTTTGTATGTATTTTGAAATAATTTTAAAGCATAGTTTTTAAATATCGTGACATATATATATATATGCAATAGTAAAAATTTTTCGTCATTATTTATTTCCAAATTCTTATAATTTCTAAATTTTATTTTGTCTTTTAATAATATCTTAACACATGTATTACATTTTAGTCACATACTTTTAATTTATTCATTCATTATTTTTTTATTCTAAGAAACTTTAATCAGATACTCTTTCTTTAAAACCCCATTAATTTATTTTATTCTTTCGATTGTTTCTAATATCTTTTATTTACGTTTTAAAGAATCGTTCGATATTCCACAATTTCATGCGAGTGACCCGCTAAAAGCCTGATTACTTATGAAATTCATCCGATCGTCTTGGAGAAATTGTTTCTTTTTTCGCCCATTTAATTTTCGTATTGCTTAGTTTCTTGATTTCTTAAAAGTTAATTGGCGACAATGAACATTGTTATAAAATTCTATATTTCTGAGCTCTTTAATATATAACGAAGTTATCTTGATTTGAGAGCTCTTTAATATATAACGAAGTTATTTTGATTTGAGAGCTAGAATTCTATGTTTTTGTTTTTCTTTCAATGACCCACGTCGGTTGAAAGTAGGTTTTTGTAAGCGAGTGTTATTTTCTAGTAAGTTAATTTTTCATGTTGTTGTCTATACGTAATAAGGCTAAAGTATGAGTTCAAAACTAGTGAAATGGTTTCTCTTCATTTGGCAGCAATAAAGTAAATAAAGCTGTACTTTGCTTGTTTATTTCAAAGAGAAATTCTTTATGCGGTTTTAAAACATTACTCTTACTCTGAAATCTTTCGACTGTCATTCGAAATAATAAGGTCCATTCATCACAATTCACAAGACATTATGCTACCAGTTATCCTTTTAAATATATCTAATATCCTTTTATGCAAAGGTAGTGTCTACGATGAGTTTTGTGCAGTTGTGGAGGAATTAATTTGTGAGTCCAGTGTGATAGGGGACTGACATATATATATATATATATAGGATTTCCATTAAGAGTTGCAAATCGTTTCATCATGAATATTATATATATTATATTTATAATATTTCTTTCTATATTGCTATTATGTTTAATTCATTGTCTTGATATATGGTATATTGAATGTCAAAATCAATTCAAATCCTTCGTTTTGGTTTATTGTTTTATTGATAAAATTTATTGGTGAATTTTGTCTACTTTTAATGGTATTATATTAGCATTCAAATTATTATGCTGCTCTGCGCGTGTAATTATGAATGTATACAATTTGATATTTAATTGATATCTTTTCATTTTGAATAGTCATAATGAATTTTTTCCTATTGTGGTTTCTTATATATAATTTATATATAACATCCGTTGCTAATCAGCAATTTTATAAATATGGTGCGCATAGGTAATTGCTGATATCCGCATAACCTTTGTGTATTGTCTGTGAGATTTCTACAATGTAGTTTTCTGTTACCACTTTATAGGATTTCCATTAAGAGTTGCAAATCGTTTCATCATGAATATTATATATATTATATTTATAATATTTCTTTCTATATTGCTATTATGTTTAATTCATTGTCTTGATATATGGTATATTAAATGTCAAAATCAATTCAAATCCTTCGTTTTGGTTTATTGTTTTATTGATAAAATTTATTGGTGAATTTTGTCTACTTTTAATGGTATTATATATATATATATATATATATATATATATATTATTTACATATGTATATCACGATTGCATGTAGATCGATTATGGAACTTTTAAACTTCTCCTTAAAACAAGTTAAATAGTTCAGCGCTTTTTACTGTATAGTAGTCCATAATGGAATAAATAACTCATCAAAAATTAAACACTTGAAAAGATGATTAGAACATTATTATTATTATTATTATTATTATTATTATTATTATTATTATTATTATTATTATTATTTAGAACTTTTGGAACTTTATACTGTCGCACAATTGGTTTAATAGGAAATTTCTTAAAATTACAGTTGAACGAGTTATTAACGTTCAACAACTCGGCGACATCTTCGAAAGTAAAACTTTAAACTCAATTATCTGGAAACAGTTATTTAGAAAAAAAAGATTCCAGAATAGTTTTAGAATGAGTAAATGAATTTACAATTTTTTCAAGGGAAATAAATGTCTTTAAAATTATCTTCAAAATGTAAAATAAAATAAATTAAATATTTATTTTAGGCTATAACAAAAAATATGAGCTGTTGTTATTGTTTTTAAATTTTTTTATAATATTATTAAAAGATTGAATACTATAAACTGAGACAGGCTTGAATACATTTAGAAATCAAAATTTATGTACAAAAGGAAAAATCCTGAAAAAAAAAATTTAAAATAAAAAGAGTAAAACGTTTCGCCAAGCTACTCACAAGACCTCATCAGTACAAATAAATACCCATTGCATAACGAACAGTGGATCAAATCGAGAACAGTTACAGTTAGTTATTTTTTAAGAAAGATAATAGTCATTACGAGCAGGAGGAACATCATTCTATAAATTATACAGGCTTATTAATATAAAATCGAGCTTCAGTTCATTTTCATAATGTCGAACTTTTCTGTTTCTCTTAAGGAAAAATTTTGTCTAACTGATTCCACAATCAAAGCTTAAAAATGCAACTAAACGAATTTCTGTGTAAATTTATTTCATGCTTCATATAAACAGGCTATATATAGTACTTTAATAAGATAAAACACGGGAGTCAATAAATCGAAACAAATATTTATTGAAGCAGAAGTAGAATTTTTTTCTAAAGATTATAAATAATGTAAGATGCGCTAAAAATAATCGTATAAAGTAATAAACTTTTCTGAAATATTTCCGAATTCCAAACATATTTCTATCAAAACAAAAATATCGGAAGAAAATTTTAAGACGAATTACTTTTAAAAAGATAAAACGCGAAAATTAAATGCTTCTATTTTCTGTGCTTCTATAGACATTTGTAAGGAAATGTGAAGTACGTCAGTTTTCAAGTAATTTTACACTAAAGAGCACTTTTAAAACAGACTAATATAGACTGAACGAATAAAATTTTCAGTAAAATAATGTTCCTTCCTCAAATTACATGTTAACGTAAAAAATAGTATAGCTATTTTAAACAATGCAAAAAACTCAGAAAATTTGTATTTTTGGGGGTCATCATAGTATGATTGAAGTAAGCGTATTATTTGTTGAAGAGTTCCCAGTACTTTGATTTATTTGTAAAAAAATATACTTCTAGAATAATTACTATGTCTTCCTAATTTAATCGGAGCTTTCCTATAGTTTTATTATTGCTACTGTTTTCGATTTTTTCTACATTTATCTTAGTTTGCTATAAAGTTTTTGTAGTTCTTTTAATGATTGGTAGTGAAATGCTTTATATCTTTTTTCTTTGCTATTGTTTATCCTGCTCAGAAATTTATCAATATTCATGGCTGGAATAACAAAAATTCATTTTTTTTAGAATGTCTATAGCAGGGGAAATGTCAATTTTCTTGAAACATTTAAGCATTACACAAACTGCGATGTTGTAGGATTTTTTTAAATCAATTTTTATGTAAAAGATTAAATACAGTTATTTTGCGGAAAAAAATAAATATTTGTTAGTTATTTGTCTAATGTTTATCGTAAATTTAAGAGTTAAATAAACTTTTTTTTTAATAACTGGTTTTGTAAAAAGTATTTCATTATACTAGTCGGCCTTGGCGACCAGTTTGGTCTCCTTTGAATGTGTACTAAGTATTAAATCATACTTCTTTTATTCATAATTTATTTTAATTGCTCAATATTTTGAAAACATTAGACGATTCTGCTAGACAAAAAGACACAGAAGTAATATACGCACCACATTTGCGCGATTGCAAAAAATGGCAATTATATGTGCCTCATATGGTAACCCGGATATTGTTATTTTTTTTATTAATAAACTGCTTGTTTTTTTTATTTTCTTTTTTTTAATGATATAAATTGTTTTATTCTATAATTATTAACTAAACTTGTTTAATTTTATTATTTCCTTTTTTAAAATTATAGAAATTAGTTTAAAAATATGTATGTAACTGGTATTTGAAAACGAAATTTTCGCCAAATTGGCGTCAGTAAAATAACGCGCAAATATGGTGCATATATGATATCTGTGCTGATAAATCAAGAACTCAGTACTTTTATGGTAGCCTGGCGCAGATAATAAATCGACAAATATTGTACCTGTGGCATTTTTTCGTATTTCATTAATTATTTAAAATATATAATATAATCCTTTCACTCATTTCATTTACAATACATAACCTTAATTTGAAACTGAAAAGATTAAAATTCATAACTTTTATTTATTTTTTTTTTTAGTAAAAAGAACAGAAAAAATAAAAATAATATTTTGCAGCTCCATAATTGCAGCGAAGGAACAAAACATAAATAAATCCAATGTACCGCAATCTAAATCTTACCAAAGGACTTTTCATAGTAACCAATAAGATGCGTTTAATTTGGACGTTGCCATTTAACAATTAACAAATAATCAAGATTTTTGTGCCATATACGTTAGCGTAATATATATATAGATATTTACAAACTGGAAAACATGCCAGTTTGGGTAAGGATTAGTGAACTATATAGAAGTGTTCTGAGGTATCATACAAAAAATAACTTAACCCTTTCGGGCACGGGCAAAATCTGTTAGTAAAATGAGAAATTATTGACTGACACCGGAATTCACGAACGAATTTGATTTAAGCTTTTATTGTAAAAGCAAAATTTTACTAAAATATTATTGGCGCCGTTTGCAAGTTTTTAATTAAAATTAGGTATCCCAGATCGGGCACAGTGTGCCGAAAAGGGTTAAACAAGGATGCGTGACATATTGATTAAATACCATCTGTACTTTAATAAAAGTGAAATTTCTTTCTTTATCACATTTGAATATTAATGATAACTTGATTTTCCAATTTTTAAATATTTTATTAAGTTTTTTGCTTCTTTCAAAAATATCATCATTTTCAGGTGCATCCTTTCACTCCATGGATAAGTTAGGATAGTTCCAGTTTAATTTAACATATATATTATAACAGTGCAGTTTCTTTCTGTTCTATTTTCATTACTCGATGATTTAATATCTTCCTATGTGTGATCTTCTTCCGATTTTGCTTTCTTTTATTTTTTTGTAGACAGTTTCTGTATTCAAGTCCTGCGTATGTAACTTATAGTATTAGCAGATTAAACTTGACTTTCAACTTTCTTCTACCATCATCCAATTTCATAATGTGGCATTTCATTTGACTACAACCATCAATAGTTTCAATACTTAAAGAGAAGTTATTTTCAAATAATTAGTATTACAGAACCATATTTATATTATACATTATCATAGACTAATGCCCAATTTTAATAAGTCCGGACATTTTTAATATATCTTCTTCCAGAAGTAATGATCCATACTTGCTGTTTTTTCATTTTAATAGTTTACAGCATAACATTTCTATTTTCTAAGTGTTAGAAGAAAAATTCAGTGTTCACATTTTTTTTCAGTTATAGTAGTTGGGAGCAATTGGAGCAGATTATCCACCCGTAATTCTTAATTACAATTATTCCACCGTGACCGAATAGTCATTAAGTTATTTATTTTTTCTGATGTTTGCATGTACTCATTTGTAGAATATCGGACATTACCATTTTATATCACATATTATCAGAAAATTTTACTAATTTGTATTTTAACAATGATATTTGAAATGATTTAAAAAACAAAGCACTTTAATTAAAAAGAGCGTGAAAATAAATATTGTTAAAGCTTAAAATTAATACTAAAACAAAATTGCCTTCAAATATAATACATTCGTGAAATAAACAGATTAAATGTAATAGTTTAGTCAAATAAAACATCTGCGTCAACAATGTCAACTATGAAAACATATATATAGAAAAGTAATATAAGTTGTGTTAAAAATATTTCTCGAATGTAAAGTAATAAATTTATCTGAAAACATTTCTGATTTTCAAACGTGTTTTTATGATAAAGCATACATTCCAAGTAAAAAATGAATTGTGTTTATAAAAGTAAAGTAGAAAAAGATGAATGACAAATGTTAGTTACTGTACATGTATGAGGGAAAGTGAGACACGTCTGTAATACATTAAATCTGTAGAAAATCTTGTTTCTAGAACGATTTAACGATTTAACGAACAAAATAATATGTTCATCAACAAATTAATGCTCAGGTAGCAAAATGTAAGACAGTAATTAATTCAAATATTCTCAACCTTTACACAAAAGCATTAAGATATTTTCTTTCTGAAAAAGCACATAAAGATGTGCTGATAATGTTTGCCGAGAATTTTTCTATATTTTGCTTCATTTGCATATATATATATATATACTTCTTGAGAAATTACATTTGCGTCCAGAAGTTTAAAGCCAACGGTTTTTTTTAATTTTACTATTGATAAAGAAGTACCAATTTCTAAACATTTTATTATTATAAATAGTATCGAGACAATAACAATATTATACAAAAAGAATATTACACAATCACAGACTTTGTAAGAAAAAATAAAAATTTAATTTTACTGCCCTAAAGTTTATAGACAACTCATTTTTTTTCTTTTACCGTTCAAATTTTTAAGCCGTTTTTTCTAATCTCTTCAAAAACTCGATCAGGCATATTTAGAACAAAAGTTTGAAGAAATTCTGGTTGTAAAGAAAACCAACTTTGTTCATTTTTCTGCTTTGAATTTTTATTTGTTGCATATTCATGCTTATTATTATGCATGTCTCTAGTTAATCTTCCTCAAAAGTTCACCATGTGGTTCAAATCAGGATTTAGGGCTGGCCAACCCATAATAGTTACTTGGTTTTGTCCAAAACAATTGCATTGTAGAATTGAAAAAAAAAAAAAAAAAAAAAAAAAAAAAAAAAAAAAAAAAAAAAACCAGCCATAGAATCACTGTAGAGTTCCAAAAAAACAATCACATTTGTTTTTGTTAATAGATATTGCAAAAAACAACGTGAGTGGAGTAATTGTTTTTTGGAATACCTATTTGTTCACCAACGGGCAATTTTCTAAATGGAAGTAACTGTATTTCAAGCATTTCTAGGGAACTTCGAACTATTGATGACTTATGGAAGTTCCTGGCTCTTACTTTGGCTTTAGGTATACATACTGAATTACATAATAATAATAACAACAATAATAATAATAATAATAAACTTTTTAGTTTTTGCAAAAAGGTTTATGGAATTTTAATATACTATTAGTAACTGAAATAACATGAAATGAAAACAAATCTTAAGGGAGTTGGGAAAACAGCAAAGATCAAAATATTGCCGAATACTACCAATAAAATCGAAACAAATTTCTGTGCGAAAACATTATCTTTCATATTTGATTTTTATTTAATAATTTTATTTAAAAGCAAAGCAAATAAAAATCCGTGTGTTTGCGAAAGTGTTTGCATTTTTTTAGGAGAACTGAAAAACTTTCTCTAATTTTTAAAATAACAGAAATATTTAAGAAAGAATTAAAGGAAGTCAACAAAAAGGCAGCGATGTCAAAAAGAAGCTATTTCCTTTCAAATACATTGTATATGTGTCAGAAAAGATACAATATACAAAATTCTAAGCAGATAAAACATCTTTAACAAAGAAGTAAGAAAACAAGTATATTTGAAGTGGAGAAAGAACTTAGAAAATGATAAAGATGTCGTATTAAAAAATTCGCGTATAAAGCAATAAGTTTGCCTGAAAATATTTCCGAATTCCAAACATATTTTTATCAAACAAGATGAAAATGCTAAAATTGAATTACGTTAAAAAAGGTAAAGTAGAAAAAAGACAATTGAAAAGTATTGAGTCACTGTACGTATTAGAGAAAAAAATATATATATACGTTAGTTTTTCAAGTAATTTTATAAAAAGCGTCTTTCTAGAACAATTTAATGTAGACTAAAAGAATGGAATTGTCAATAAATTAATTTTGATGTCGCAAACTTCATATGAAAGTAGAAAGTTATTTTATATAGCAAAATAATGGTGTAAATTTACAAAAGTGATTTGTGAAAGAATATGTGAAATTTGTGAAAGAATATTAAATAAATTTCTGAAAATTTAATATAAAATTACCAAAATAAAATAAAATAAAAAATAAAATAAGAGAGAGAGAGAGAGTGAAATTACTCCCATGTTTCTTTTATTTAAAATTTATTTTGTTGTTGTTGCTCGTTTTTTTTTATTTCTAATGTCATTTTTTATAGTAAAAATTAGTAAAACATTTAAAATATACATTCTGAAAAAAAAAAAAAAAAAACGAAATTATAAATATGCATGATTGTCAAAAATATGAAATAATGATTTCTTTTTAGAAAAAATAAATTTCCCTATAGAGAATAATGAAAAACAGGAGCAGATGTAAGTATGAAAATTTTACGGCTACCTATTAATTATTTAATGGATAGGTAACTATCAAATTTTCATAATATCTACTAATTAATTATGTACATAATTTTGCTTAACGGGTCGTAAATGTACAGAAACTGCATTAAAATTTAAAAATTTCAGCACTATCACCTATTTTTGACATTCATATTTGGGTTCTACAAAAAATTTTACATTTAAATATCAAATGGGAAATGATTTGGTCAAGTTATTTAGTTACTATAGAGGTTTAATTTTTGGAACTCCCTATGTTAAATTCTTTTTTAATAATTTAAATTAATTTAATTTAATTTTAAATTAAATTTAATTTAATTTAATTTACATTGAATTCATTTTTTTTTTTAAATAGATGGCAATCTGTGATTTTATAAAGGAAATTCAAAAACGATTTAGAGAAATGAGCTGTAATTTTGGAATTCCAAATCTAAATCTTCTAGAAATAGAATTCTGCTAAAAATAGTATCTAAAAAATAGTATTGGCTGCAATTTATATATTTTTTTGGAAATGCTGAAAATTATATTTATTATTTATGTATAAAATATGCATAGAAATTAATTTTCAGAATAAAAAATAGTAAGTATTAAATTATCAATATTATATATACATACATATATATATATATATATATATATATATATATATATATATATATATATATATATATATTTAATTAAAAAAAATATTTATTGCAATTATTTTCAAAATAAATAATAGAAATATTAATTCTTAAAATATATCTATTTTAAACACTAAAACCCTAAAACGTAGAAAATATAAATAAAAAATAAAGAGTGTAATAATTTTATACTAAAAAAAATTATATTATCAGATGATCATGTTTCAATATCTTTACGATCTAATAATGATGGATTTGTCTGCCTATTAGTTTTCATGTCACGTTTTTTATTAAAACAGTTTAAAATTTGTAAAAATTAAATAATTGTTGTGAAATTTTAATATGATGCAAAAGTACACAGCACTAGTTTACGCTATGCAAATCATGTAGTGCACAGAAGGTCATCGTATAATGCATAGCATTTTACAGAGACACCAAGAATTTTACTGTATCGATGTCCACTGAGCTTAAAAAAAGCGATATTGACAGCAATACGATTTGAAAGTAATATTCCCTTCAGTCAAATAACAGATCAAATAATTCGATTAAACCCGAAATCGACGTTACACGCTGCCGGATTGTTTGAAGTTCGTGTTGGGGTTTTACTTTTTTGGGTCGTGTTTGGCAACCCGTTTTTTTCAAAGAATAACCAAAATATTGTCTCAGATGAAAATAAATAAATAAAATAAAACAGTTGTGTGTATGTGACCAAGGGGCCATTACATTATGATCACCCTAATAATGAGATCGCTTAGAAACAAAACCTTGATAAGTGCGAGTCTGATGGTGGAATGAAAGCGCCCATGCATTGTACTTCAAAGCATAGAGTGATTAGCAACATAATGCGAAAAGTAGCAGATTTTATCAGGCTTTGATAAAGGTCAACTTGTCATACCTCAGCGATGGCAGGCGTCGATATCGAAAACGGCCTGTTTGGTGGGTTGTTCTATGAACATCTTCATTAGAAGTATCGGAAGCTCTCGATTGTTTTGGTTGAGTTATTGATTTCACATCGCGTAATTTAATAGCGATCCATTCAACAGAAACAGCTCTTATTTGTAACGCCCTTTGCTAGGACAACTTTCTCGCGAGATTGGGTCAACGGCCCAGCTAGAAAAAGTTTGTAAAAAAAGTGTAAAAAAAAAAGTGCACAAAAAGTGAGCGTATTTGGCACCTCTGCTTATACACAAAATGTACAAACCGAATTGTGGACAAAAAGTTCATACCTAAATTGTTCACTTTTTATGCAAATCAGAGGTGCCAAATACGCTCACTTTTTGTGCACTTATTTTTTTTAACTTTTTTTGCATACCTAAAATTGTTCACTTTTTATATACAATCAGAGGTGCCAAATACGCTCACTTTTTGTGCACTTATTTTTTTATACTTTTTTTTAATACTTAAATTGTACACTTTTTATGTACAATCAGGGCTACCAAATACGCTCAGATTTTGTGCACACTTTTTTGTACACTTCTTTGCATACTGAATATCCCTAAATTGTATACTCTATATGAATAATTAGAGATGCCAAATATGCTGATTTTGGACGCCTTCTTTTTACATACCAAATAGTCTTACACAGTACACTTTTTATTAATAATCAGAGGTGCAAAGAAAAAATATACGCAGTTTTTTTTTTTTTTTTTTTTTTTTTTTTTTTTTTCTGCTGAATAATTAAAATCTGCAGAAATTAAACTATAAAAATACATATAAATTTTAGATTGTGAACAAAAGCATACATTAAGTAAATAAACCTGCAAATAAAATTGAAATATCATAAAAAATGCTCAGTTAAATAATTATTTCAAATCTACAGGGGAAAAAAAATCGTTTGACAGAAAAATTTGAAAAGACATGACAATTGATTTTACTTTAGTTATCGAATGATAATTATGTGTGTGCTTAAAATAAAAAACATAGCCCCCCCCCCCCCCCCCAAAAAAAAAAAAAAAAAATTGAAATGCAAATAAAAAATTTGTAAAGGATGCTACTATTTGTTTAACATTAGATTTTAAGAGTTGTCACATAAATAGTTGTAGGCTCATCGGGATAATTCCAAAAAATTATCGCCAGATCATCCTACAGCCGCAGGTAGATCTAGATTTCGAAGGTAACTACTAATTTTATCAACAAAAACTAAATCAAGATTAGGCATAATCCTAGTTTAACAATTTTATCTAGTCATTTTCTATGAGTTTTTATTTTTCAATAACAGTTGGTTTTATTGGAATCATGTTAATTTTTTTTCAACTTCATTATAAGCGTAAAATCCTTATTGTAAGCATCCCTTCAAACTTTCAAGCAATTTTTATTTTCCACACTCACATATAAGCCCCCCCCCCCCCCATCAGATACATAATTCACAATGCAACAATAAAATTAATAAGACCAAACAGCAAGCATAAATTTATTAGTGCAACTGTTATGAAACTGTGACAGAAAGCTGAGCGTCGTGCACTACAAATTTCCTTTCATTCCAATTTTTTTTTTTTTTTTTTTTCAAAATCTTATAACATGTGCATATAATTGCTAGTAAAGATTGGGTGACACCCGGGACGGATTGCCTCATCTGTCCCCCACTATCTACGCCACTGCTAATACTCTCTACTATCATGATTGCTTAGCTTATATGGTGAACAAGGGTAAATCTCGATGAAACTATAACAGAAAGCTGAGCAAAATTTTTATAATAACATGAATTAATAATAAAAAAATAAATACATATCTGAAATAAATCCACAAAAAAAGAGGCTTTATTCATATAAGCTAAAATATTATAAATTGAAAAATTAACTCTGATGCGTCGTGCACTACAAATTTCCTTTCATTCCATTTTTTTTTAAATCTTATAGCATGTGCATATAATTGCAAGTAAAGATTGGGTGTCACCCCTTAGAGGGTGACACCCGGGACGGATTGCCCCATCTGTCCCCCACTAGCTACGCCACTGCTAATACTCTCTACTATCATGATTGCTTAGCTTATATGGTGAACAAGGGTAAATCTCGATTAATCTGTTTCGAGGGTAACTAATGGTCACCCACCTTACATCATAACAGTATGCTTAAACAAAAATTAAAAAATATTCTTAGCAATCCATAAGCATTGTAGTTTAATACACAAAATAAAAAAAACCCTCCATCTCTACTGGAAATTAATAACAAAAATACATTGTAAACTGCTACAAAATCATCTTCAGAAAAGATTGTTTGTGAAAATCACATTTTACTAAGATCCAAGTAGCACAACATTTGAGGGTTTTTTTTTTTTTTGTAAATGTTATTTTATAAGTGTATATAGTATAAGCTTTTAAATTATATTAAATATACTTCTATAGTTTTGTATACTGGTTATACAACCAGTGGTGTAGTCATAAAAAAATCAGAAATTATATGCTCCAGGCAGAAAGTATACATTCAAAGTTGGCGGTATACCCTAGATAAAATATGCCATTAGCTTTTATGAGAAACAGAGAGTAAACAGTGTTTCTTAAAAAAATCCAGAAAATATACAGTGTATACTTCCATACACCTTCCACAGCATGCCTATATACAACTAAATTGATTTATATTTCAGTTTGCAAGGCTAATTCGGAAGGAATGATATTTCATAAAATTTATGGATTTTTTTTTTTTTTTTTTTACTTAATAAAGCCAAAAATGAACTATAGATACTACTTACATGTATTTAAATTTATTTTACATATTTATGAATGTATATGTAATATAAATATATATATATACACTAGGCTCCCTCAAATCCACACAACGTAGGACATTTTAGAATTTTGTGAATTTCTGGTCGTTGCTTTGTTTACTTTTTTAAAAGTAATTTTAATTGAATTAATAATGCATTCAAAACTATAATGAATATTTACAATATTATAAAATATTAAAATAAGTAATAACCTAAAATTATAAAGAATTAGATAATTTTTAAAATGATTAAAATATTAAAAGCAAAGGTAGAGTTAATAATCAATAATGTATGATTAAATATTCATTTATAATGATGAAATATATTTTTCGTAAATTATTCAATGAAACTTGCCTCATAAAGGTACATTACTAATTCTCAACAAAACGGTAAAATAAAGAAGTTGTATTTCAGGTTTAGTCAGACTTAATAACCAAAAAAAGCTTGATTAATACATAAATATATTTGATAAGGAGAATGTGATTACCAATGATATCAGCAATTCAGAAATAAATTTATTCTTCCATCATGAAAACACAAACTCATCAAAATTAACAAAAATTACGAATTAAAAAATATATGAAATTGACATAAAACTAAAATAGTCAAACTTTGTTCCTATATCTGAAGTGAATGTTTCATTGTTTACATCACAAAATTATGTTTGGATTTTAGGGAGTCTACTGTGTATCTAAAGTATTTATTATTATAACCAATAAAAACAATTCCTGGTGTAATTAAAAGTACTTCAACTAAAACCTTACCTATAACAACACCCTAATTAAATAATATTGTTTTAATGTTCATAAAAAATTCTTTAAATATGTATTTTGGTAAAAATCCAAAACTGATTATATTATATGTTTCATCAAAACAATCTTTCAAGCTATTTTTAAACTGGGTAGAAAGCATTAAGCAATGGTGATCATAATCACTACATAATTGTACTCAATGCTAATAAATTAAATTTTATTGTACACACTTGTAACTAAAATTATGCAATAATATAAAAAGTTATATATTTTTACTGAGTTCTTAGCTATAAACTAAAGAAAAATTCAAATGATAAACAATTATTTTATCTTTATTTTACAGAGAAAAATAAACTGTATATGTACCAACAATAAATGGTTTTATTTAATTAAGGATATACCAGTAAAAAGTAAATGGTTAAAATAAAATATAATAAAAAGTAATAGGCAATTAGAATGTGTAGAGAAAGTTCCTAGAAAAAAGAGCTGGAAATTTTTGCTAGAAAAGTAAGATATAGATGAAAACAAAAATAAAATATATTTATCAAATGAAAATCAAATTTTGAATTGCTTAAAAGGCGCAAATGCCAACCTAGTGAAAAAGATTCCATGCCGGGAATCGAACCCGGGTCATCAGTATAGCGCACTGACGTTCTACCGACTAAACCACATGGAACGACACCCAGCAAGGAACTTATCACTAATACATGTTGGCAAGGCTACAAACGTAGCACAAGATGGAATATAATCCGCAAGCCACCGATTTGGGGCAATCACGAAACTCAAATCTATCCAGCATTGATTGAATATATTAATGCGTGGAAATTTTTCCCAGAGAGAAAATTCGCCTTGAATGTAACTTATCAAATGAAAATCAAATTTTGAATAGCTTAAAAGGCGCAAATGCCAACCTAGTGAAAATTGGCATCTGCGCCTTTTAAGCAATTCAAAATTTGATTTTCATTTGATAAGTTATATTCAAGGCGAATTTTCTCTCTGGGAAAAATTTCCACGCATTAATATATTCAATCAATGCTGGATAGATTTGAGTTTCGTGATTGCCCCAGATCGGTGGCTCTCGGATTATATTTCATCTTGTGCTACGTTTGTAGCCTTGCCAACATGTACTAGTGATAAGTTCCTTGCTGGGTGTCGTTCCATGTGGTTTAGTCGGTAGAACGTCAGTGCGCTATACTGATGACCCGGGTTCGATTCCCGGCATGGAATCTTTTTAACCTATGTTGGCATTTGTGCCTTTTAAGCAATTCAAAATTTGATAAGTTATATTCAAGGCAAATTTCCTCTCTGGGAAAAATTTCCACGCATTAAAATATATTTTTTAGGGTCCTGTGAAACTACAAGGTGCAAATCCTTAACGCTATGTGTTGTGTTTTAAGATGTTATAAAAAGTTCTGCAAAGAAACTTGGATATAATTTCAAAACCAATAAAAAAAAAAGTAAATTAACTATGCTTATCTCTTTTTAACAATATAAAAAATATACTTTTATGAGGTTTCTACCCTTCATTGAATTTTCAATATTTCGTTTACTCAAAAAAAAAAAAAAAATTACCTTTTTAACAGCTTAAAATTTTCTGATTTACTTTCAGATTGATGAAACACTTGATGCAATTTTAGTAACTGTGTGATCTTTTTTTTTTCTTCTTAATTAATTAGAACTTGATTTATAAACAATTATTTTCTCAATCTGCGATCATTCGATGAATTATAGTTTTTTTTTTTTTTTTCCTTTCAATCCTGTGGATTTTTTTTTTCTTGTAATCCTTTAAAGAAATTTGCTGTGGTTTGTACTTGTGTTTTTGTTGTATTTCATCTGTTATGCGCCTTCCCCTCCATAAAAATGTCAACAAACTTTTGGATAATAAAATCCATCGGCTAAAGAGCAAAATCCCGCATTTCTGCAGAAAAGTAACAAGTCTGAAAAATAGCAAAATTTGTCAGACTAGTAAAATCAAGAATTTAGTTGATCAGATACGGAAACATCAGGAATTTTGGCAATCAGGCACAAAAAGAAATTGTAAATTTCATTGTGTGTAATTGTAAATTTCATAATGGTGAAAATTAACATTTTTCACCATAGCTATTGGCCTGCTTTTTCCAACCACTGACCAGTAAACAAAATTATGAACACGCACAATTCATAAAAATTGTGCTTTTTTTTCTAACTATCAACATTGAATTTACTAATAACTTTTACTTAACATTTAATTGGATTACATAAAGTGAGGGCGGGGGGAGATTCTAAGTGGGAAAAAAAAAAAAAAATCTAAAATTCACAACAAATTTTCTGAAAAGGTATACAGGTATGAAAGTGCACTAAAAACATTTTGGAGCAGCAAAAATCACATTTTGTAGCTGTAAAAATTGGATTTTGTAGCAATAAAGGCCACTTTTGGAACAGATTGAAATATTCTAAAGCTACGAGTAATAAACTCATAAAAATTAAAATGATTGCTATCTTGAAAGTATTCTTTACATTTGAAAGAATAATTAGATTAAAATTTTCAACATATTTCAGACATGGGTACAAGTTTGAGATTTTGCCAAGACTGAAAATATTTTGACCCCCCTCCCCCCCCGCATTGAGTGTACATACACTGAGCACATACCTCGTGTTTTTTCCACGACCCTATGACAAAATTAGTTTTTTCCCTGATCTTTCGACAAAAATTTGCGACTTTTCTACAACATTTTGCCGAAATTTGTGATTTTTCAACAAATTTAAACCAAAACTTGTGATTTTCCATTATTTATAGCCGAAATTTGTGATTTTTCTACGGTTTTCAGCCGAAATCTGCAATTTTTCGATGAAATAAAAGTATTTTACATGATCTTTTGATCAAATTCGCTTTTTTTTTGCGATCCTTGGACAGAAATCACGTTTTCCCTGTTATCATTTTATGAAAATCGTGGGGTTTTTTTTTGTAATCATTACACGGAAATCATGTTTTTTTTTTCACGATCTTTTTAGCAAAACTCGCGTCATTTCCACGATCCTTCGATTAATTTCGCATCTTTATTGCAATCCTTTGGCAAAAATTATACATATTTTGTATTCTTTGACTAGAGAAAGCGTCTTTTTTTCACGATCTTGGGACAGAAATCGCATTTTTCCTGCAATCATTTGATGGAAATCACGTCTTTTTTTCGATTCTTTGGCAAAATTCACATCTTGTCCACAATCCTTTGATTAAATTCACGTCTTTTTTGCGATCCTTTGACAAAAATTGCATCTATTTAGTATTCTTTGACCGGAAATAGCTTCTTTTTTCGCAAATCTTTGACGGAAATAACGTCTTTTTCGTAATTCTTCGACAGCAATCAGTGGCGTAGCAAAGGGGGCGTCTACCCTGGGCGCCGAGGCCTAGGGGCACCAAATTGAGAGAAATTGTTATATATCTACATTGGGTTGGGGGCGCAAAATTTCTTGCTGGCCCCGGGCGCCAAAAAACATAGCTACGTTACTGACAGCAATTGCTTTTTTTCTGCAACCTTTTGGCAAAAAACTCATCTTTTTTGCAATCCTTCGACAGAGACTGCATCTATTTCGTATTCTTTGACCGAGATGATGTCTTTTCTACGATCTTTTAACAAGAATCATGTTTTCTTCACAAGCTTTTTACGAAAATCGGTGGTTTTTTGCAATCCTTCGACAGGAATCGAGTTTTTTATCTGCAAACACATTTTTTTTTCAACCCTTTGACAGAAATAGCACTTTTTTCTGCAATCATTTCACAAAAATAATGTTTTTTTCCACAATCCTTTGACGAAAAGCACATGTTTTTTGCGATCCGCTTCCGTCCTCAGAGATTTTTCCGTTTCGTTTCCGCCCTCAGGAATTTTTAAAAGACTGAAAAACTTGCACTTATGATTCCAGATCGTTTAATGAAATTTGCAGTTTTTTATCTGCAAACACATTTTTTTTTCAACCCTTTGACAGAAATAGCACTTTTTTCTGCAATCATTTCACAAAAATCATGTTTTTTTCCACAATCCTTTGACGAAAAGCACATGTTTTTTGCGATCCGCTTCCGTCCTCAGAGATTTTTCCGTTTCGTTTCCGCCCTCGGGAATTTTTAAAAGACTGAAAAACTTGCACTTATGATTCCAGATCGTTTAATGAAATTTGCAGTTTTACGCAACCCTTTTTTTTTACTAAATTCACACTTTTTCATAATATTTTGATGAGATTTAAGGGGGGAGGGGGGAGATGACCTTTTGATGAAATTTTTGAGATCCTTTGAGAAAATCTGGCATATTTTTTGCGCTCTTTGATGAAACACGCACACTTGAGATTTTTTGGTGAGGTTTGCAAATTTTACGATCTTGATGAAATTTTCATAATCTTTTATAGAAATTAGCATTTTTTCAAGATTTTTTGACCGTATTTTGTTTGTCTTTTGACAAAATTCACGTGCTTTTCACAATCTTTTGAAGAAATTTGTGGGTTTTTTCGTGATCTTTCACCAAAATGATTATTTTTTCATGATATTTTATCTGTGTTTGGTACTTTTTTCTGATCAAATTAGCATTCCTTTAGCGAAATTTTTGTTTTTCTCGCGATTCTTTGGTGAAATTTGAGTGTTTTCTGCGATATTTCGATAAAATTTGCATGCTTTACTCAATTTTTTTATAAAATTTGAGTGTTTTTCGCAATCTTTTGATAATTTTTTTCGTTTTTGCGATCTATTGATGAAATTAGAGTGTTTTTAGCGATATTTCGATAAAATTTGCAAGTTTTTAACAATCTTGTGACAAAATTTGTGTTTTATTTGAGAACTTTAAACCGAAACGCATTTTTTTTGCGACTCATAGACCTTGTTTTCTCTGTTTTTTGATGAAATTTGCACTTTTTTTTACGATCTATTAAAGAAATGTGAGTGTTTTTGCATTTCTTTTTAAGAAATTTACGTGTTTTTCACGATCTTATGAAGAAAATTGCGTATTTCTTGCTATCTTTTGACTAAATTCATGTACTTCTTGCGATATTTGCAATTTTCTCAGTATCTTTTAACAAAATTTGCGTATTATCTTGTGATTATTTGACAAAATTTACATACTTTTCGCAATGCTTTGTCGAAATCTGAATGTTTTTCGCTATCTTTAGACGAAACTGTTGTGTTTCCCGAAACCTTTTGGCAAAGTTTGCGGTGTTTCATGATCTTTTGATAAAATTTGTGATTTTTTTCATGAAATTTACTTTTTTTCATAATTGTTTACCCTTGTTTATACGATATTTGCGATTCTTTGACAGAATTTGCCTGCTTTTTCGCTATATTTTGACAAGATTTGAAGGTTTTTGAGACCTTTTCATGAAATTAGTGAAATTTTCACTAGTTTTTAATGAATTTAGCATTGTTTTCAAGATTTTTTATCTATGTTTTGTTCAGTTTTTTAGAAAGTTAGTTATCTTTTGACAAAATACAAGCTTTTTTTCCATGATCTTTCGCCAAAATTTGCCTTTTTTTTTTTTTTACGACCTTTTGTTGAAATTTGATGATCCTTTACTGCTACCTTTTAATGAAATTAGCGATTTTTAGGCAAAATTCACAGGCTTTTCACAATCTTTTGAAAAAATTTGCGAGTTTTTTTGCAATCTTTCACCAAAATGAGTGTTTTTTCATGATATTTTAACTGTGTTTGGTACATTTTTCTGATGAAATTAGCATTCCTTTAGTGAAATTCTTGTTTTTCTCGCAATTCTTTGGTGAAATTCGAGTGTTTTCCGAGATATTTCGATACAATTTGCATGCTTTTCGCAATCTTTTGATAATTTTTTTCGTTTTTGCGATCTATTGATGAAATTAGAGTGTTTTTAGCGATTTTTCGATAAAATTTGCATGTTTTTAACGATCTTGGGACAAAATTTGTGCTTTATTTGAGAACTTTAAACTTAATCGCATTTTTTTTGCGACTCATAGACCTTGTTTTCTCTGTTTTTTGATGAAATTTGCACTTTTTTTTACGATCTATTAAAGAAATGTGAGTGTTTTTGCATTTCTTTTTAAGAAATTTACGTGTTTTTCACGATCTTATGAAGAAAATTGCGTATTTCTTGCTATCTTTTGACTAAATTCATGTACTTCTTGCGATATTTGCAATTTTCTCAGTATCTTTTAACAAAATTTGCGTATTATCTTGTGATTATTTGACGAAATTTACATACTTTTCGCAATGCTTTGTCGAAATCTGAATGTTTTTCGCTATCTTTAGACGAAACTGTTGTGTTTCCCGAAACCTTTTGGTAAAGTTTGCGATGTTTCATGATCTTTTGATAAAATTTGTGATTTTTTTCATGAAATTTACTTTTTTTCATAATTGTTTACCCTTGTTTATACGATATTTGTGATTCTTTGACAGAATTTGCCTGCTTTTTCGCTATATTTTGACAAGATTTGAAGGTTTTTGAGACCTTTTCATGAAATTAGTGAAATTTTCACTAGTTTTTAATGAATTTAGCATTGTTTTCAAGATTTTTTATCTATGTTTTGTTCAGTTTTTTAGAAAGTTAGTTATCTTTTGACAAAATACAAGCTTTTTTTCCATGATCTTTCGCCAAAATTTGCCTTTTTTTTTTTTTTTACGACCTTTTGTTGAAATTTGATGATCCTTTACTGCTACCTTTTAATGAAATTAGCGATTTTTAGGCAAAATTCACAGGCTTTTCACAATCTTTTGAAAAAATTTGCGAGTTTTTTTGCAATCTTTCACCAAAATGAGTGTTTTTTCATGATATTTTAACTGTGTTTGGTACATTTTTCTGATGAAATTAGCATTCCTTTAGTGAAATTCTTGTTTTTCTCGCAATTCTTTGGTGAAATTCGAGTGTTTTCCGAGATATTTCGATACAATTTGCATGCTTTTCGCAATCTTTTGATAATTTTTTTCGTTTTTGCGATCTATTGATGAAATTAAAGTGTTTTTAGCGATTTTTCGATAAAATTTGCATGTTTTTAACGATCTTGGGACAAAATTTGTGCTTTATTTGAGAACTTTAAACTTAATCGCATTTTTCGTGCGACTCATAGACCTTGTTTTCTCTGTTTTTTGATGAAATTTGCACTTTTTTTTACAATCTTTTAAAGAAATGTGAGTGTTTTTGCATTTCTTTTTAAAAAATTTATGTGTTTTTCACGATTTTCTGAAGAAAATTGCATATTTCTTGCAATCTTTTGACTAAATTCACGTATTTCTTGCGATATTTGCAAATTTCTCAGTATCTTTAAACAAAATTTGCATATTATCGTGAGATTATTCGAAGAAATTTGCATACTTTTCGCAATGCTTTGTAGAAATCTGAATGTTTTTTGCTATGTTTAGACGAAATTGTCGTGTTTCCCAAAACCTTTTGACAAAGTTTGCGGTGTTTCACGATCTTTTGATAAAATTTGCGATTTTTTGACAGAATTTGCCTGCTTTTTTGCAATCTTTTGACAAGATCTGAAGGTTTTTGAGACCTTTTCATGAAATTGGCGAGATTTTCACTAGTTTTAATGAATTTAGTGTTGTTTTCAAGATTTTTGTTAACCATGTTTTGTTTGGTTTTTTACAAAGTTATCCCTTGACAAAATCCAAGAATTTTTTTCCATGGTTTTTAATCTTTTTTTTTTTTTTTTTTTTCATTATGACGCTTTGATGAAATTTGATGATCCTTTACCACTACTTTTTAATGAAATTAGTGTTTCTTTATGAGCTTTTAACCATGTTTTGATTAAATTAGCGACTTACAGGCAAAGTTCACGCTTTTCTCACTATCCATTGACAAAATTTGCATGTTTTTTCATTATCTTTAGACCATGTTTTGTCAATTTTCAGATGAAATTAGCGATTTTTTGACAAAATTTACATTTTTTTGCAATCATTCCGCAAAAATTGATAATTTTGTCGACCAGACTCGAAAAATCATAAATTTCATCGATCGGCTTTGTAAAAATCACGCATTTGTCAATCCATTTCGTAAAAATCTTATTTTTGTTGTCAAACAAGAAAAAATCGATAATTTTGTTGATCAGCTGTGGAAAAATTGCGAATTTTACAGATTGTGTGAAAAAAATTGCAAATTTCGTCAATTGGCTTTGTAAAAGCCACGATTTTGTCCATAGCTTTGTAAAACTTGTGATTTTCATCAATCGGTTTCGTAAAAATCAAATTTTATTGATTAGATGCAGAAAAATTGTGAATTTTGGCAACTGTCTTAATAAAAATCACGAATTTTGCTTATAGGTGCAGAAAAAATGCGAATTTTTTCAATCGGCTTTGTAAAAATCAATAATTTTTGTCAACTAGACTCGAAAAATCATAAATTTCATCAATCGGCTTCGTAAAAATTGCGCATTTTGTTGTTTCATTTCGTAAAAATCTTATTTTTGTTGCCAAACAAGAAAAAATCGATAATTTTGTTGATCAGCGATTTTTGTGCTGTAGAAAATTGATAATTTTCCACAGCACAAAATCACCACCCCCTCTAGAGATATCTCCAAATCACCCCCCGCCCTAGAGATATCTTACGATAGCCCCTCCCCCACCTAAAATGATAAAGTTACATTTGCAGAGACCTTTTCCATCATTTAGAGTTCTTTGAAGAAGAAATGCAACGATTATTTGGCCGAAGCCGAATATCAAATCTATCATTCGACCTGGGCCGAAAAATATTGAAAGGAATGTTTTTTAAAATAGAACTTACTTTTTAATTTCACTATTTGAATTTTTCATGCATAATAAAAAGTTTATTTGAAATTGACATTCTCCTCCCCCACCCCTTATAACTTTCATACCCTGAATAGTTTTTATCTACCTATTTTTGAGCGCAATTCAGAAAATCATGATAAAAAATTTTTATGCTGTATCTAGTGTTCACTCTAGAAAGAAAAAAGGCATGGTGCTATTCACTAAAAGTACTGCAGCGGAAAAAGGTGCTTTTGCAAGAAAAAATTTGTTATTGTCTTTAAAAAGGGAAAAAGAAAAAAAAAAAGGAAAATACGATAAATCAAGCAACATTAATTTCAAATGACTTTATGATATAAAAATGAAAAAATACAATTAAAACACGATTGAATAGTTTTATGTTCTTTTTCCAAAAGAAATGAGAAAATGTTATCATTTTTGGGCACACACACATTTAAAAATACTATGGAATAAAGAAAATTTTTATTAAAAATCTCTGGGTAAAACTAGTGGTGCATTCTCATACATGTTACCTACCTCAGAAAATAATCGCTCACTAAATAAAGTATATTTCCCAGAGCAGAATGGTATTTTTTTTCCTAACTGTGAAAGGTTAGGAAAGTCTTTTGAATTCTTCGCCTACCATTCTAAAGGATACTCTTTTCTATCTAGTAGTGTCTGGGATAGATATTACTTATTTCTTTTTTCTATATAGGCTTCACTCAGTGACTGACTTAGACATCTTGAGTTGTAATGTAACATTCCTGTAACAGTCATTTTCCTGATAGTTGAATCTCCAACGTAAATTTTCTTCCACAACATTTTCTAAAAGATTCTTAACTTTTATAGGAAATGCAGAAATATTCAAAATTTTTAGTATCCAAATAATTGTATATTTTGTTCAATTATGAATGAAAATGACTTCATAAATAAGTCAGAAAGTAAGCGTGTATGAATTCAATTTAAAAAAGTTGCAAAAAATTAAGAAAAAAATCTTATTCTGAATGTATTTGTTAAGAAATCGTACAATATTCGGCCGTAGGTATTCAGCAAAAGCATTCGGCCAAGCTTTCAATATTCGGCTGACCGAGTATTCGGCAAAAGGGCCGAATACCGAATAGTGACCGAATACTCGTCCCATCTCTATTTCAGACTAGCCAATTAATTTAAACTTTACTTCAATTTGAGTAATAATAAACGACGCAACACGCGGTATGGTTAATTCAAACTTCTTTTCGCCGCTAAAACCTCGCGGTCGGCACAGCATATGTAAACATTAGCTCCTCCAAGTCTGCGAGTTGAGAAGTATTAATGCTTCTGGTTCATAGAGTAGGAAAGATAGCTACAGATACGAAAATAATAAATAAATTAAAAATTAAACAGGTTTTATCTGATTTTTGAAAGCACAAGTAATTTTCATAATGACTGGAAGTTATACCTGATAGGGGAGGAGGACATGTTATGCACTTAATAACCGCACTTGTATTTTTAAGCTTAAATCGTAGGAAAAGAGTAGAGTGTGTGCGCGCGCGTGTTGTGTGTGTGTGGGGGGGGGGGGGTCCACTGCTTTTCCCTCGATTTTGAAACTTAACTGATTAAATTTTCTTTTTTGTTAATTTTGAAAAGCTTACTAAAATTTATTCTTTTCGAGAAATTTAAAACAAAAGACAAAGTAAGAACTTTTCTAGGGTTTGAGAGCGTAGGAGAACAATTGCCCTCCCCCCTCTTGCTTTTTAAAATTTGATTAAGTAAAATTTATTTTTCTCCTATTTCGAAATACATTGTCAAATTTATTATTTTCTAGTAACTTAAAAAAAGAAAAACTAAAAATTTTTCGTTTGGGGAAGGGGGCATAGGATGACCTTTGCCCCTCCCGATTTTGAAATTTAACTAATTTTTGTTTTACTCCGATTTTGAAAAACACAGCAAAATTTATTCTTTCAAGTAACTATAAAATAATAAAGGAAAGTGTGAAATTTTCTGTTAAGTAAGGGTGGGGGGGTTGGTAGGCACATTTTCCCCCTGATTAGATTTTTAAATTTTAATTAATTTAAATTTCTTTTTTTTCGATTTTGAAATGCCTAGCAAAACGTATTTTATTTTAATTAATTTAAAATTAAAAAGAAACTAAGAATTTTTATGGCAAAGAAGCATGAGAGCCGTTACCCCTCCCTCAAATATGATTTAAATATTATTTAGTCTGAAATACATCTAAATTTTATTTTTGAATGATTTTGAAAAATACAGTAAAATTTTATCTTTCCGAGAAATTTAAAATAAAAGAGGAATTAAAATATTTTCCGTATAGAAGTTTTAGGAGAAACATTAACCCCTCCCCCCCCCTAGAGTTTGAATTTTATAATTAATCAAAATTTCTATTTTTCTTATTTAAAAAAAATATTATTTTCAAGCAATTTAAAATATAAGAGGATCTCCGGAAATTATTCCCGTTAATGAAGAGGGGGGGCCGTAGGCTCATTACCCCTTCCTGGATTTTAAATTTTAAATAATTAAAATTTGTTTTTCTTCAAATTTTATAAACATAGTAAAATGTATTTAATTCGTTTACTTTTAAATTAAAATCGATCTGTTAATTTTCCTTTACTGAAGAAAGGCTCACAATCTCTCGATTTTGAAATTTAACTAACTTATTTTATTTTGCCTTATTAAGACATAATAGAATTTATTCCTTCCGATTAACTTTAAGTTAAATACAACATTAATTTGCTTTGAAAAATTTCCCCTAATTTAGAAAAAGGCACCAGGCATGGAAATAATGATGCCTGTAATGAAAGAATCTAATTTTCGCATTCATAAAAAAATAATACATAATATTTGCAAAATTGGAATCTTTGATTTGTTTCTTACAAAAAAAAAAAAAAAAAAAAAAAAAAAAAGTTGCACAATTTTTGCAAACACAGAATATTTATTTATTTTATGCAAAAAATGTGCACCATTTTTAACAACAAAAAATATGAACTTTTTTGTTTACATAAAAAATGTAAATATTTTCCACAAAAAGTATATACTTTTCGCGGTATTCAAAAATAGTCACTTTTTGTGCACAAATTGTGTACAATTTATACTTTTTTGCAAAAAAAGTGCAAACTTTTTCTAGCTGGGGGAGTTCACATAATCTGTCACCATAAGCTTCATCCTAAGCACCGCCTTAACAAGCAAAAGCTTCTGTGGCCTCTAATGAAGGTGGCAGGGATGTTCACGTAAAATCGTTGTGAGTACGTATAGAAAGTGCTGCATAACCGGTGAAATGAAAAGTCGTCGGGCAACAGTGCTTGTGAATCAATGCCTGTGGCGGATGGATTCCAGAAGAGAGCAGATATTGTTACACTTTATTCGTTGTAAGAGAAGAGCTGCAACAGCCGAAATTATCGAGCACTGCTGAGTATGGACCCATGCAACCAGCGCAGCCGCCGAAGCACGTTCTAACACTGCTGGCACGGGATTACATAGGCGCTGTTAGCACGTCATCGCCAACAGCACCTGCATACAGTTTAAGAATATTTGAATTAGACCATAGAAGAGTGGAAGAAAGTTGCATAGTCTGGTGAATCACGTTTTCTGTTCCATCATCAACGGGCGAGTGCGAATACGCCGATTTTCAACGGAATCCCTATCGCCTGGATGAAGAGTTGGTCAGACAATGTATTATCGTGTGCGCGATGTGTTTATAGAGTACAATTAGGAAGTATAATTGACATAGAACAAGTCCTGACGTCTGTGCGCTGCCTGAATATCATTAGAGATTAAGTGCGCCATTCATGACAACAGTGCATCCGGCGTGTGATTACATTTAACAATAGGATAATGTGCCATGCCATGCGAATCGAATCATCAGGGAGTAGGTAAAGTAGCATTCTAGTCAGTTTCAAATCACGTCTTGGACTCCAAATTTACCTGATGAATTGAAAAGAACATTTGTGGCTCTACCTGGATTTCCCGATTCTTGCTACCACGCTACTATCTCGAAATGTTCAAGTGAAGGACCAGTTAATGAGCGCTTTGTGCCAGATATCTCAAATTATCTGTAAGCACCTTGTCGAGTCAATGTCATACCGGGTGATAGCGGTTTTGAGGGCGAAAGTTGGTCCTACGTCGAATTAAAGGGTTGTCATAACATAATGTCTATTCAGTGTAAGTAAGTATGCGTCTATGTAAAGATATAAAATTGATATTAGCGATGCATTTATAATTTATTTTTCATAATTATATTAAAGTAACTATTTTTTTCTTATAAAGTATCGGATACTTGCAAGACTCTGATGTGGATAACAATATAGGATTTCAAATAATAATAAACTAGCAAAAGCCATGCTTTGTTTGGATTCGGGAAGCATTATTTTATAAAACAGATATTTGAAAGTAACAATATTTATTATTATTATTATTTTTGCATCTTCAGTAAAGAAAAACGTTATTTTATGTTTTGGCACATTTTAATTCTAGAAATGTAAGTTCAGCCAAATAACCATAAATTTCCTAGGAATTTTTTATTTATGATGTAAGACTGGCATAAAAAGTACTTTCCAAGCAAATTTTTGCAAAATATTTTTATATTTTCAACTAAAAGCTCCTTTAAAGATGTTTTTACAATTTCCAATAGCCACTGGTGTTTTTTAAAGTTGTTTGAAATAGGCATGTTTCCAATCTTTGTAATTAGCATCAAATAATCTTTGATAGCTATCTTAGAATAATATATTTGAATAGAGCTTGAAGAAAGTTACTCCTTCAAAATCCTATTTTATGGAAAAACATTTGAAATCTGCTCCCGTTGATACTAAGAATTATTAACTGTAAAACTTTTTATTATAATTTCATCGTTTTTATGCATGTTAGCGTATGAGAATTTTTGATATTGTAGAATTTTTCGTAAGGAAAATTCCTAATGAATGCTTAATTTTGAAGGATTTTTACTCTCGACTACGTTACATACATTTTTAAGCCAACAGGTTTCTCTATATCCCCAATATTTAGAACTGCTTCATCTAATGTTAAACCTTGGGATATATGAATTGTAACAGCAAAAGCTAGCTGCAGAAGAAATTCTTTCCTTGAGCAATTTATACTTCCAATTTTCCAGAATTTAATTATTGATGGAATTGGTTCGCATCAATTCTTATAAGTTAAATGACTGTAGTTTTCAAATTTATCCATGATTATTCGCGATATTTGGTCTGGTGGCCCGGGATTTTCTTTAATACGTGCAACAAAGCCTAAAGTCCCGATCACTAAACCTTTTTCGGTCCACAATAAGAATGTAACATTACTTTAGATCCAAATGATAAAAATAAGAAATGGTTAAAGTTCTTTTGTCATTTCTGAATCAGCCAACTTTGCTTTAGTATATTTAAAAAGAGCTTGAATCGAGGCAATAATTTCACGCAGTTCTCTTCATTTGTCATTTATATAACAAATTTAACAATTAAATTTATTTGTTTACAATTCTTTTGTTGCCACCTTCAAAAAAAATCAATAATACAATTCTTTTAAAATGTTTAAGTATCATCTGTGCAAACGATTTTGCGGAATTATGAAAATATATTTCATTTATTAAATTAATCATGATTCTATCTATAATTATTTACTCCATGATTTATATATTTTTTTCTGAAAATATACGCGTTTCATTTTTTATTTATTTGCTAAAATGCGTCCGTATTGGAAATGCATGTAAAATAAATTAGTTAAAATAATAATTTTTTTAAAGTTTCACTGCAAAAAAAAATTACATTGTGCAAATCTACAAATCATAATTTATTTTTATGTTGAATTTCAACTCAAAATACCGAATAGTTTTTTTTGTAAAGTGTACGACAAAATGTAATTTGAGTGGCCTAGTAGAGGATTCGCTTCGCTCATCCTAATAATTAAATAAATAATAAAATAAATAATAAATAAAAATTACGACAATAAGAAAAAATGTCTGAAAATAGATTTTTTTGTTGTTGTTAAAAGTTACATGTTTAGCCCCAATTTTCGTTTGTATACCTCAAAAATCGACGTTTTGTACATTTGGGTTAATTTATTGACTTTATCTCAGGCAAGCAGCAAAAACTTTATGTCGGTATTTCCTCATTTGTAAAGATGTTACTATGATCCGGAAATACTCCATAGTTTGAATTTACGTAAGTATCTGTCACAGACCTTACTAAACTTACTCAGACTAAAACCTAATTTTAATTTTATTGTGATAATCATGTCGAATTTCAATATAAAATTTCGAACATCTAATGGCGTTTGGAAAGAACAATGAAAATCAACTTCATAGCTATACATTTTTCTCGGCCAAAAATGTATTATTTATTTTTCTTTCAAAATAAAAATAAACATCATTTAAACTATTAATTTTGTCACAATGCTCTGCAATTAATACAAAATTTTTTTCGGAAATTGTCCATTACATTTTCAGAGAGATGAACAGTATTGCTCGATTAATATCGTCTTTTAAAATAGCACTGTTAAATAGGAAAAGTTAATGCATTAACAAGTATTATTTAATCTACATTAAATTGCAGTGATATCTGAATCTTTCCCATTATTATATACAAAGTAGCTTTTTGTAAAACAGTTTGAAATAACTCTTTCTGCATATAAATATATTTATAATTATTATTAAGTAATTGTAATCGATTGTTGAATCATTATTTTCATTATTTTTACATAAGTTTGGCAAAAAATTGATATATACAATCAAAAGTCACAGACACACACAAAAAGAAAAATATATATAAATGAATACAATAAACCTATAAAGTATTAAAAATCCTTTCAACTTTTTTTTGTGATACTATTAATATAACCATTGTTTCCCAAACAAATATTGAGACTGTTTTTTTTTCTTTTGTGATGACACAAGGTATTTATTTCCACTTGAGAAGATATCATAGAATAAAACAGTTTAGAATGAAAATAAATGGCCAAGGTATAAAATTAATATCTTTTTATGCCTTTGAATAACCTAGGCATATTAGTGCCGCCTGTTATCGAAAATAAAAGTTCTTATAGTAAAAAACTCCTTAATAAAGTCTTATAGTGCAAACTGCACTCTAATATAAAATATATTTTTATGATTCTTTTTTTAAATACACCGATTGTATGGAATTTTCGTCATTTTTTTTTATTTTGCTATCTTTTTGAATTTCCATAAATAAAATAAATCTGAATTCTGAAATCTTCATTTGGAAAACAAAGCATATCTATATTTTTTGCATTTGTCATTCATTTGTTTACGGATCGATTGATAATAAAAATAGTCTATTGTATGCTTACTATACATTACATCTAAGAAATTACAAAATATATTTAGATAATGAATGGAAAATAATGAACGACTGGACATGACCAAAGTTACACCTATTAAGGCATACAATTTATAAAGAATTTGCCTAGGCATAATTTATAATAAAGTGCTTAAGTGAAAGCTACGAGAAAAAAACAATTGATAAGGTGTCCTAGTTTAATAACGCGAGATTGAGAAATAACGCCAGTCTAGATAATAACGCCTAATAAAGTTCTAATATTACGCGTAATTATGAAGAAATCCGGGATATGGCAATTACGGAAAGCTCTGAATCATCTGAATCATAAACAATACTTATAATATAAACTCGCAATTACTTAAATTAAATTTGTTCTATTAGTAGACATTATCGCTGGAAGAAGCACGTAAGAGTCAACGTCTGATCTAAAATTTGCGAAGTAAGTTCTATGACCTGATGATTCTATTTTTATTTGGAAGTACTTTGTTTATTACATAAATTTATAGCATAGTTAATGTACTTTCAAAATGTTGTAGACGATTTTGGATGTATTTCCGAGGTAGTTTGTAGTTTAATATATACTATGCAATAAGTATACAGGATTAAAGACACCATTCACTGACTTTATTATTCAAACTGATTATTTTCAGTGCTTGAACTACACACGAAAAAAGTTTTTTTCTTTATTTTATGCAAGAGAGAGCATTATAGTCACCATTGAAAATGAAAAAGTATAAAGAGAAATTTGTAATTCCTACGTGTTGCTATTTTTTTCATGCCAGAAGAACAAAATATCAGATAATTATTACTGCATCCACATATCGCAATAAATGGCAAGTAAGAAAAAAATGTCAATTTTTAGAGCTGTAGAGTTTGCCATCTTTATAATTGGACTATTTATATCCCATTATTCTACCTTATTTTATAGTTTTGTTTGCATGGCATTATTATCCACATAGGTTGGTGACAAAATAGAAAAGCATTATTCAAGTAATTACGACATTAAGTTACTCTTTATAAGCCTATATTTGTTTGAAAAAAAAAATCTAAAACTAAGTCGGTAAAATTGATAGAACCTTAACGTTGTATTATTACCTCAAGACACTTTAGATAAAGTAAATAATTTTATTTTAAGTTCGTATAAGTCTTTTAGCTAATAAAAGGAATTTTAACCGAAACTTTTCTCTTTAGAACGTTCCTTCGCAGAAAATATATCAAATAATTCTTTTAGAAAAAATCTTAAAATCCCTATACATGATTATGCCTTAATTCATGTATAACTCGGAACCGTATATCGTATGCGATTTTCAAAACATTTCATTTTTCCCATTTTGTGCCAACAGACATATTATCGAATGACACACATAGTTTTCCTGTCTTTTTTAATACTTTGACAGCGAGTCGATATCTCCTTTTCCCCTTATAACTCTGATCCATAAAGGGAATTTTTTTAAAGGGGGGGGGGAAAGAATCATTCAAAATACATGGATATGTTTGAGGATGAAACTTCTCTGTTCTAGGAGACTATTTTTTCATGAGGATAAACAGAGACATTGAGTCCCCCCCTTCTCTCCCACACACAGAGAGAAAAAGGAAATAGTTTATATAAAAAAGATATACGTAGACAAAGAATAGAGTCATTGAATTAGAAAATTAAAATTTATCCAAAAAGTTTTGAGAAGAAGGTACAGATTGCAAAAACTTAAATGCCAATGTGAAATGAATAGAAATTGTTTATGTATATTTGTTGAATGTAACATTGGGTAAAACAAGTTCTAACATAGTTTGATTAAATAAAAGAAATTTCTTAAATAAGAGATATAATATAATAGATTATATGATAAATGGTATAAAAAATGCATGGGATGTTTAGTAAATAAGAGAAAACATGATCACATACTGATCATAATTGTAACTATACATTTCATTATTTTTACACATTTAAGATTCAAAGCATTAAGTGTCCCAAATAAAGGCAATGTTGCGAAACAAGAATGAGACATTGAAAGGTTATTTCAGCCAAATTCACTAGAATTAAGATATATTTTTAGAAAGGTCAAATAAATTTAACCAATACTTTTTATTTAAAAAACACTGCTTCACTCAAAATGTATCCCACAATTCTTCAAAAATTTATATCTTAAAACATGTTTACAAGATTGCGGGTTAGTTCATGTATCATTGGGAACGATACATTAGATGCTATATTCAGAACCTTCAATTAATTCTAGTTAGTGTAAAAAGTTATGTTGGAAGACATTTTATGGAATAGAAGATTAAGCTTACGGTTTTCCTGTACCTATTTGAAAATAAAACGTGATTGCGTCCATGTTCCCTAATCCCTTTAACAGAGTCCAAAACACAAAAGTCTTCAAATTTTCTAAAAAGAATTTTTATAGTATTAAACATTTCTTTTCGTTTTTGTCTTTTTTTATCTGCTTAAAACAAAGTTTAAAATATGATTCTATCTTAATTTAAACAAGAAATATTTATTTTTTCATTTTGATTTGTTTTTAAAATCTCGTTTTCATGCAATGGTTGCCATGGAAACGACTTGTGAAAATGAGTTTTACTTCATGATGTGATTTTTCAGTATTTTTCGTATTTAAAATGTTATAATTCAAGAATAATTAATGATAAATGGTTAGAACCTGAAACGTGTCTTTTTCAATTGTTTTACTTTAATTTGGATTAAAGTAAAACAATCCAATTTGGATTCAGCAAAATTGAAACAGATATTTACTTTAAAGAATTTTAATTAAAAAAATAATAATATTTAAAAAAATTAATATTTTTAAAATGCTGAATCAAAATTACAATTTAGATATTTCTGTTTATTTAAATGTAAAAAAAAAAAAAAAAAAAAAAAAAAAAAAAAAAAAAAAAAATTGAAATTCTACAAATAATATTTTGAGTTGTAACGATTTTAAATGACCCCACTTTTTTAATAAAATTTAAGTTTTAATTAAAAAAAAACATTATGAGAAATTTTATCATGCGATGTTGTTTACAAATAATACGGCTAACCATTACAGAAAAAAACTCAATAAATAAAAACTATTTCGAAATGTGTCCCAGACCTTCTTAAAGTCATAATCTGCAAAGGAGAAATCTTTTAGTGGCAATAAAAAAAAGATTCAAAATACATGAATATATTTAATTTGAGAATGAGGTTTTTATGAGCATTCATGCGATTCTGTTAGAGGAATAAACAGAAACATGGGGTTATATAAAAGGAGCACACAAAGAAAGAATAGAGTTAATGTAGCAGAAAGTTAAAATGTCGGCAAAAGGTTTTCAAAACGAGCTAGAAATGGAAACATTGCACTACGCATCATAAAAAGATTTTCTGTCAAATGCACATGATGTGATATTACCATTTTACTTCACACTGTGAATTTGTTTTTTAAAACTAAATATATAAGAATAAAAAGTAATAAAAATACCGATGTGCAATGCATAGAAAGTTAATTACACAAATTTTCTTATATAACATGTTGACAAAAGGAATGATATATTATTAGTAGTAAGAATTACATTTTAGTAATTCTTTTTTAAACTAATCTTTGGGTGAAAAATACATGGGCAAAGAACCAAAAAAATCTGAGCAGAACATTTAAATTTTGGTAGGTTAATTTAACAAGTTCGCTTCCGCTCACGCGAAAGTGCGTGATATGGCGCCAATGTTAAGGGGCCACTTACGAGCCAGCGCGCGATGTAGGGTGATGTCTAATAGCCAGAATTGGCGCGGAAAATTCTTCCAGTGATTCTTTGTTATAAAAAGTAAATCGGCTTCTGGGAAAAACCCATTTCTACAGTGCGACATTAACTATCATCACATCTTCATATAAGCGGCATCGAACGTGTTAAAAAGAAGAAAGATTCTAATACAATTTAATACATTTAACTATTTTTTCATTAGAAAAATACTGTTTGTAGAAAATAAATCCAGTTTTTCCCTGAAAGTTTATATTTTAAAATTTCTTTACAAGATCATTCATTAGCTTATGTAATACTTAAAACCAGACATCAGGTAAGGTTATCAAAATCCATAACGAATGATACTTTTTGTCCAAATACATGTTAGTTATCGAATGATACACTATAATTACAACTTTTGTGACTTTTTGAATACTTTGAAATGGTCCACTTTAAGCCTTTTTACTCTCCTTTTATATCCATAATTAATGAAGAAAGATTCTTATGGTGCCAATTTTAGACAATTACTAAGATAATGATCATACACTTACCATAACTTCAAAATTTGCATCTAATTAAGATCTCAAGTAAAACTCAGAGCAATTTTTAAAGCTCTAAATGACAAATACAAGATAAGGAAGAACAAACTTTATTAGAATTCATTCATTAGAAATACAATTCATTAGAAATACAATTCATTAGAACTGTCTAAGAAAGCAGAGTTCAATTTAACGAAAACTTTTTATTAAAAATTTTGCTTTGCATAAAATGTATCAAATTATTTAAAAAAAAAAAAAAAAAAAAAAAAAAAAAAGCTTTAAATTTTTTTATAAGACTGTGCATTAGTTGATGTTGGTGTGTAACTCGGAACCATACATCAGATACGGTTTCCAAAATCTATTATTAGTTCCATTTTGTGTCAAAAGACATATTGACAGACATGTTATCCAATGCCATGCTATACTTATATAGTTTTCCTTTCTTTTTGAATACTTTGAGAACGCATCGACATTCCCCTCTCTCCTAAAAGCCATAATCCATAAAGAAGGTTTCTTTTAGTACGGGGGAACAAAGAAGTGATTCAAAATACGCGGATATGTTTGAGTATGAAGCTTTTCTGAGATTTTATGCGATTTTTTTTCTTTTTCACAGAGATGAACATAAACTTGTAGTTTTTCAATAAAAAAAGTTAGAGGGTTGGAACCATTCTATATAAAAGGGACGCCCGGACAAAAGATAGAGTTATCGAATGAGAAAATTAAAACCTTTCAAAAATATTTTAAAAGCGATGTGAGAATTCTAAACATCAAACTAAAAATAATAAAATTGCACCCGTTTGATGTATTGCTGTCATTTTGCATATTTTTTTTCAATGAGAAATATATATTTTTTTCGGTATGAATACATTTCAATACTCATAAAAATACTAATGAGTACTGTACAAGAATTTCTTATGTGGATTTGTTGAATAAAATATTAGATAAAATAAATTTCAATGTAGATAAAATGAATTTTACAAGACTTATCAAAGACATACTACAAGACTCATTAAAACGTGGTACAACGAAACTAAGGTTTAACGCGACGATTTTTTTTAAATAATAAATTATTAAAAATGCGAATATGTTTTGCAGAGAAATTGCCTTTGTAGAGTTTGTGATTGAAACATAAGCTGAAACATAGAAATAGTGTAAAAGAAGTCTGTATAAAAGATTTTATGTGCGGATATTTGGTAAAATTTTATGATGAAACGAATTAAACATTATGCCAACATTTCTTCATGTGTACAGTGATTTTTAGAGGCTAATGTTTAGGTCCCATTCACAACTTTTTTTACTTTTCGCCTTAAAACAGTATCCTTCGCAAAACTTTTTGTCTTAAAATGGGATACTTCACAAGTATTTTTGTTATAAAACAGGATACTTCATTTTTTTTTTTTTTTTTTTTTTTTTTTGTCTTACAACAGGGCTTTTCGCAAAAAAATTCACCTTAAAGCTGAAGTTTTCACAATATTCTTTGCTATAAATATAGATTTTTTGTAAAACTTTTCCATTTCCAAAATACGTTTTTGACAAATTTAATCATTTTTAAATAAAAGGAATTTCAGCAATCAAATGAAGTTGACAAACATCCTATTTAGCTTTTTTTTCACATAAAGAATCTATCTTACAGCAAATAAACAAGAACCTATCTATAACGATGACTTCAAATTTACAAAACTCTGAATAAGGTTTTTAGGATTTCAGGTATCTAAAAGAATTCTACAATTAAAAAAAAAAAAAAGGACTTTATTAGAAAATTTTGCACAGTATCCTGGTATACAAATAAGAAGTATCTGTAGATTTCCAATTAATGACATTTAAAAAAATATACAGGTTGACATACATGTTTTAAATGACAAATTACACTTATATTTTTCTTGTCTCGTTGAATTCTTTAAAAAGCTCAGCAGCTTTCCCCTCTTCCCTTAAATCCATAATCCATAAAAAAGGAATCTTTATAGTGAAAAAGAAAAGGGAATGATTCAATATACATGATATATCTGAGCTTTCAGGCAATTTATTCAGTGGAATGAACGCAAAGAAAGGATTGTGAAAATATTGGAGAAATTTTGATGCTTTGGATATATTATGTGTATAAAAGGAACACGCGAATAAATAATTGAAATATCAAATCAGAAAATTAAAACTTTACGACAGAATGTGAGGTAGAAATGCCAAACATTACATATTATGAAAATATTTTCAATATGCTAAACTGGAGATCCTTACTTATTTCATCCACATTTTGAGATTTTGAAGAAAAAATTTAAGAATATTAACGTGCAAAAGTGTCATGTGTTCAAGATATTCCTTTTATTAATGTCTAATAGATAATTCCTATAGATATACTTGGAATCGCAAAACTTTGTCAAATATTATTCTTTGTGATATTTAAATTCAAGTAACGCATATGTAACATTTTTCGTAAAATTCCGCAACTAAAATTTTATGCTCTTATTGGCCTCATAAAATGCATTTAGTAAAACATTCTTCATGGTCCATAAAGTATAACACATAAATAAAAAAAACCTTCGTACTATCATAACCATGATTGTTAAATATTTTATCTTTTTCAGCAATAAAGCAGAACGATTCGTTTTTAATCCATTTCAAAGAAAGGAGAAGGTTTTCAATTCATGGAGTATAAATTTTTGTATGTTCATTGAACAATACGAAAGTACGCGACCAATTAATGTGATTCTTTTTAATTGAAAGAGAATACTTTCGAATTGTTTGGTTCTAAATACAATGAAATCAAAATTGATACCGTATTTTTTATAAATTCATCAATATAATTAAAAAAAGTAAAAAAAAAAAAAAGGATAAAAGCTGGCCTAAAACCCTCAAAAAATCATTTTTTTGTTATTTATAAGCTATAGAACTACTTACGTCGCATTTCTATTTAACACATTCGCTGATGCTTACGTGGAGATGTGATGATAGTCAATGCCACACTGTAGAAGTGGGTTTTTCCCAGAAGCAGATTTACTTTTTATGACAAAGAATCAGTGAAAGATTTTCCCGCTCCAGCGCGTGACTGGCTATTAGACATCACCCCACATCACGCACTGGCGCGTGAGTGGCCCCTTAACTTTGGCGCCATATCACGCGCTGGCGCGTGATCGTCAGCGAGTGTGTTAATGCAATACACCTTTTTTAACGTATAACTTCTCAAACATGTTAAATAAATTTTGCAATTAAGAAGTACCCGGAGTTCACGTTGTAAAAAAAATTGCTACTCTCTAGAAACGACTGAATTTTAAACACTAGCTATCTTTATCTCCTTAATTCAGTATAGTTTAATGAAACAATTCATGTATTACAATAAAATTTCTTAAAGTTAGTAAACATAATGAATGCTTTGATGCAGGTATATTTGAACAATCTTAAAAAGTAAATTTAACAAAGTATGAAATGATTGAAAATTTTATAATTTGTACAACTCCTTGTTCCAAAAGTTGCAATATGTAGAATCTTTAGTGCATTTTAATATGTTTCAGACATATTTGTTTACATTTACAAGTAAGTAAGACGATGTGCGAAATGCTATTCATATAAAGCATAAAATCGCGTTGTTAGGTTTGCGTTATGAAAATATTTTATTGCAATTCTAACTTTCTATGCGTTTCTGACACCTACGGCGTCATCTTTCAATTAAAGTAAACAAAATTTTCCTCCTATAGGCTAAAATTCTGTTAAAATATGATTAACTTTTTAAAAACTTTTAAATAGTATTTCTCAGGGAAAATTATCCCTTTCTGGCCTGCCTAGAAAAATTTAAGTGCTCCCCTTCCAACCTATGTGAGTGTGGTGAAGTAGACACGGCAAGCCATGCATATTTCCATTGCGATCTTACGCGGCAGTGGCACTTAAAATGCCCGTCATTTCCTCCAGAAAGCTAGCTCCATAAAGTACTTACACGCACCATCCTAGTAAAAAAACTAAAACACATCCATAACCACTTATTAAAAATTTTAATTCTAACAACGTAATCTGAGCATGCAACAGTTTCTGCTTCTTTTTTCACAATGCTACTTTTGTCGTACTTTCTTCCACCCATTGTCGCTGTTCAACAGCGGAATGATTCATATTTTGTTATTTTACTTTCTTATATGATTTTCGTTTATTTCCATATTACTTTACTTGCCCTCTGTAGCGTTAGGTTCTTTTGCACCTGACTGATATAGCCCTGATACGGTTTTTTGTATTTATACCACCCCCTCTCGCGATTCTGGTGTTTTCAAATGTAGGTGAATTGTGTTTTTCTAGACCTTAATAAAGGCGACCGGGAGGGAAATTATGCTCTACAGATTTAGTTTTCTTATTTTAGGCCAACAAACTTTTAAATATGTTTATTATCAAATGGTGTTTTTTCTTGAACTGGTGGATGCTGTATGAAAGTAAGTAATTAAGGTACATATTTCTATTTTGAAATAAAGCTGCATAATGTCGCTACTATTTCACAAGCTTTCCAAATAGATCAATAAGTTTATCTTTGCATTTCAGTTATTTATTTAAGTAAATATTTTATTAATTTGAAAAAAAAGTATTTAAAAATAGAAAAAAAATATTATTTAAAATTTAAAAGTACACAATATATATATATTATGAAATAAATGATTTGCAATCACATTACATGCGATTTTAAAACTTTACACTCCGTTTCATATCTAATTTACCCCGTATCAGTGTTCATCAATTACTATGAATCATTTTCTTCTTCCGAATTTTGTGATTAGATAGAATAATTTTATCGATATTGGCTTCATACTGCATTATATGTCTAATATAATGTCTATTTATATTTAAAATTAGTTTGTAAATTAGTTTTTCCAAATATTTATGAAAATTATTTTACTTTGATAGAATTATTTCGACACCTCAATTTAACAACTGCAATGAACAACTTTTGTATAAAATACTCGCATTATTTTTTGCTTTATTTGATATGAAAAACACAGTTAATTTTAAAACTTTGTTGTTTTAGTGATGAATTTAAGCAGCTTTTGATGGTTTCAAAACATTACACAGCTTTATATGAAGATTAAGTTTGATAAAACAGCAAAAACAGAATATATACAGTTTTATGAAAGAAAAAACCACTAAGTTAACAATAATGCTTTTTTAAATTAGAATCGGTTTAATAATTAAAAAATATATTAGAAAAAAAACTATTTTGATATGTTTTGGTTATGATTTTATTTAGCGAATTATATCTATAGAACACTTTTATTCTTCAATACTATAAATGGACCATTCTTTTTAACACTTTCGAAGTTCTTTTTCCACGAATCTGTACATAAAACGTTCTTCATAAAACTATATTGGTTATAAATACACCGCAATCAGAGACGATTGCAGAAACGAATCTTACATTTGAATCAGTATAAGAAGAAATCCAGCAATAAAACGACAAATTTCCGGAATTAACTGCCTTTTTATTGCAAATAATAGGGAACTAAAAGCGACTATTTTAGACAAAAGAGGTTCATTACGGTGGATTAAATGTGATTTCAGCCAATAAAATAAAACCACAACAACGCAGAAAACATTTTTCCGATGTTTTTCTATTTTCAGAGTTTGTTTCTATACGCGGACAATAAAAATAAAAGTAGTTTTTTTTATGTTTGAAACTCATTCCTTTGATTTAAAAATTTCTTTGCGTGCATGCGATTTTTATTCAGAATTTTATTAGAATTCACCTTTTCTTTTCTGCTTAAACATCTATGTTTTTGTACAAATAAGAGAATAAATAGAAAATATAATGAACAAAGAAAAAAAAAATTTTAAATAAATAAAAAATGGGAAATTAATACAATTTTATTTTTTATTAGTTCAAAATGGACTAGAAGCAGATTTCATGTACTTGGTTAAAGTAAAAATATATATTTGTTTTAATAAATTTTTTTATCAAAAGAAATCACATTTGCATTTTACTATTTCTTAAATATATATTGTTTTGTTCATAAAGAAAAAAGTTGAATTGGAAAAACAGAATTTTGTAAAGAATCTACCATACAATCCATTTCTGAAGTAATATTTTTTTATAGGCAAGTAATTTTGTTTAAAAAGATGTCAAATAGCATATACAGGGGTCGGAGCATATAGAAAATTTTTTACAATTCTAACCAGTTTCATTTAACATTAGTCTTCATCATATATTCCTGTTTCATATCTTATAAAAATGTCTCTTGACGATTGTTGATAAAAAATACTGGTAAGAGCTATAAAATTTGGGTACTACTCTGTTATCCCGTCGATCAATTTCGCCAAATTATGCAAATCGCCAAACTAATAGCCAAATTATACATATTGACGTAATTTTTATTTTAAATAAAACAAATAATTAGTAGAATATTAATAAAAATACAAATAAAAAGTTGAAATAAAAATCACTTAATGACATTTTAAACATGTGAATCGTATTTAATGTCATTGAATGTGGCATTCACGAACATCCATTATTGGCATTTAATCTTATAGTTTGGCGGTAATTTTTTGGTCAACGGGATAACCTATTAGTGCCAAAATTTTTCCTATATGCTCCGATCCTTGCATATAAATAGCATGATTTGATGGAAACCAGGGAACGTTTTTACTGTGAACGTTTTTACTGCGTCGCTTTATGTATCAGATGACACATTTTGATTCTGTTGAAATCTGTAATAAAAAAACACTGACGTGGTACCGTGATTTCGCGCGTATACGCCGCGGCTCAGATAAGTCTTTTTGAGAACGTAAATTTTATTGTAAAAAATAAGTCAAATATATGCTAAGCAAAAGTAAGTCACATTTTATTTAAAATAAGTTCTGGGTGAAAATTGACGTATCTGAGGTGCGGCAGATACGCGCGAAATTACGGTAATAATAAAAAAAATATGATAGTACAAAAAATATGATCGTTACTATATACAAATTTTTCGCGAGAAACATATAACATTTACAAATTTAAAAAAGGGAAAGGAAATTAACGTACACTCTAAAACTGGAAGGAGTGAAATGCTCACTTTTTGTGAGAGTGACAGACATTTTCACTCTTTTTAGAGTGCAATTTATAAAAATACACTCCTTAAAGAGTGGAATTTCCCACTCTCTAGAAAGGAGTTAAAAATGTCACTCCGCTGTCGAGAGTGAAGTATGTCACCCCGTTCTAGAGAGTGAAATATCTCACTCCACCAACGAGAGTGAAAGCCCGGCATTATAAACTTAAAAAAAAAAAAAATCCGTTAAATTTTGATCCAATATATGGAGTAAAATAATGAAAAACACCAAAATATGTCAATTTTTCATTTTCAAAAACTCCCTTTCATAATATAACCTGAAAAATTAGGCTTATTTGGTTTTAAAACGCACTCTTTTTTTAAGAGTCAGCTGTTAACTGTTTCGAAGAGTGAATACTCACTCCGCCAACAATAGTGACTCATCAGCCAATCAGAAATGTCCTGCACTTCCTTTACTGATAAGAAAAACGTTTCCTCCATTTTAAAATTAATCTTTCGTTTCCTCAGTTCCACATATGTGGATCTCCGTTCATTTCATTTTATTAATAATATTCAAACGTATTTTAAATTTCGATCTTTGAATGATATGCTTCGATATGTATGCTACGAAATAATCCAGATATTAGATTAATCTCTTCTTCTGGAATCACAATGAAAAAAAAAAATCAGTAAAAAGATATAATACTTCATTAATACTCAATAACAGAGAGGTCACAGTACATGGATATTATTTACCAAACAAGGGATTATCATTTATGAAAAAAAGGATATTATTTATCAAGGTAAGTTATGTTTAATTTCAATTTTTGTTCCCAAAAGTTCGTGAATATTAAAGTTCAGTTTCACATTATGCAGAAAATCATTTACTATGTGTCAGCCATTCTATCTCCCCAGGAAAAAAAAAATGCTGACACAAGTCATACAATATAAACATCATTAGCAATTACGTGATTTTATTATTCTGACTCAGTCTTATCTTAAAGTACTTACTTTTTTTTCTTTTTGAAGTTAAATGTATAATTCGAATAGGAATTTCTCTTATGGCAATATTTTTGAGAAATTGTTGAATCTAACAATAAATTTTATTCCGTTATAAAATTTATATGTGTTGTAAACTTTTGTTTGTGACGTATGTATTTCTAGACATTTAAAAATAAAACATGATATTTAAGTATTGAAACAAAGCGCTTTTTTATGTCTGATGTTTATTGAAACTGTTCATTAATTTTAAAACTTCGTAGTGTGACTTATATAAAACGAAATATTTTTAAAGAGATAAATAACTGCTTTTTATATTACAAATGTTTTTCAAAGCTAGTAATAAACGCCCCTGAATATTTTCGGTTTATAAAAATATAACCAATAAAAATGTAGCTTTTAGTATTTTTTTCGTAACTCCCCCTTTGCATATTTTATAATTTTGCACTATTGTTGATATTCTTAATTAAAGCAATCAGGAAGCGGTAAATAATGGTTCAATTTTAAAGTTTAATATTTATAAAGTTAGTTATTATATTTAGTTTATAAATAGTTATTTTCCAGTAATGTACATCTAATATAAGAATTGCTAAAAATGCAATTTTGGGGAATGTTTATAGTGCATATAATATATTGACCTAGAAGAAAACTTAAATAATCAAATATTATTTTTAAATTACACATATCAAAATGTAATGGCACCAAAACTTTTATAAGTAGTTATATTAATGTGACTAAGAAAATTTTAATATTTTTTTCATTTTATTATTATTATTATTATTATTATTATTATTATTATTATTATTATTATTTAAATTGAATCAATGTTTTGTCTATTTTATAATCTGGCAATCAAACTACTCATGAGGCCGATAATATTATTTAAGGGCACAGTCAAAGAGGGGCTTATAGGGTTTAATCGTTCACCATTTAAATAAAAACACTTAAGTTACAGAAGTCATTAAAAACATATTTTCTGTCTTAAATATTTGTTTACTTTTACTTTTTCAATTTTGGCAGCAGATACTTTTTAGAATAACACTTTCATTTTTGGTACCGGTTTTGAAATTGAAAGAAACTTTATTAAAATTATCTGCGACCGAAATCGAAAAAGTAACAAAGATGCGATATAGAGACGAACTTCTGCTATTCAATGCATAATAAGTATATAAATAAATAAATAGTCGAAATGCAAACGAGATATTAGAAAAATCCCTCCCCATAGGATTAGCATTAGCTCGTGAGTGTCTTCGCCGGCAGTGTCAGATGCCTTAAGGGTGTCCATTACATGCATATCTACTCTATATACGGGAATAAAAAATTGAAATTAAATATGACTTATGTTTTATTGTATTAATACGGGTTGTATTAATATATATTTTTCAGCAATAAGATTTTAATTACATGTAAAAAAAACATAGATAACGTGCATTATGGATTTATTTAAATAATATGTAAAACTTATTGGGTATCTGAAAAAAAAATATTGACTGTTTAAGATTTTAAAATTGTTTCGTAACTTGCGCTTATGGGCATTTTAAAACTATCATATATTTATGGGGCTACCAATGAAAGCAAATACGAGGAGAAAGAGAGGAATAAAATAGTTTATTTCTGTCAATAATCTAATTTAATTCATATGTAACTTTAATTACGTTTTCCCTTAAAAAATTCAATTAATGTTACATAATATGAATTAAATAAATATTGTCAATAAAGTATTTTAATCCAATCTTTACGAAGCTTGTATTTATTTTCATTGTAAGTTCTAAAAGATACGATTCTTTTAAAGTGCCCATAATTGCAATAAAAAACAAAAGAATTCATTGAAAAAAAAAAGAACATTCACTCCTATGAAAAAGTGACTACTCACTCCTTCTAGGAGTGAAAAGACGCACTCCTTTAGCAAAAGTGAATAGTCACTCCTCAGAAATAGTGATTATTGACCCCTGTGTAGAGTGAATATTCACTTCCCAGGAGTGAGTATTCACTCTTTGAATGAGTCAATGATTCCACTTTTGCCCAGAGTGAATAGTCACTCTAAAGAGGTTCGGCATATTTTGAGTCTGCGATAGAGTGAGTATTCACTCTTCCGGAGTTAATAGTCACTCCTTTTTATTTAGAGTGTAACATAGCGAAAACAGTTTGCTATTGTATATTTCGTTTTCCCAATTTTCCGAAATGATAAATTTAACATTTAAAAAAGATTAATTTTTTAAACTTTGTAAGCTATGTATAAATTTGTTTTAAAAAAGATCCTGTTTCAACAACGTAAATTTTAAACATATTCACAGAATCACTTTCAAACATATAGTGCAATTTGCAAGTGCGATTACTGAAGTGACTGGGATTAACCAGAAATGTATTATACTTTGAAGTACAAGAGGTTTAATAAGACTTTTTTTGCATTATATTTCTCTGCTATAATCTGAAACTATATTTTATAAAAAAGGGGAAACACAACTAGTTTTCACAGTTTATGCATAAGATAATATATAAATTTTATACTAACTTTTTGAATGTATCAAATTTAAGCACATCCTTTAAACATGCATTCAAAGGGCATTTCAAAGGGGATGATAAAATTTCGAGCCAGATATCTATCTCTAAGTTAATCCTTTCGATTCTCTACTAACAGAGCCCTCTAGAACGAATTTGGAAGACCTAATTCACACAGATAACTACCATGATCACAGTATCTGGTCTGATATCCGAATCAGCTCAACAGAATGAATTACGGGTTATGGAACGCCAGTAATCACTTAATGTGTAATTATCTTAGATTAATTTTTAACACAATATAATCTAATATAATTACGCAGCGTTTAGAGTTCCATAACTGAGCCAGGAATCTCCTTTTATCACTGCCAAATATGGAAACTAAATTTCCCGTATTGTTATTGTCACATTTATTCACATATTATTCAGCACTCAGCCATCTGTCACGTTTACACAGGGGATCAACTTTGTCTGAATTTTGTTTGTTTTTGCCTTAAAATATCAATAAAGGGCACAGAGAGAGACATCTTCGCTCTACAAATTTGATTTCCTATGTTCTAAGATTTCCCTTTTAGACAATGTAAGGGCGATCTCTGGAATCACGTAATCAGCCTTCTGAAAAAGTCTGTATTTAACATTCTCGCAGTTTCATTTGATTTATAATGTTTTCCCCCTCTTTCCTTTTTTTTCTTTCTTTTTTTTTACAAATATTGTTGTTATCATATTTATTAACGTACTGTTCACAATCACGTCTTTTCCTGTGCTGTCTGGTAGGTTTAGTTTCGTTCAAATTTTGCATGTTTTTTCTCTTTCTCTCTCCTTTTACAGATTTGGTTTCCTAGCCGGAGCAGTCCCTCTTTGGCAATAAAAATTTTGTTAAAGGGCGAAGTCTGCAATCCCGTAAATTAGTCTTCAGAAAAAGGCTATTTTTAACATCTGATAACACAATTAAATATGATTACTCTTATGTTTGTTAAATCTGGTATGAAATTAGAGCAGGGTATAACTTGGGTGTGTCTGACATTACCTCAAACAATAATTGGAAGGCCAAAGAAAAAAAGCTCTCAAGTTCAAGAAGGTTTTTATCCTCTACAGCACGAATTTATGCCTCTTTACTATTAAGTTAGTCCTCAAGAAGATCAAAAAGTTTTTTATCCTCTACAGCACAAATTTATGTATTTTTACTTTTAAGTTAGTCCTCAAGAAGACTGTTTTGTTGTTTGATATTTTGTCCCATCTATTTTCAAAATATTGAGTAGCTCAGGATTTTCTCAATATGATTTTTGAGAATTGGAGGATAAATTTCATGTATTGACACACCATTGTCCCTGGGGTTTTGTGTGTTTAAAAACCGTGTGATTGAGTTCTTCTTTTAGTACACGGGGATTTTCATTTTCAGGCTATTATCATAACACATTGTCAGGATTCTCCAATTCTGTTTTCTGTAAAATTGTCGGTTGTGGTTTGTCAGTGGTTCCATTGTAAAGGTAATAAGCGCAATATTGACGCAATCTCTGCTGTTAATTAGATGGGAAGTACAAAACAGAAATGCAATAACTTCCAAATATTTTTGTCCAATTTTAGCTCTCTTGAATTCACTATGCTGATAAAACCTTTCTAGACTTTGTCAGATATAAAATATTTCCCTGAAGAATAATAATTCTGGAAACATAATTATTTTTCAAAGCAACAGAATAAAATCGCAAAAAATTATAATTATGAAATAAAGGTTTTAGATATAATTGTAAAGAACAGAAATGAAAATGAAAATTGTGGAAGAGAAGTATAAATTAAGAGCTGAAAGATCTTATTAATACACCATATATTTTTTAATGCGTTAGGCCTTTCGAAAGATCCGAGCCTTCCTTCGGCAGGCGCAAAGAAGACGTGCTTCTACTACGAAAGCAGCAGCCAGACAATTGCAGCTTTACAAAGAAAGACTCAGATCTTTTGAAAGGCCAATCTCATTTTTTAAATTTTATGGTGTTTTAAGATGATATTTTCTTTCTATTGATTCACAGAAGTTTCAGTTTATTTTTTTAATATTAATTTCTACTGTTTTGTCTAACAATTTGACATATTTATTTCTTAAACATATTTAAACAAAATCTCAAGATAACTGCGATTAAAACAGCTTTCTTCACTATTTTTTAATGCCATATAATACGCATAAGAAAATTCTTGTAGGTATTCATTTTAATAATAATAGCTTAAAATATTTACGTGTTTTATATTTATTATTGTAATTTTCTCTCTTTTATTTACGTGATAAAAAAAATCTATTTTAAAAGAATTACATTTTTTCTGAATTCTTGTTGTTGTCGCATGTTTTCATTTCTTTTATTTTATTTTTTAAATAAGATTTTCCTAAGGAAAACACGGGCTTCCTAAATGCTTCCACAATGATGCTCAAAAGTAAATACCTCTTATATTTCTATTAAATCTTATTAAATAAGGTTAGTTCTTCTAAATATCAAGAGAAACATCACAAATCAGCAATTATATCGATACTTGTAAAATATATAAAATTAAAGCATAAAAATTCTAACTTAAGCATTTAAAAACTTTTTCAGATTCATTTTGTAAATACCATGCTTTACGAGAATCAACAATAGTCGTGAAAGTAACCATTTATTATAATAGTATTTCATTGAAGAAACAGACCTTAAGCAGTTATTTACAATAATTTTATAGAAAGTATTTGATAATGAATTTTAATGAATGAGAGGTGTGGTGTTAAAACAGCTGCGAAATCCTATGCAATATATCTGATAATCACATACTAAGGTATCCTGGAATAATAACACCACATTAAGCTTCTATAAATTTTAAAGGGCTAGTTTTAAATTTATTTTCTCAAACAAATATCGGATTTGATACACAGGCATGAGAGTGTTCCGACCCAAAAGACAGATTATTACCAATAAATTTTAAAAGTATACTTTGGTATACTTTGGCTCAGGAATTCTGACGTCAAGCAATACCAGAATTTTTAATAAAATTTAGTGGTAGTAATCGGTCATTTTGGTCGGAGCGCTCTCATCCCTGGATACAGCAACATATTGACTAGAAGCACAAGAAAGAATATTTGAGCATATTTGTATTCATAAAAATCCCTGTCGGCTTGGCCTATAGGCGGAGGTAGATTTCGAAGAGTGCTCATTTCAACAATAAAAAATAAATTTGATTACAGATAAAACCAGTTTAACAACTTTATTTGTCCTCTTTTGAAAAATTTTTAATTTCCTTTTTCTGTAAGGACTGGTTTTATCAGAATCATCTTAAGCTAAATTTGGATCAAATGCCCATTTTGACAACATATTTTGAAATAATTCTGATTTTATTTAAAAAAATCGACTAATACGGTACATTATATAGTTCCTAAATAACAAAAGACTGTCAATTGAATGTGTTTGAGAGCAAAATTGAATTTAAAAATGAGTTATAAAATAACCAATTTTGAATAATATCTCAATTCTTAATCATGATAGCTTCGGGAATTTTTGCGCGAGTGCCCTCTTTGACAGCATTTTTAAAAATATATTCAGCCTTTATCAAAAAACTGAACAATGCGGGATATTACACTTCTCCTATATAAGAGAACCTGTCAATTGGATGCGTTTGAGAGCAAAACTGAATTTAAAAATGAGTCAGAAAAAATGCAATTTGTTATATAAATACTTCCTCAAATTTCCTATCACAGTCACTTCGGGAAATTCTGTTCAAAATATCCTTTTTGGCAGCCTTTTTTGAAATATATTCAGTCTTTATCAAAAAATTGACCAATGCGCCATGTTATATAGTTCCTAAATAAGAGGAATTGTAAACTGGATGCGTTTGAGAGTAAAAATGGATTTAAAAATGAGCCAGGAAAAACACAATTTGTTATCTGAATACTTCTTAGAATTTCGTATCTCTGTCACTTCGGGAAATTCTGTTCAAAATACCCTTTTTGGCAGCGTTTTTTGAAATGTATTCTGTCTTTATCAATAATCTGGCCAATGTTTCACATTATATAGTTCCTAAATAAGAGGATCTGCTATTTGAATGTGTTTAAATAAAAAATGAATTTATAAAACGATTCAGAATATAAGCAGTTTGAACTAGAGGTTTTTTCTCCAACTCCAATTTTCTTTTAATTTATTTTTGCTATAAGAATTGATCCTATGAAACACTTGTCAATATAAAAGTTGTAGATATTATTGAGAAAATGTAAAATAAATTTAATTGGATTTGATAGTTTAAGAATTGACAAAGTTATGGATTTTTTTGTTTTTCGAAAGCCCTTTTTATTTTCGTTTTTAATTTTTTTTACCGGTAAGAGTTAGTCCTATCAAAAACTTGCAAATACAAAAGTTTTAGATAAGTTTGAGAATATTTAGAAAAAAATTAGATGGATTTGATATCTTGAGAATTGACAAAGTTATGATTTTTTTTCTCCCCAAAACTCTATTTTTTTCGCCCCTTGAGCCCATTTTTAACTTTATCAAAAATCTGTCATGCATAAATTTTTGGCCCATTATTTAGAAGTAATATAAACTTTAAACTGATTCGATATCTATTTTCATTAAGAAGTTATGGGCTTTTTTCTGTTTTCACAAAAACGCCCCTATTTCGACCCCCTTGGTCCGATTTTGCCCATTAACGAACTTAGCCGAGATTTTATCCCCTTTGATTTTATGTAAAAGTTTGGTGGAGATTGGTGAAGAATTATAGAAGTTATCGTGTCCATAAATAAGTGATATATATATATATATATATAAACTGGTGCGAATGCAATAGGTAGTATTTCATACGAAATCTACCTAAAATGTAGGGGCGTGATTTCTTACCAATGATTTTGTTCGTTATTAACCATCTATGGGATACTAACGCCGTGTAAATAAAGTTATAAAATAAGATGGAATAATGGTGGCATGTAAACTGTCCAATTCTAAAGTTATAAACTCTGGAGCCGTAAAAATTGACAAATTGCTTTTACTTACCCGTAATTGTGATATCAGAATGCAGTAATTATCAACGGATATCTTATTCTTTTGACATGAGAAAATTAGCAGAATTTAGGCATACAAATTTCTTTTGTATCTTTATTGTTTTTCAATCATGACAATAATTTTCTCTGATGCATAAAATAAAAAATAAACCCTCTTCAAATGTAGTTCCAGTACTGAAAAGAATCAACCAAGGTTACCAAGGTCACCGATGTCACCAAGAATCAACCTAATCCACAAGTGACACCTGTGGATTTGATTATTAAATTGGTATATATTTTGTGCAGTATGTTTAAACTACAAGCTAACTTAGAAGCACATCTGAAATCTCCATCAACATTTTAAAAGTGCATTAAATACACTACATATTTATGCAATAAAAATTATTTCATAATAATTATATATAGTCCTTACATTACAGAACTTACTCAGCAAATTTTAGATCGAACATTGACGCTTGCGTGTTTATTCCAGTGATAAGAATTACAAATGTAACAAATTAACTTTTAACGGTTGTCTATGATTCAAATGACTCGGAATCTTTTAGTGCGGATCCCGTAGTGTCATTTTTCAAAATTTCTTTATAATCACGTGTAATATTGACAATTGGCGTTATTACCCACCCTGTTATTTTTACCCTGAAACACTTATTTTAGTTGAATTAATGAAACGAATTAAATATTTTTTCAATACTCTTGGCAGTAGCTAAATTATAAACTGATAGTTCTGAAAAAAAAAGAATAGTTAAGCGATTTCGTTAACAAAATACACGGTAAAAAATTTTGCGGGGCCTGTTGAACCAGCTTTTGTTGCTGCAGTAGTTGCAACTATAGGGCATTGAAATTTCGTTTCAAAATTTGTAATTCCGATTGAACAACAGCTACAAACATTGCAACGACGTTTTACCATTTTATGGCAGCAGCAAATATTAGTTCAAAACACAAGGCTATTTTAAACATTTCTTAGCTTTCTTTATTGTTATTCTTAACGCTGCAGAAAAGGAGTTGACTTCCAAGAAAACCAAAACTATTGTGCATTATTTGTCATATTTGTGCATATTTTTTATTTTTCTTTATATAAGCAGTTAATATATACATGAAGATAATCACAGCAGCATGCAGATTCAAAGAACAGATGGATACATCGAAAACATGCCAAATTTCGATAAAGAAAATCACTACAAATACTACAGCTACTTATAATACCAGAAAAAATATTGAAGCCGTTTCTCTAATTCCAAAGAAAAAAAAAAGAGTACAACCTTCTTTCCAAAGGGTTCCTCATTTTTTCTTGTCCCTCACTTTTTAGTTAAACAATATACTTGAATTTTGAAAACAGATGTTTTATTACTGGTTCAGGACGGTAATTCAGGAATCGAGGCATCAGTTTCCGCTTTAAACAACCATTGTCGATTACACAATATCTTTCCTTCGATCGTGTTTCATCACCCATCCCATTTATGGCAATCCTCCAATATCGTAACACGTAATCCCAAATTCATTCTTAATAAGGAAAAATGTCACATACAGTGTCATATGGATTTGCCCCACTACTCTCCTTATTTCTTTTTTACTCGGGGAACAGAAACTATCTGAAATCTTTCATCGTGCCATCACATGTGCTGAAATGTCTCATCCTTTTTACCGTATAGCCTGCATGACAGCCAACTATATATATATATATATATATTATAATGTGTATTTACTTTTGTATAATGGTTTTTTCTAAGCGATGGAAAATTGTTTTTTTAATTACCAAATAGTAAAAGTTTCATTTAAAAAAAAGTCTGTGTTATATGAAATAGCTCTCTATTCTAAAGAGAAGAATTATTTTAAGAGAAACTTAATTTTAAAATTGGCCAAAATCGTTCTATTAAAATAACTTTATAGGAGCAAAAACTATACATAGGGATTTAATAATTTTTTCTATGTTCATTCAGTAAAAACTCATAGTGTACAAACCGCATTTTTGGGGGGCTTAAATTTTTAAGGGTTTAATTTCATTTTTAATTATATTTTTCAGCATTTCCAAAGATTTTTTTACATATTCCAGAAAAGGTTATTATTTTAAATTGTTGTTAATTGTTAAAATAGAGCAAAGAATAATATTCCTTTTAAATAAAAAAAATATTCACACGTGACTATTATAAAACAGAAAAAAAAAATCTTTTAAAATTAAAACTAAATAATTAACAGTTAAAAGCATGAACATATTAATTATTCCATCATAAAGATTTTTTTTTTACAAGAATATTAAAAATGAAATAAAACTATAAAATAATAAATTATTTGTAACGTGCTAAAAGCAGTAAATGGAGGGAAGGGGGATTTGACGACCTATTTCAATGCTCCAAATAATAACACTGCCAAAAAGTTTAAATAAAAAAAATATATTTACATGAGAGATATATTTCAAATTTCGACTTTCAAATATTTTCAAATAATATTGAAAATTATGTCATTAGAAACTACATTTACATTTACGTGAATATTAAAACAATAAATTCATTGAGGTGCATTAAATGTTGTAAATGGAGAAAATTACTTCGAATTAATGATGGCCAAATAATAATATTTCTAAACAAATAAAATTTAAAAATATATTTACATGAGAGATTTATTTTAAATTTCGAGATAATCTTTTTAAATTATTGTTGCCAGTTTTAAGCCAGCAAAAATAATATTACCATCTTTTTAATAGTAATTGAAACATATTTATTCATCGTAATCACTTTGGAGGAAAAAGAAAACCCTACAATGCAAAACTTTATTTATTTGCAGATGTTTTTTTAATTTAAAAAGAATAGTAAATTAATATGGTCTGTGTTATTGTTTCGCGGTATTTTACAGTTATCAAGTTCTAAATAAAAGAGTAACATAGAGCATAATTATAACTTAATTTGCTCACGATTCTGCAGAACTTGTAACACTTTTTGCTCGGTTCCAAACAAATAAATAAATAATAGATAATGTGCAGGTGACGTCATACATTTGAAAAAAGTACTTTTCAACTTGTTTGTTGTCAGAAAGTAACAATTCTTACAGAATTATAATTTATAACGTACTTTTTCCTATATATAAAACAATATAGCACATTATATCTACATGAAAGTTAAGTTTAGTTTAGAATTTTTTCATGCAATTAATTCGAAACTCTTTCCAGAGCAAGATGAGTTATCATACAAAGCAGCCAGTTGTTGACATGCATGCACATTATAAATAAAAAGTACTATTGAAAAAACTGGAACATGCAAATGAAACAAAAAAAAATAAAATAAATAAATAAATAAAATAAACATCCGGTTAGCGATTGACCTGAGCTACAATAAATAATGAATTGTAATTAAAAAAAAATATTGAAATACAAATAATAAATTTGAAAAGGATTAATCTAATCTTGTGAGTCTCTTCGCGTGACAGGTACGGACTTTTTTTAAGCCTTTCGATCGATTATTATTAGCCTGCTTTTTCGCCACGAGAGGGGGATTAATACATCTTATATAAATGCAGTTTTACCCAGATGTTTCATTTAGTAAACGATTCTTTAATCTAATCTAGTAACAAGGAGAGAATAAAATCTATAGCAATAAATTGTTTCTACTGTGTTTTATGCCAATAGTTACTGAAATTTCACTTTTCTATTTTCAACCGAACTTGTGAAATGTGCGCAAAAATATTTAAAAATATCCTTATGCGAAAAAACTTTTATTCATGTATAGGGTCTATTGTTTATAAATTTAAACGCTCTTTTTTTTAGAGTATTTGTGTACATCTAAACTACTAACTAGTTATTTTTGGAACTACCACATCACAAGTTTTTAGGGTTCCGTATTTAAAAAATAAAAACGGAACCATTATAAGATCACTCCTGTGTCTGTCTGTCATAGCCATTTTACGCATAAACTGTGGACTGTAGAATGTTCAAATGGGGATAATTAATAAAGATCACTGACCAACATATTTACAGATTATCAAACACATACAAATATTTTTAGGAAAAATATAGAGGAGCTAATTAAATTACTTGAAGAAACAAATGTTTTCTTAGTGAATCGTGTTGTGTATCGCATAAAAGCTTTTGGAACGCTGAACGCAAAAATACATATGTTTTAATTTTTGGTATTATATTTTATTCATAACGTTGAAAATATAAGGGCAAAAATATGTCTTCTCCTATCAATTTCTGAATCTACTGAAACTAAATTTCTCAAAAAAATTAGGGGCAGTAGACATTAAACCTTGCTGGAAAACTATAATGATTACCCTAGATCACATCTTTTTGAGAAAAGCACATTTTTCCGTTGCTCATAAATTTCAAATTGAAGGCATTCGACAATGATTTTGAGAATCGCTGGAGCTATCTACCGTAGCAGATATTTTAAAAGCGGTATTGATAGTAATTTTTGAAAAACAATCGCCGGTATAGCCGAAACCTTTAAACACAAGTGCGGTTTCGACATACATAATGACAGAGATGTCACTCTATGTATGATCGGCTTTTAAACCCTAGATAAAAACTGATACAATTGTGAAATGTAATGCTTAGTAACAGAATAAAAACAATAAACGTTAAATTGATAAAAACAGACTAAATAAATTAGAATCAATCACATACATGCAATGGGATCCGCGAGTAGTTTGCACTGAGTAGATCTTTCAATGCGTGCCCCGTGTCTTTAAAAATTAATTAAAAACCTACCTGGGAAAATACGGCACGGAATAAGGTAGGTTATATCTTTGCAATCACTTTTCGAAGCGCACTTATCACAGTGTCAAGTTTAAACTTAAATTAAATTACTTGAAGAAACAAATGTTTTCTTAGTGAATCGTGTTGTGTATCGCATAAAAGCTTTTGGAACGCTGAACGCAAAAATACATATGTTTTAATTTTTGGTATTATATTTTATTCATAACGTTGAAAATATAAGGGCAAAAATATGTCTTCTCCTATCAATTTCTGAATCTACTGAAACTAAATTTCTCAAAAAAATTAGGGGCAGTAGACATTAAACCTTGCTGGAAAACTATAATGATTACCCTAGATCACATCTTTTTGAGAAAAGCACATTTTTCCGTTGCTCATAAATTTCAAATTGAAGGCATTCGACAATGATTTTGAGAATCGCTGGAGCTATCTACCGTAGCAGATATTTTAAAAGCGGTATTGATAGTAATTTTTGAAAAACAATCGCCGGTATAGCCGAAACCTTTAAACACAAGTGCGGTTTCGACATACATAATGACAGAGATGTCACTCTATGTATGATCGGCTTTTAAACCCTAGATAAAAACTGATACAATTGTGAAATGTAATGCTTAGTAACAGAATAAAAACAATAAACGTTAAATTGATAAAAACAGACTAAATAAATTAGAATCAATCACATACATGCAATGGGATCCGCGAGTAGTTTGCACTGAGTAGATCTTTCAATGCGTGCCCCGTGTCTTTAAAAATTAATTAAAAACCTACCTGGGAAAATACGGCACGGAATAAGGTAGGTTATATCTTTGCAATCACTTTTCGAAGCGCACTTATCACAGTGTCAAGTTTAAACTTTGAACAAGGGTTTTGCGTAAGCTACGCTGTATAAAGAAAATATTATTATTATAATGAAGGTAGTTTCATGAAATGCCAGATGTTGTTTAATTATGCACTACTTTTATTGTCAGTGCTGATTTAAATTCATAATAATAGTAATAATAATAAATAAATAGAAATAAAATAAAGCATATTAGGATAAGATTAAAAAAGTAGTTATACAAAGTAGCAATATTTGATAATATTTAAGCTTCATGTTCCTTTGAACTTTTTTAGTATACATATTCATAACTTTCTAGTATATATAGCTATTCCCAACCCTACGCTGTATAGTTTTTTTTATTTTATTTTTATACAAAAATTTAATAATTTTTCAGCAACAGTTTTTTTAATCATACAGCTAATAATTCATACATTTATTGTATGGAACTTCTTAGCGGGAGTAATACTCACACTTAACCGTTTATTAAAAATGGCAAACTATAAGTACCTTTTTACAGGATGTGCAGGCGGCCCCTTAATGAAGATCTTTTAATATTAAACATTAAAATTATATTACATATTAATATGTTTAGCATTTTAAAGGGAGAGTTGGGGGGAAAGGTGCATTTTTACTTCTAAACAATGCTTCCACCATAAAAAAATCTAATTTTACAAAAGGTAAAGTTGCAGAAATATATAACTTACTAAAATTTTATCTGTACATTGTATAGTAAAAGATATAAATCCACAACACTAGTGTTTGTAAAGCTGCAGAAAACCTGCTACATAAACAGTTCTAAGAATCCCAGTTTCCGAAAGAACTTTTAGTAATTTTATTGATTTTTTTGGTGTAAATGTTGATACGATGATTTTGAAAATATTAGACATTATGTAATAAACTTTAAAGCTATCTTAAGGATGCTGGTCACTCAGCTTCCAAATTCCTTTAATTACTATTAAATCTATGAGTGTTTGATGCATTAGTATATTTAAAATATATCCTCAGAAAATTAACATTTTAAACTCCTTTTTTCTTTGTACTCTTCTTAAAAGATGTCTCCTTTTTTCAAAGTTCTCAAAGTATTTCTAAAATTTATGCTTATTTTAATATTTTACGTTTTAACCTTCCCACTGCCGCAACCTGATATAAAACAGGTTTATTAAACTGCAGGTTTCTCTGCAATTGAAGCTTTATTTAAATTAATATAATTCAACAAATATAATCCAGTTTTTTAAAAATTAAGTTATGATTTATACTTTCAAGGCTTATAAATATATACGTTACAAAAAATAATACCATGTTAGAAAATCCCTGTTTTATTAACATTTAAAATAAATTAAGGAGAAAACAACATTACAATTTGCCCTTTTCCTTGGCGGTCAGGGGGTTAAAAGCTTATGAACTGGGAGTAAGGTTTTAGCACTGCAGATAAATTAAGCATATACTTTAGAAATATTTTGAGATCTAAAAAAAAAGGACATCCTTCGAGAAGAGTACACAAAAAAGGAGTTAAAAATATTAATTTCTTGAGGAAATATTTTAAATATATGAATACATCGAACGCCCATAGGCTTAACATAACAGAGAGGAAGGTTAATGACCAGTACCCCCCCCCCCCCCATTAAGATAATCTGAAGTGTAACACGTAAGGTTATTTTTTTCTTACAACACTGATCCGATCCCCTAAACTTTTGTATAACTTCACTGAATCTATAATATCGAATTAATTAAGGATTTTTTTAAAGAATAAATACTTATATTTTCTTGGGATTTTGAGAACAAGTACTTTTGAACTATTATGCATATTAAATGATGCTCAATAAAACACGAAATAATAAAGAAATAATAATTAGCAAGCTGGTTATTATGGTTTTGGAGGGAAATTACAAATTGTGATGAAAAATGTATTTTTCCAGGTGAACCAAAAAATCTCATGCTCTACTTTACAAACAAATTTGAACTATTTGACGCGATATCAAGATGAAGATTTTTGCACAGAGTTGAATAAAATCTTGGTAAAAAATAGCATGGACTTTTTATTCATTTGTTGATTGGGTTACTCCCTTAACCAGTTTACAAAATTCAATGATACAGATAGAATTCTAGTAAATGAATGTCCCTCTGTATAAATATTTATTTATTTGACTAAATTTACATAGAACATACTAAATAAAAAATGGTCAAATATATAAATTATGACAGAAAAAGTCGTACAAAAGTTGCGGTTGAAATAACAAAAGAAATAAGCTTTAGGGGCCATTGTAAGATTTCAGCAGTGAATCAGGAGACAGCCGTTGGGATAGCGTGAATGATACCGATCATTCTCGTATGCCGATGATTCAACTGACAATTGACAGAAATTTTTCGTGTGGAAAATAGACACAAATAGAACCATAACCATGACTGATTTAAGTGAATAGGATTATGTGTAACAAATTCATCCTGTGAATGAAACGAGAGAGAAAAAACTGAAGCATTTATAGTATGCTGTGATAATGCAGTTTTAAGTTGTACAAGGGAAATTGAATTTTTTCGTCCCAATTTCTCTAACATAACTAATAAGTCACTTTTAAATAAGTATATGAGTAAGTTTCTGAGATCACACTTTTGTCAGAAAATTTACAATGTTTTAAAAAAATGTGCTTGTATTTAATTGTATTCATCGGATAATTGGAAGAGTTGAGTTTGTTATTTCTTCAAAAACTCAGACACATTTTGACACAGCAAAATTATGGAATTAGCGGAGTTGATATAATTGAAAATTTATACATTTTGTATATTACACAAATGTGTATTCTAAATATTACACAAGCATCTTTGTATTTTGCGTATTAGGAAAAAAATGCATGTAATAACAGAATATTACACAGAAGTATGTGTAAGAAAGTTCTGATTTTTTATAAAATGTGATACCATCATAATAAATTATGGGATGAATTTAACCAATTCAACTCACTCCTTTCCAAATTAAATTATATAAAAAAACTTTTAAATTTAAGAATTTAACTTCTAGAACTCACCTTTTTTTTAAATTTAGAATTTAAACTAAACTTTTAGATGTAAGTGGGAATCTGAAATTACTCCTCATATTGACTATAAACGCGAAAAAGCGGCGAAAATGTTACAGGGTGACATAACGCGGCTATAGGAGCAAATTTCGGCATAAAATGCATGGTCAGAACTTAAGCGGTGAAAATTTAAAAGGTAGTTTTCTGCTGTTAAAGAATTAACACAAGAATGAGAGGAGCTATTTCAGAAAACATTTTGTTAACAGGAATTAAATCAATGTATACGCTCAAAGAAATCATTCAAATGATCTTCAGCCAGCTGTAATGCATGCTTCATACTTTTGTGATAGGGACTGGAGCACATTTGCGAAGACACCAGGCATTTTCTGAATATCGCCAGCAACAACGGCAATCTTGGCGGCTAGATCCATATCGGTTTCAATGGGGCACTCATATATTAGGCTTTTTATCTGGCCCCGCAGGAAAATATCCAAACACGAGAGATCTGACCATCTAGTGGCCTAGACGAATCCATTGCCCTGGAACAGTTTATAACTCTCTTTTAACTTCACACCGCTTGCGTTCCGACCATACATTCTCTGACGAAATTTGCTCGTATAGTTGCGTTCTATCACCCATAAAGTTTCGTCCACTTTTTCAGATGCACCCTGTATAACGCACAGCACACAAACATTTGCAGTTGTGCTATAACTTTGAATCAGAAAGACCTGTAGTAATATCGAAAACTTAACCTTCAATATTCCATTACAGGGATCTAAAACAAGATTGAATAACAGTGAGAAGAAGTCTGCGTGTCCGAATAAGAGAGCAAAAGAAAAAGAGAGGGAGAAGATAATAAAAGAACAGTTTTATGGATGAAAGGAAAAACAAAATAGAAGTATTGGGTGATGATGCTTTTACGTGATACACTTGCATTCTATACATCATTACATCTTACTTCATTATATATGAATTTATCAGATTTTTATATCAAATCTGATGCAAAGAGATTCTCCGTGGCTTGATATGTTAAAAAAATAATTAAAAAAATCATGTCCAGATTACAATCAATCGATATTTATATCTCTCTTTAAGATATGACCTACACAATTATTTAGATGATTCTAAGAAAAAAGAAAAAACGTTTTCTCTTTTTGTACAATTTAATCAATTAAGCATCCCAATCCTGTTTTTCCGTCATCTAACTGTTGAAATCAAAGGAAAAAAAAAGTGACACAAAATTGTTATTAAGGCTAATTTTTAATTTATAAATATTTATTTATAAATATTTATTTATAATATTTGCTAACATAAAGTTAATTCAGTATCTTTTGAACTTTTATTTAAAATTTAAGCATTTTAATCTGCATTTTTTTAATAACAAAGAAAAGTTTCAATGAAAAGAAATCCTGTGGAAAATATGTGAGTTTTTGAAAAATGTTTCGGAAACTACCCGATCGATTTTGATGAAATTTAAAATCAATATTCATTGAATTATGCTCAAGACATAAGGCAGACAGTTTCTTTCTGCGACTAAAACTTTTTACCTTTGAAAAATGGTAATTTTTCAAAATTTTTTTATTTTTCTTCTGAAATTAATAATTTTTTTTATACTGTCTATCAAAAATGATTTTATACTTATGATGTATACTATCAAAATTTTAGCGAAATCGCTCGAGTATGTTAGGAAATAATGGGGCTCAGATTAAAAGTGCATTTTTTCATAGACCTAAAAAATTTAGGCATTTGTAACTTGTGTCAAGTTTTTGCACAGCTTTATCAAGCACATAGAATTAAAAAATATATAAGCACTTAGGTAAATTTTAGTTACATATAATAAATGAGTATAAAATTATAGAGCAAAACTAATGTGGATGTTCAGTCGTACAATCTCTTAAAAACTCTTTAATCGTAAATCATCTATCGCTTAATCAATTTTCACAGATAAAAGATTTTATTGAATTTATAACAAAAACTTTATTTTAATAAAATAAAATAAAATTTTATAAAGCTGATATAGATTTAAATTTTTGGTTTTAATAAAAATCTCAAATCTAATTAATTTCTGTAAAATTTTATATAAAAAAGCTATTGATTTTATAACAGTATTTTTCAGGTTTTTTATCTATATAATTTATTAAAAGCTATTAAGATTTATTTTTATTACTATTTGGATCAAATTTTTCAATAAAAAAGAATGGAATACTAAATTAAGAAAATGCAGGTATAAATTTTCTCTAGTACTTTGGAAATTCTTAGAATGTAAAGCGTGAAATAAGAAGCAGATATTATAATCTGGAAGTATAAAATCTTAAAATTGACTAAATATAAAATGGTAGATGAGATTTTATTTCTCGCATTAGCTTTTAAAATATTATAAATCCGAAATCTTTGATACCTAAATTGAAAATATTTCTAATTTAATTCCAAAAATTGCTTAAATCAATTATCTCATTATGTTTCGATTGGATATATTTGGCTTTTATATTCTCAAATAAAAAATAAGAAAAACTTCATATTTACTTTCAATACGGGTGCAGCAATTTTTTTTTAAAATCTTTAATCAACATTAGATTGGTATTAGTTTGCAACCAGTTCAATTAATAAGAATTCGGACGAGAAATGATTTCATTTACTAGCCAGGTGTAGGCAATATAATACTACAAACGTTTACACGTTGCCATTTGACTTAGAAACTAGACTCGTAACAACCGAAACTAAAACTTCTATAAAGGAATGTTAAAATTGTAGTGTCAAATTTACCTTGAGTAAAATTCGTTTAAAGCAGGAATAAAAAAATACTGAAATTACTTTTAGGAGCAAATATAAATATACTACTAATTAATGACTCGTTTGTGTAGTGATTACACGCTTTTACTATCTGGATTAATACATAATTTATATTTACAGGACGCATACAATTTATGATCAAGTTTAAGGAGGGAAAATTGAATTTTGGTGAAATCGATCAGCCGTCGGAGATACAAGAGGAGATACTTAACTAGACCGTCTGTCCAAACCAACTCGAAATAGGAAATCTGCTTGAAATTTAGACATTCTGTTCCCAGGCCGGAGATGCAAATCACGAAGCCAATAGGTTTTTTGTCTGCCGAATTTTGCTTCTTTCAAATTTTCATAAATCTATTTATATAATAAATGATTATTTAGATAAAGTTAGCTCGAAATCGATTTGTATAGATATCAATAAACCTAAATTTACCTTTCTTAAAAGTAATTAGCTGTAATCAATTATAAGAGAATCTCAATAATTTCGAATAAAGATATAATAGATGCATTGTCAAATGACAACCACGGAATCTGGAAATAATTGCTATATAGTTGATGAAAGCTTTTATTTTTGTAAAACATTTGAATATCTTTTCTTCTCCACCTCTATATCGCTCTTAAATTACAATGGTCTATCCTAGACGAGATTTCAAAGAGAATTAACAATATTAAATAACCACTGACGATGACGGTGTGTATTTGGTCGAAAATGATTTAAAATTTTAATTTGATTTTTAATGCGTTTTTATAGCACTTTAACCTTCCGTCTACCAGACAAAACACCCATTTATCTACGGCAACACCTAATTTTAATTCCAAACTTGCAAACGGCACCAGAAATATTTTAATATAATTTTGCTTTTACAATGAAAGCTTAAATTAAGGAATTCGTAATATCTAGACAAGTCCTTTATAAATTCCGGTGTCAATCGACAATTTCTCATTTTACCATTGACACCAGAAATATTGCTGTCGGGTCCAATGGACCCGTCTGGTAGACGGAAGATTAATGTTGTTCTGCATAATTTTATAATATACGTATGTGCCTAAAAGCAATTGAATACATTTTACTTGTTCTTTTTGCGAATTAGTATTAAACCTCCAATATTCCATAACACAGATCTATTATAAGAACTTCACCAAAAAATGAAATAGTTGTGAGGAGAAACATTCCGTTTTCCGAATAGAAAAATCCGAAGCTAAAGAAGACGGGATAGACAATAAAAGAAAAAGCTTTACGGAGGGAGGGAAAATGACATAAAAGTATTGGGTGATGATGCTTTTACGTGATACACTGGTATCTCATCTCTTCCTTCATTAAATATGAATTTGTCAGTTTTGTATATGGAAGCTGATACAAAGAGATTCTCTTTAGCTTGTCATATTTCGAAAAAGTATTGCCTGTCTTTATTATAGTCAGTGGACATTTATGAAGTATGAGATATCTATAAGAATGGAATTATGTTTAAAAGCATTACTTTATACTTTAAAATTATACAATTAGCTATATATCGTTCGATTTGATTTGTTAAGTATGATTTCTTTATTTCTTTTCATTTTCTTAATTTAACGTTAGATTAAGGATATTGATAGGATTATCCGCAAAAACTGCTTATTTTTATCTTCTTTATGCTGCTATTATATGTTACAGCTGGTTGCGTAATAGATTGATTTTTGAATAGATATAAAGTAGGACGCATCTGTTAAAACGGATTTCAGTTTAAAAGCGTTACTTTATACTTCAAAATAAATAATTACCAATATATATTTAATATGATTTAATATATATATATATATATATTCATATCGATCGGTTAAGGATATTGATCGACATGTCCGTAAAAACTGTAAGTTTGATTTTATCTTATCTTTACTGCTATTATTTTTTATAACTGTTTGCTGAATAGTTAGATAGATATAAAGTATGAGCTGTCTGATGTTCGAATGGAATTATGTTTCAAAGTCTTATTTTATATTTTAAAACAATATAATTACCTATATATCTTTAAATTTGATTTGATAGATATGAAATTACTTTGATTTTACCCAACGTTATAGGCTAAGGATACTGATATGCTTATACATAAAAACTGTTAATTAATTTTTATATTATTTATGCTGCAATTATATTTCATAACTAGCTGCTGAATAGGTTGATATTTCAATAGGTATAAAGTAGGAGATATCTTATAAAATAGAATTAAGTTTAAAAGTATTTGCTTTGTATTTTAAAATTATGTAATTATATATGTATATATTTCAATTTGATTTTAGAAATATGACTTTTTTCATAACGTTAGATTAAGTATATTGACAGTCTTATCTGTAAAAAACGTTTGTTATGTTTTATGTCGTTTATGATTTTATTATATTTTATAACTGGGTGCTAAATAGATTGTGATTTAAAAATATGTAAAGTTTTTATCATTAAAAAAATATAGAATACTTTTATGCACACATTGTTTTTTCCTTCATTCACTTTCAAAACTTGCTTTTATCAAACTTTCTTTAGAAGATTTGCGTACTTTTTAATGTAATACTATTTTAGATGTTGGAAAGTGATCCGGGACGTTCTCTCTCTCTCTCTTTTTTCTTTCAGTTAATTGAAAAACATTTTTTTTTTAAGGCTAAAGAAAAAACAGTGATTGATTTGTTGTGCAAGTGTAATTAATCATTTGCTTACTTATTTTTTATTTAGTGAAATATATTTTAGATCTAGAATCTTAAAAAATGAAATTGGAGATTGGTTTACTTCCCAATTCATAATTCTGAGTCTGCTATTAAATATATTATAATAAACAATATTTTAAACCAAAACAGGAAACTTCGTTAAAATAAATGCAAATTTTGTCAATTTAAATTTGTGGTTTTAGCATATATTTTTCTAATGCTGTCATCTTTTAAAATACAGTTAATTCAGTTTGTTATTTGTATGTTAAATTATTGTTTATGTTGACTGATATTAGATTTATATATGCATATTGCATATGAAATTCTTCGATGATCAAGACTATTTTAGCAATGCAAAAATTTAAATTTATATGGGATAAAAATCACAAAGCATTCATCAGTCACAGAAAATTATTTTATCCTTGACATTAATAAAGCTCTGTTAGACTACATCAAGTATTTCAATCCGAATTAATTATCACTTTAATGCCACGCTATAAATTTATAATGCTTAGATTATTCAATATATGACGCAAATTGAAAGGTTTAGTTAAATAAAGTTTTGTTACAATTCGAACAAATTTTAATGTATAATTCCAATTATTTTATTAAAAAATATAATTACGATAACAATTGGTAGAACTAATTAAATATCGTTATGTTCCATTCATGTAACATATATCTAATTTGCAACAAAAAGCCTTTTATTTGTTTAAGTATTAAATCAAAATTTTACTAAGCTTGTGATCAAAAGAGTAACAATATTTTCATTTATTATATAAGCAAGCAAAATAAATTTTTAAACAAACTAGACGTACTTTATGAGAGTAGACCAGAATGTTATTTAACTGATTATATTAATTTTAACTTAATTATATTTTGTAATAAAATAATGGGGAATATTTATTAAAATTTGCTCGAATTGACACAAGAATGACGTACACGTTACCATCACTAAAAGAAAAATCCGATGAATAAATATATATTAATTGTGACAGGATATCGTTGGGTTTAATGATAATAAAGATGCATAAAAGTATGAAAAGCAAATGAATAAAAACTTACCTATATCTGTGCATCCACCCCAGGTACCTTGATGAGCATGACGAGCTAGTTTACCTAGGGCATCTATATAAGTTTTAGAAGCTGCTACTGCACCTGAAAACAACAACAACAAAAATAATTTAATATTCGAATATTTCTACTAAAAATTAAGGGTACACAGTACCTTGAAATTGGTTAAAATATCGATTTTTTAAGTATTAACTGAAATTTTCTTTAATTGGTCTTATTTTGACACCTCGTTTTTACCTATACGACAATTGTATCGCAAAATTTTGTAAATTGTATTAATAAATACAGCGAAAAATTACAAATGCAAACTGAACCTCTCCATGGTGTGTTTAATATTTTTGCTTATGGATTTAATATTCAAGTTTATACATTTTTTTAAATATTAATTCGAGAGTTAGTACCAAGATTTAGTTCGAGAGAGATCTCCTTCATTTTTTTTACTAAACCCTAGAAAAAAAATCATATTCAATGTAAAATCCCATGCATCTAAAAATCCACAAACAGTTTTATGTTGTATATTCTAATGAAAGTGGAAAAAGCAATCGAGGCAAAAATATTCATAAACCCTCTGAAGAAGATAAGAAGAAGACAAAATTGTAATGTTGTTTTCCCTGTATTTTGCTTTAAATGCTAAAAAAAAAATGTTTTTTCATTATACAGAAAAAAAAAAAAAAAAAAAAAAAACTTTATTACGAATATGAATGTAAATTTTGAGTGTATTAATCACTGTACAGTCCTTGAAAAATCAATTAAATCATTAGATTTATATTACTTTAATCATTATTTACATTGCAGTGAAACCTGGAGCTTAGTGCACGTATTAACGTTGTTAGTGAGAGTGTTTTAAAATAATCTTTCTCCATGTTCATATTTTATTAATTTGCTTGTTTGATATATATTTATGCTTTTTTATTTATTTGGATAAAGGTTTGAAAAAAATACTCGCTCGCTTTGGTGTATTTAATATTTTTGTGCATGGATTTAACTTCCAAGTAAATATAAATACATCTACATCTACATATTTAAATCTAAAGTTTTTTGAATTTATTTCATATTTTGATATGTATTCATGTGCATGAGAGAAAAAATTCGTTTTTTGATATGCACGAGAGAAAAAAATTATCATGCTAAATACAAAATCCCATACATCTAAAAACCCATGCGCAGTTTCATGTAGTACATTCTAATGAATAAGGAAAAGAAATCAAAACAAAAATATCCATATTTATAAAAGTGATAGGGATTTTAAAAAAGTTAAATTAAATTTCTTTTAGTAAACTAGGCTGTTCTACAAGATTGTTTTTCCCCCCAAATATTAATTTAGTACTAACAAGGAAGGTCTCCATACTGGGCATACTCAGATTTTCTTGAAAAAAAAAAATACTAATTAAGCTACTCATGTATGTAATAAAGGATCAGCGAAAATTAGCGGCGGAATTCCAGAAGAAAACATATAAAAAAATAAAATACCTTCGAATATTTGGCGTGAAAAGACAAAAGTGTCACACGATTTGGCGAGTAGCACTTTTCCCCGCCAAAAGCAAACGATTTTAATGCAACTGAAAACTTGGATTTTTAGAATCCGTGTAAATGGTGTTTGAGGAATTTAAACATAAACAATGAGGGAGTTTAATATATTTTATACATATTTATGTATATTAAATTGCAAATGTATATATTATTTGTTGTTGTAGTTATTTAATTTACGTCTGGAAAAAATGTTTTCATATATAAAAAATTCTTATTCAGTAAAATTATTTTCATACATTTAAGCGTATTCGAAGATAAAAGTTAGATGTTTCCAAAGCCACAGAATCGAATTGACAATGCTCAAATGGACTTTGAACTTGAAACAATTTTAATTAATTTAAATTTGAATTTCATTTCAAATCTCAAATTTTTATGATTAAATTTGAATTAAATAGATATAAATATCAATATAACGAAATTATACTTAAAACAAACTAAAACTGACAAAAACAAAGATATTTAAATTATCTAAACACGTTGAACGTGAAACTTTTTCCCTTTAAAATGTATTTGTCATTAAAAAAAAAAAAAAAAAAAAAAAAAAAAAAAAAAAAAAACATTTTTTGAAATTGCTTTTCATTGCCAACCGAAGATAAATCGGCAAATAACGAAATTTTCATTATTTTTTTACGAACAGGGAACGGGGGTTCCGCCGAAATATTTTTTTATAAACCTATATATCCTCATCAGAAGAACATTTTGTAATTTTTTCAGATTTTTCGGAGTATGCCCGTATGGAGACTTTCCGTGTAAATATTGCGCCATCACATTATAGTATTATTCAAAATCGAAAAAATAGTTTCATGGGTACTGTATATCTGCTATAAGATATAAAAACATGTTTCGATAATAATGACTGAAGTAAACTGGTAAAGGGTTAAGGTAGTTTTTGAGGTAGATATTGCAAATTAAGAAAATATGAAATAAAAATAACTTTTACTTACATAATTAGAAATAAAGATATTATGTTATATTTAATGTATAGTAAATTCAACTTAACTTGGTATTAAAATGTACACTTAGCATTTCGTTAGTAGATATCAGTACAGCAATAAAATGAGGTTACGTTAAATATATATATAAAAAATAATAACACTTAATCCATAATATTACACATTGGTTTCAGCTATTTAATAAATAAAATAAAAATAAAAATAAAATAAAATAAAGCATTACAATGTAAACGAGATACCTTTAAAAAATTTCTTTCTTACAATAATGATAATTTTTTTTCGTTTGACTGAAGTAGACTCATAATAAAGCAAAGCTTGTATAAATGTTTCTTACTGAGATAAGGTTTTTAAAAGATCCTGATTTGAAAAATATATAAACAGACATTAAAAAAAGAACCAGTAAATTTAGCTACGTTGAGATAGAATATTACTTGAAATAAATTTTCCCCTTTTCGTTGATAAAACATGTTGAAACTATGAGATACTCAGAGCTGAATATATGAGAAATAAAAGAAAAACAACAGCGCGCTGACCGTATTTTTAATGAAATCAAGCTACCACAATACTTTTTAGAATAAATTTCTAACCAAAGAAGGTAGGCATACACATTTCTTTATTAAAGCTGCTTTAAGTGCGTAATGAAAAAAAAAAACACTTTATCAAAATAAATAAATAGTAAAATAAAATAAATAGAGTTGGATCTGAAAAAAAATCTACTTTTAATGATTAAAAGTAACACGATATCATTATTTATTTAAAATAAATTGATTTTATTATTTTTTGAATGACTGGAGCTTTTATTTGGAGTTTTAGTTTAATTATTTTTTTATTTATTGAATTTAAAAGAAAATCTATGTTAATTAGAGACACTATATGCGATGCTGAATTTGAAAAGATCCTATATCTAAGTCTATTCAACAATTTTATGAAGCATAGCCAATGATATATATATATATATTTATTCTCATTCTTTCTGCCTGTCTGTTTGTTAGAAATAGCATCAGAAATGGATGCATAAAATATAGTAATTTATCAGGGATAGATAGAGAATGTTTTTGACTGTAATCGGCAGTATGTTAAACTTTTATATCTGAAATAATAGCGTTCCAGAACGCAGGAAAAAACCGGGAGTGTTAATCTTCAATCAAACTTTTGATAATCAAAAAATTAAAAACAAACAGACCGATTTTAAATAAAATAACGGGGATTACCACACCTAATTAATAATAATTACGACTTACATTATGACTTATATATTCTATTCCAAAAGTAGAATTGGTAAGTATTTTCTTTTAAAAAACTGACAAAATTTTAAACGTACGTGTGCAATAATCATTAATAATGCATAATAAGATAATTTGCTAATAAGAAATAAAATTCATTAATTAAATAATATTTTTCAAGAATCTAAGTTTTTATTCTAAATAAATTAGTACTTGAGTGTATGTTCCATGATATATATATATGTTTTAAAACATAATTAAAGTTGCTAGCTACGTTACAAATTTCTCACACTAATATTTAGTCCTTTTCAAGTGCGTTCGTAATTATGTAAATAAGTAACACCTATGGTCGTCGTTCAATCCGTCCGTCCGTTTGTCCTCATATAACAACGCAAAATCTACCGAACTCAATACTTTGAAATTTAAAATATATAAATATCACATTAGTTTTGTCAAATCATTTCAAAGTTTATGAAAATCGGATGTATATTTCCATACCAGGTATAATAAAAGTATTCTTTTACATTACATCAATGGGAAAAATAGTTTCAAGTGCAGTTTAATGTTATTACACTATTTCGAACATAATACAAATATACAATTATATGTATACTTTAGCATCTTTCATATGCATGCATGAAATGTATTCTAAAATACACATTCTGTACAATCCGTAATGCAAAGAATATTTTATATACAGGGCCACACAAAATTATTCTATTACATAATGGTTTAGGGGTAGACATTGTTTGGGGGTGCGTTTTAATTTTATTAAAATATTTCACGCTTTATGAAACTGATACACGTTGCTGAGATTTACTACAAGTTAATTCCTGTATGATAGAAAACATTTAATATTTAAGGGAACACACAAAAGATTTTGGCTATTGTATTGTAACCGAAGTACTGTATATTTTATAAACTTCGTTATAGTAGAAAACTCACCACATTTGCTACGTCTGACGTGGGATTTCCGACTTGTTTCAAACAGCTGTTATATTTATTTTATATATTTTTCTTCTTTATTTAAATTTATCAAATGCATTTTTACTTTACTGTCGTCGAAAAAAAGAGAGTGCGGACTTCTACAGATGTTAAGTTACAGAAATCCGCATGTTTAGTAAAATGTTATCTGTATATTGTAAAAGAAAAATATATATATATATATAAACTTACAAAAATAGTTTTTGTAAAGCTGCATAAATTTTCATCTTTATAAAAGAATCTACCAAAAAATGTAGGGCTAATGTTTTATGTAATTTATGTTAAATATGGATTCAGTTCTTTTTTTATGTCAAACAAAACTTCATTTCTGAAATCACGATTAAAACTGTACAGAAAATAACACCATTTTTATCTAATCATTGTAGATTTAGTTTTTATGAATGAAAATGTAAATTTTGAAAGAATTGGTGCGATTTAATAAAAGCAAAAAATCTTTTTAATCATTATTAAAGTAAAAAATCTGTCGAAAAGAACTTAGCCTTTCATCTTCGGGCAAAGATGCCAGGCTACCTGTCTGAAAGCATGAGCAAGACATTTGTTCCTAAAGCAACTATTTGGATGAAATTTAGCAATTTCCTTTTCATATGTTTGTATTCCACAGAATTTTTAGTAACCATTACAAACTTTTTTTTTGCAAGTCAAACAAACATTTTTTTTGTAAACTGAACAAAAGAATTTTTTGTATATCTAACTTAAAACTTTATAGTATGAGCCACCAAACAAATTTTAGTAATAGCTCCAAAATTATTTATAGTAACCAATACGTGTGCCCGAAGGGCAGTAGCTTCCTTTGAGCTGCATCCAGTGGGTAAAAAGATAGACTGCTGAAGCGGAAGATTTTCGGCAAAGCCGCAATAGATGGCAGCACCAAACATTGCTACCTGCTTTATTTTGACATGTTTCTAAAGGGGAGGGAAAGTCCAGAGATAATTACCCATGATAACTGCTATGACAGGATTTTCATAATCCATTTTTAACGAGTACTTACATTGCATAAATCCGGTGCATATTTGGTGGCGTCAAGCATCGAACCCGGGTACTTTCAGCCTGGAGTTCGGTGGCTATCACTGCCACAGCAAGTAAGTTTTAGTAATAGCTATTAAAAATGTAAAAATATTAACTCTATTCGTTGCTAGCTTTTTTCTAGTAATTCTTTCAGAATCCTTGTAACCGAGTAAGATTGCTAAAAATTTTTTAGTAATTACAATGATCACTAAATTTTTTTAGTAGATCGACACTTCTTTTTACAGTGTACATAGTAAAAGTGTATTCTCATTTATAAAACTAATAGATTGTTTTATGCCTGCATTAAAGTGACATCTTTGTGTTCAGATTGTAGTTTGAATGATTCATGATTGCGAATACTCAGAATTATTGTAACGATTTTTGTTTAGGGCATTAATTTTTAATTTTTTTTAATCCTAAAGACTCCACATGATTAAAACTGGTTGCGCAGCAGTATGCAATTATACTTTATTTAGCAAAAGAAAATAATAGGACATTCTAATTCACAATTGAATTTTATATAAAACCCTTTATTTTGAAAACTATAAATGTAATGGCATTGTATGTATTTTCTAAATTAAATTACATAACCAGTCAGAAAAAAAAATATTTTAAACTAAAAACAAGTAATTTATCTGTAAAATTAAAAAAATTTAAGAAATAAATTCATTAAAAGTCAATAAGAAAGTAAAACGAAAAAAGTAAAAGGATAAATTAAAAATAAATGAAAGCGCCTTAAAAGAAAACTTAAGAGATTTCCAGATATCTACAACAACTTAACTTATTATACTATAAAAAAAACTTCAATGTTACTAAAATTTTCTAGAAAATTTAAATTTTTCTGGTATTTTTAGAACATTTTATGTAATGGTAACAACAAAAATTCATGCAACAGATACACATCTGCACTGCAAACCAAAAAATCTGTAAGGTTACTAAGAATGTTTTAGAAAACTGAGATGCCAAGAGAAACTGTAACCCGGGTTACATATAAAAGTTTATCAAGATCTCTCTAATTTTAGTAGATTCTTTTGTAAAGTTACAACTTTCAGTAACTTTGTACAAAAACTAGTTTTGTAGACTTAGATCTTTTTTTGTATAGCGTACAGATAAAATTTTAGTAAGCATATATAGATTTCGGTAACTTTACATCTGCAGAATTATATATTTTTTTTGTAGAGTAGCATACTAATATTTGGCATTTCTTGGCCCAACAAAAAATAAATATTGCCCCAATATTAGTTTGTTCGTATTTTTGCAAGAGAGGTAATATTGATGAGACACATTTACCCATTGTAAATTCAGTAAACCAATATGGACCTTTCAGTGAAAATTTTACTATTGTAAAGTCAATATTTTTACAAATATAATAAAATCAATACTACCCCAATATTTTTTTCTATTAACGTTATAATGGTAAAATAATATTTTGCTGAAACCATTAGCATTCCAATGTAAAGGAAGGATGCCATGCCAATAAGCATAACATTTGATAATTTTGGTATGAAATTGTTTGGTCCAGCTATGCCAAATAATAACTTTATATTAGGAAACGAATGCAGACACCAGATGAAATTTTTTATTGTTTTTTTTTCATATTTCTAAGTGCAAAATAGTATATAAACCTTTAAAGGCTTCTTATAAAATATATTTATACATTAAATTTGTGGCATGGCAAAGATAACTGAAACATTTTTCAGGAAAACTTTACTTTATGTACTAAGTTCATGAATAAATATGCAGTTATTTTTTAAATTCAAAATTGATTTCTTTGATTTAAGAAATGTAAAAGAAACAGTGCATAAAAAGAACATTTGCAATAGTTTACTTTTTTATTTTACTTTTTTTTCATTGTTTGTTTTTGCTTTTCAAACTTAATTTTAAGTATGTATTTGTTATTTCGCTATCTCTTTTTAATCACAAAATCATATAATTTCTGTAAATAAAAAAAAACGATGATATGATAAACGAGTAAGTAGTTTCAATAGTTATCAATAGTTTCAATAGTTAGTATATTGCATGTTTTACATACATAAAACGAAAATGGTTCGGGATATAAAAAAAATATGTATATAGTTTCCTCCGTTTTGTTGAAATTAATTATCAATGTCAAAAGTACAAACTTGACATAGTTATAAATTTTCATACTAGCTTTAAAATAAAAAATCAAAATCCAAAATGATAAAAAATATCTCTTACACAGCTGGCTGGGACGAAAAAAAAAAAAACTTTTTAATAGCATTATTAGTGCTATATATTTATCAGCCGTTAAAGAATTGTGAAAACGATTTGTAAATCTTAAAATATATACTATTACGACTACGATTAAGAATGGGTACAACTAAACTGGTATTTAAAAATAAATTTACTGTTAAAACTAACTTACATCTCGACTTTGATTAGCACTTATTCTTTTGTTTGAAGTGAACAGTTTATTTAAGGAGAATATTAAATTACTAATTTTTAAAATATAACAGGTGCTTTCTTTCTCATGAACGTAATTAAAAAATGTAGCTAAGTTCTGTAATTTGCAAAATTTTAAATTGGCCGAAGTACACTGTAAAAAAAAATTGGGAAAGTTACAAAAATTTTTCTAGTAGAATTGTATTCCAAGAACTTTTTATGTAACGGCAACAATAAAAATTCATGTAACAGATACAGATTTGCACTTTGAATCAAACAAATTTTAAGGTTACTAAGAATTTTTTTGGGAAATCGTATTCCAAGAACTTTTTAAGTGACGATAACGAGCATTATAGATAAAATTTTAGTAAAGTTACCAAAATTTTAATAAATTCTTTTGTAAAGTTACAGATGGTTTTAGTTTTGCTTACAAGTTTTGTAGATTGACATCATTTTCTTGTACAGTGTACACATAAAATTTTAGTAAGCATAAGAGATTTCGGTTAATTTAGATTACTAAGGTTACAGATTTTTTTTACAGTGTAATGTGGATGCAAACGTTGAAAATATGCAATGATTTAATTAAGAACTGCCTCATCTTTTCAGAAAACGGCCGTAAAAAATGCATTTATGTTACAACTTTAAATTATTAAACAGCATTCAAATAATATTTATTCTACGGTTAATTTTTTTTAATAGAGCGTTATATGTAATATGCGTAGTAATATGATAACATTCATTAGATACTTTCGGATTTATCGCAAATGAGCAGACTTTCTTTTTTTAAAAGTATTTTTGCAAGCATGTGCAGATAATATACTTATTTAAACAATGAATCTATAAATATACATCAAATTGAATATGTTAAGTGAAATTTGTAGGAAAACTGTCACATTAAAAAAGCAAACATTTAAAAAATTGATTTTTTTTAATAATTCGTTTAAGAAGTAGTATTGAACTCGGAAATAAAAAAGGAAAGCCTGTAGACACGGATCGCAGATCCTTAATTCAGTTTATGATTATTTTCAGAGCAATGTTCATTTTGTGTCAAATTATTTATATTTTTAGAAACTGAATAAAAATAACATTAATCATTAAATGCAACTTAATGTCTAAATAACAGTCGTATAAAAATGGTCAAGTGATCATTAGATAAGTACAATGTAAAAAAGCTGCAGCAGAAATTTAGTGCAGCAGAGATTACTGACAATGTCCGTAAAAAACGAATTTTATTCCTATATCAACGAACTTTGCCATTACATTAACGGTTTTTGCCCATAAAACACAAAAATTACGGGAGTTGACCGTTTATGTGAAACAAGTGAGATATTTCGTAAATTTACTGGATTATTCACGGTATAGTACCATAAATTTACATTTTTTTACAGTGTACTTTCAATGAATATATATTTGTTTTTTTAGTTTATTCTGATGAATATGACCATAATTAGACACTGATGATACGACATTCAGGTTCATGTAATTGATAGTCGATGTAAAAAAGTCTTTGAGACATCATACTATGTTCCTTTTGCAATTATTCTAGAGGAATCAGGAAATCACAAAAACAACAAACATAAACGGATAAAGTCGTTAAACGCGATGCTGCGTTTGTTACAATCAAACAACATGAACGGCATGGAAAATATAAATAATCTGTTTTAAAAAACATACCTCAAAGTCTCAAAATATGTTTATATTCACATAAAAATCAGCTAGCTAAAACCATTTATTCTATGCGCAGAAATTTTTAATAGAAAACGAAGTAATTTTCGATAGCGAGATCTCAAGATGTCACCATACCGACAAAAAATAAAAGTTAGTATTAGCTGTCTGTTAGAATCGACTAATGCTCCCCTTGGTAAGGCAAAAGCTTATGGAATAAACATACTCTAATCCGGTACGTTCGGGACTTGAAATAAAAGAAGAATACTGGAAAAAATGTGTAAAAGTTGGAATTAAACAAAAAATAATAGTGAAATATATTTTTAATTTTTAAACAGCTTGAATACACTACATGTCCATTGATGACCATTCACTTGCGATTTTAGACACTTTGCTAAATATCTAGAAAAATACATGAGGAATTATCCTGAAACTCTGTGAGTATAAACATAATAGTACAGGTCATATATTTCCGTGAAGAACTTTAAAGATTACTGCCAACAAACTCAAAAATAATGAATATCTTTTGGATAACCCTGTCAAAACTAATTTAGCAAAAACGCTCAAACTGTAGATTATGATTAAGGGGCTTATTGTAACAAACTGTGTTCATCTTTATGTCGATAGAATATATACTCGCAGAAAGATTATGGTTTTTATAAAAACAGCCCCAAATTTTCCCAAGATTTTGATTATAATTTGCAGAGTTCTTAATATAAAATAATATTCTTTTCTAAAAATATGACAAACAACATTGCACATAATACCCTGTAATCAGAATTAAAATATAATAAAAATTGTATGAAAATGAGTAGGTTTACTAAATAATTTTCACCTCGCATGCGTCAACGATATCAAAATTTCATTTGCATATTATGTTAGCTAAATGCATAGAGCAACTTTTGTTAGAGTCGCAAAATCATAGCTTGAAAATTTTGGAAATAATCGTCAATGGAATAAGTTGAAAATCCATTATTCTCAAAATGAAGCAAAAACAAGAGGGGTTGTATTCATATATTCATTGTTTAATGTCAATAGAGAATATACAATATGGGACATACTATTACATTTGGATAAAATCCCTCATTTTTTTTGCTTCATTTTGGGAACAACGGATTTTTTGCTTATTCTATAAACGATGGCTTTCAGAATTTTCAAACTATTACTTTGAGACGTTCACAAAAGTTGCTCCATACATTTAGCTAACACAATATGCAAATGAAATTTTGATATCGTTGACGCATGCGCAGTGAAAAATTATTTAGTAAACCTACTCATTTATCACACAATTTTTATTTTTTTTAATTCTGATTACAGGGTATTATGTGTAATGTTGTTTGTCATATTTTCAGAAAAGAATGTTACTTTATATTAAGAACTCTGCAAATTATAAGCAAAACACTTGACAAAATTTGGAACCATTTTTATAAAAACCTTAATTTCTCTATGAGTATACATGCTATTAGCATAAAAATAAACACAGTTTATTACAATAAGCCACTTAATCATAATCTATAGTTGAGCGCTTTTGCGACATTAATTTTGATCCAAAAAGTTATCCAAATTATTTTTTATTATAATTAATAAAATTTTAATTAAATATTTGTTATCCAAAAGATATTCATTCTTTTTTAATTTGTTGACAGCCCCCTATGGAGTTTCGGGGAAAAACTTCACGGAAAGGTATGACTTACACAATTATATTTATTCACTAAGAGTTTCGGGATAATTCATCATGTATTTTTCTAGATATTTAACAAAATGTCTAAAATCGTAAGTGGACGGTCATCAATGGTCATATAGCGTATAATTAACAAAATATTCAATAATGCAATACAACATATGCACATAACAATAAAATGAAAACGTGCACTGTAGCCCGACACAATAAGCCTTTTCGTAGAAGCCATATCAAACAAATCTTGAATAGTATAAGTCTCTTTTGTAGTCGACGGCCCGATTTAGTTATTTATAGATTCGTGATTTTCAATCGTTTATATTGGGGTGTAATTTTTCTTTCTGAAGATACATTTGATTGTTATAAACAACAGTAGCGATAAACGAGGAATATTATTTTTTGCCGAAAGTCGTGCTGGATTATCGAGCATCCAGGCAATTAGATGCCAGATTATGGAACATATTTACTGTATTTATAATCTGTAAAAACTATTCCAGAGTTTTCCAGTTAAATATACGTAGAAAATTTTCTTTTTCAGTCTCGCATTGAGAGGCTGCCTGATTCTCTCGAAAACATTCGCTCGCTAATGATAATCGTAAGGAATTTTTTTTTAAATAGCTCGTTTGCATTTCTGTATTATTATTATTATTATTTTTATTTTTATTATTATTATTTTCATTATTATTATCTTCATTATTATTATTATATTTCTTATTCAGTATTTTTATTTATTAAATTTCGACTTTTTTTTAAGAGAATATTTTCATTTTCGAAACCGGTTTCCGGAAGCAAAAGCGTAAAAGATAATGTTGGAAGTGTTTTACTGCTTTACTAATTGCAAGTAATTTTTACCTCGTTATAAAGTATTATTGCTTCAAATTGGGGATAGGAATTTACTTCAGTAAGAGATAAAGTGTTCTTGGTCATTGATATTTTGTGATAAAGTAGAGATGATATTTTCATTGCTTGCATTCGATTCTAAAATGAACAGTTTGCCAAGCTTAACTTCAGATTAGAAATTGCTGTAAAGGGATTTTACAAGAGTGTATTTGCATTCATTCGCCCACAGGAATTTTTAAATATTTTCAGTTAATACGTGATGGGGTCTCAGAATGCTTGAGAAACTTTTTACGAATCTTCTTTAGTATGTGTACTATCCTAGAACGCTTAGTAATTGAAAATATCTTTGAAACATTTGGAAATACAGGTTTATTTTTTTATATGTATCCACAACTTCAGTAAAGAAAACATACCTGAGTTAACTTACTTCACAAAGAAAGAAATAATAGAGTTTAACTTCCGATAAGCCATCTGCGTTTGTTCAAGATTCTTCCATTTTTTTCCCATTTGTTCTTATCATCACTCTTTTAGGATGCTAGCATCCAAATACACCAACGAGGTTTCTGAAGAGAATTCTTTTTAGCACTGTTTCTGTTACGCATTTGAACATTGCAGATGCGATATACAATCTAAATGACACAGTTGAACTGATAAAGTTCTCGTCCCGTAGTGAACGCTGGATGTAGCTGGATTATCCGTAACTACTCTTCAGATTATAAGTAAAGTGCAATTAATGTTTGTATAGGATATCTGTACTGTCTGTTCCTTATAGAATGTAACTATGATGTCATTCAGGCGACGATAGTCTTTCTACATAGAATTTTATGGACCAATCTTTCATCTGTCCAAAGAGGTTCTGAAGATGGCTCGATGACATCATTTTGTTGTACTTTTAATATTAGGTTATCCGCCTTCCTCTTTTCAATCATTGATGACATAATGATTTTCTTGGTCAATTCTGCGCTAAATTATTTTAGTTCTTGCAACAAAAGTTGGTACTCGGAAAAATATGCTTCGAATTTATTTGAAACGTATCTCTATTTATTGTTTAATTTCGGAATTTGGAGTAACTCATTCTTTAAAATGTCAGAATGTTGAATATTGTCTGAAAATGTAAATGATTGGAGCATAAATTACTAATCCATCATTTTATTTTAACATCAATGATTCCGTTGAATTTGCCATTCCACATTTATCTATAATATAATTAAGCATAACTCTGTCACCAAAAACACGCGAAATATGAATGTAAATGTATTCAAACACAGTGTCAATAGTCAAAATACATTTTATAAATCATATGAGTTGCGACTAAAGGCGGTTAAAAAATGCGTTAATAATATGTTAATGAGAATAATAATACTCATAAGAAAATCCAATAATAGATCATTTCTTTGCCACATTTAGCGAGCACGAAATAATATCAATATTAATCTTAATATGGATCCTTTAGTTTGTTTATTTTGATATATGTATAAACAATTTAACAATTAATGACCGGGAGCAAAACCATATATAAAAATCACTTCAAAGTATCAAACTAACTTAATTTTGGAAAAAGTGATAAATACATACAGTGTAAGTCATAATTATCGATGCAACAAGCTATCTCTTTAAATATTGCCCCTGGACACAATACTTCCAATTGCAAAGTTTCCTAAAAAAATGCAAAATTTGATGCGATATATACAATTACATGGGGAGTCTATTTGACAAAATACAAAAATTAAATTTTCATATGGCACCCGTATGGTAAAATTTCTAATTAGTAAAAATTCCCTTATCCATTCCTGAATTAAACAAACAAGATTTCTCGATATCTATAAATCTCAAAGAAATATTAAAATCAAAATTCTAGGAAATTCACGACTTACACTATTTAACCACGTCTCTGAGCGATGTGTTTTTGACTCATTTTGAATGCAAGATAAGAATCGTCCACAAAACTTATGCTATTAAAAAGCGATTTAAGACAGTGTGTTTAGTTTGCACATAAAATGGCAACGTATAGATTTTACGTTAAACATGCTTTCCAAAAATGCTGTCGGTCTACACAGGTTGAAATAATGGGTGTCTCATTTATTTTGCAACCTCAAAAAAGAACAGTCTACAAACATTAATTTTTATTTACAGAAGTGCTTAAACAACTACAAAAGGTGTTGGAAGTGACCGCTATCTTCATCTTTACGTATCTGGGCGCGTTTGAGGAGGTTTCGAGATACATTCTATAATGTGTTTGGTGTGATAGCGTTTATCTCTTCCGTAATGCGAGTTTTGAGTTCAGTAATCGAGGCTACCGGTTCACGAAACACACGACTTTTCAAATAACCCCACAATCAAAAATTGGGTGGTGCCAGGTTTGGACTGCGTGGAGGCCAAAGTCCTTTTGCAATTAGCCGATCACCGTAAGGTTTCAATCGCTTCAAGACGCAATATGCAGTAGCTTTTTTTTTTTTTTTTTTTTTTTTTTTTGTAAAGCTAATTTTCTTAATTGACGTGGACTGTTTCTCTCTTAGGTTTTCGTCTCGATATGCTTCATTTTCTGGCCAGTTAGGATGAACGACAGGCGGTTTTTCTTTTCAGTTCCACAAATCATTCTGTTTGAAAATGGTCCACGATTCGCTTAATTGTGCTTTTATTCGGCACCCCCGAGTCTAGAAGCTTGTTGTCATATTGTTTCGTAACTTTTTCCTACGAAGATGTTCGAAAATAATGTTCAATAATAAACGCGCGTTTTTCTGTACGTACTCTCTTAAAAAGTCAGCTACAAAATAGCTCAAGTTGAGCTGAAATCCACTCATCTCAGTGTTGAAAGGCAGCTTCTCAAAAAAGAGTTGAAATAACTCGAGTTTTAAACAATTTAAATGAAATTGAGCTATTTAAATAACCAATTTAGATCAAGAAGATTTAATCGTTTGAAAAACAATTCTTTTATGATCGAAAAAATTACAGCTCTTTCATGAGAAGCCAAATCAACTCTTTCGTTTTAAGAGTGTACAATCATAACGCAAAATTACCTTTCACTTTGTTCTCTTTAGCACTGAAGAGTCTCGTGCAGTTTTCTAGCATGTTGATAATGTTGCTCGCATGCCTCTCCACACTGCTACCTGCGCTAACAATGTGCACTCGTGTTGTTCTTTTAATTCGCGGTTACACGGTTTGCAAAATAAATGAGGCATTCTGTATCTAGGTCCGGTCTCGAACCGACCCATAGGAAAAAAGTTCGACCCGGCCTGGAAAACAGTTAAAATCATAGCCCTGACCGGCCTGGAAAAAAAGTAACCCGGGTTGGCCTTTAATTTCTGCGTAGTTTTTTGCTTCGTTATGGTTAAAATTGTTTCATGTTGAGAATTCCGATCAAAAATATTTAATATAACGTTTCGTTTTTAATGTTTATAATTTTCATTATTAAATATTCACAAAAGTCTGTAATATATTAATTTTATTAATGAATTTTTATTTATATGTAAATTTTTCACTTATTCTTTACTATAGCTAATCCATATTCCATGTGTTATTGTATTGGTGACTTTGAAAAATATTATACTGCAAAATCTTTTAAGGTGGAATCACAAAACAAAAAAGAAAAAAATGCGTTATAGACCTACTTAGGAAGTGTAGATGTAATCTATTTTTCTCTCAGTTATTATTAATTTTGCATGGATCAACACATTTTTCTATTTGAGACTGAATTCCGTCATAGGCAGGTTATTTTTCACAGGTTTTATTGTATTTTAATTTTATTTCCTTTAAATCTACTAATTCTTTCTTTCTATCTTTATTTATTTTGTAAATTAAAGGCGGTTTTTAAAATATGCGTTTTTCATGAAAATTTTTGGCCTTAAATGAGCCAAATTTTACTTATTTTAGGCACAAATTAGGTCCGTCAGAGAAAATGATTTAATACGGATTGTGCCTAGACCGTGACCGAAAATTTCGCACCGTGTAAACCTAGGAAAGAAGAAGCCAGTCCCGATAGAATATGAAAAAAATACATTAGGACCAGATTGGCCGACTCTTCAGAAAATAATAATAATAATAATAATAATAATAATAATAATAATAATAATAATAATAATAATAATAATAATAATAATAATAATAATAATAACATCCGGGGCCTGAACCGGCCTGGTCCCAGAATACAGACTTTTTTTTTAACAGCTTCGTCGAGACGATAAAAAGCCTGTATTTTGAGAGCTAAAATTATGAAAAAGCTCTTAATCCGAATGTTAAAAAAGAATTGTTTTAAATAAATGCAGGACATTTAAATAGTATAGAAAAAAGGTGGAAATGACAAAAGTTAAACTGAATTAGAAATTTAAGCTATAGAAAGGAGATATTTTTCCGCTTGCATTAAAAAAAAAGCATTTATTAGGAATTAATCTTTGTTTAAAACTTTAAATAAGTTTTCTGGGTGATCTTTTTTTTTTTTCATTATTTTTCGTCTTTAAATTTATTAAAAGTCAAGAATCGTTAAAGAAAAAATAAAATGCAAGATTGAAACGTGTCTTTTATGATTATTGTACAGTAATTTTGTTTTAGCAGCTTTAAAAAGATATATATTTACTTTTGAAACTATTATTTTATTTTAAAAAAGTTACAGCACTTTTTAAAATAAATATTTTAAAAAATAATATTGAAAATTAAAACCTGAAATAAAACTAAAATTACATTTTCCTCGTTAATTATATTAAAAAAATTGAATTTAAATTATCTCACTTAAAAAGTACTAAATTATAGCCATTTGAAATTTTATAAACATTCTGAGAAATTTTAGGATGTGATTTTGTTTTCAAATTATATGGTTAACCATCATTAAAAAATCATAATTTTAACTCAATAGATATATAATATTTACATGCTTCCTTGAACTATTATAGTAGCATTGTTTGTCGAATTGCATGTATTTCAATTTGTGACTAATCCCTTAAAACCTAATGAATTATTTAAACGGATATAACTCTGATTTTTTTTTTCAAATATGAAGATGCAATTTTTTGTGTTTAATTCAGGACTGAATAAGGAAAATGTTTATTGTTGGAACTGTTACACTATGGGGCTGTATATAAACATAATTTTCGTGTTTTTTAAATAGACCCTCCCCCTATGGAAGTTTATCTTGTGTCATCACATTTTGCAACTTTGTTTTATGAAACTTTACAATTGGAAGTATGTGCCTTTGGGAAATATTTGTAGAGGCAACCTATTGTTTCGATAAGTATGACTTACCCAGTATATGTAAAATGCAAAAAAAAAAAAAAAAAAAAAAAAAAAAAAAAAAAAAATTAATTCAGATTCTACTTATTTCATTGCTCTAACGATAACATTGTCAAGATGATGCTGATGACTAAAATAATACAACTATTCTCGCAAATTAAAATAAATAAATAAATGAAATGAAAATAAAAGAATAGTGCTAAACAAAAAACCCACGAATGAATTCAAGTATAATGAAATTAACTGCAGTACTAAAAAGGAAATACAACTATTCTTATAAAATGAGTTTCATTATTCAATATAGCATCTTTTTCCAAATTTTAGGAGTTTCATAGAGGCTGATTCACTGCATATATTCTCACGGCGTAAAAAGATTTCTATTGATTCTCGTATAATGGGTGGCAAATAACTTCTTCATGGATAAATTATTCTATTATTTCTAAAATTAATCTATAAAAGTTCTTTATCATAAAGAGATGCTCTACTGAGTAATGAAACAAGGATATAAAATAATTCACATTCACAAATATCCATTTTTAATATTGTTGTTAATATCATTATGCTTAAATTCGGGAGATTTTCGTTTACTCGTCTTAAATTTAAACAATAATTATTTTTCAGAAAATATTTATATCAGATTAGTTCTTGAGAATGTCGCAGTCAGCGCAATGAGGCATGTCTAATTTGAATAAAGATATTTTCTGTCTTTTAAATATATTGTTATCACTTTGAGCAAAAAATTATATTAGTTTAGTGACCAGAAGCTAAAAAACGGAAAGTTTTCAACCATTTGCATTCTAATGATGAGGTAAAATGTCTCTATTTATAAATTTTTAGTAATCGCATTATCAATTAATAATTAATATTACAAAAATATTTACATAAATTATATATGCGCGTTATATTTAGCGCATATATATATATATATATATATATATGTAATATATACCGGGTGTCCAGTAAATGACTAAACCATTTTGAACATAAATAACAAATAAACGGTTTGAGATAATAATGCGCGGTTTGCGGTATTGTTATTAGAAAATCAATAAATTTTTAAACATGTACTTTGTTAATATAGTTCAAATTTCTGAAAAAAATATCGCACTGGCGGTAACAGGCTGTTTGAATCGAGACATGACTCTAATTTTCATAAATATAAGATTTTCGGATGAATCTGAATCTATATGTTGAATCGACTCTCGAATCAGCTTCAGAAATAGGGTACGTTGGTTGGAAAGTGATTTAAAATAATATTTATGATTGAACCATCTGTATTATACTTCACCTCCTCATTCTTGAGACTGAGATGTTATTTTAAATATTATTATATTACATTAACAAAGTGCATATTTTAAAATTTATTTATATTCTAATAACAATACAGCAAGCCGCGCATTTTTATCTCAAACAGTTTTTTTGTTATTTACATTCAAAATGGTTCAGTCATTTATTGGACACCCGGTATATATATATATATATAATGTGAGTGTGTATATATATACTGCGCTACTTTTATAAAGCATATTGTAAAAATAATAGAATGAAATAGAACATTTAATAAATTTATACTTAAGTAACGGATATTTATTTTTAACATTGATTAGTTTAGTTTTCTATAATTTATATCTCACTGATTTTTTATTAAAATTTATTCGTGATATGTATTTTCCCTTTTTAAACATGAATTAATTAAATATACAAAAAAATATGGTGTTGTTGATGAACTTTTAAAAGTTGTATGCCTTTTTATATATTCTTGAATCCTTGTGTTTGGGTATGTTTGATCTTTTACGAAGCATAAAATAAAGAAAAACTAATGAATTAGATAAATTATTTTTTCATTATTCCTTAATAATGGACATTTACCAATAATTTTGATTGGTACCTTTTTCAGTAATTTTTGTTTCAGTATATTTCGTTCAGAATTGGTGCTCATTTGCAATGTTTCATTTAATGGCATTAAAAATCTAAATATGCAATAAAATTATGGTGTTGAATTTGCTTTTATAAAAGTGCAAAGTTGGTATAAATCGCTTCCTATAAATTATCTTTAGTAACAAATGTGCATTCAAGCAATAATTGTACAAAATTTAATTTTACATGGAAATTTATACTATGTGCCATAAAGAATTTCTTACGAATTAAAACCATTCTTATTATTTTTTCATGTATTAATTATAATTGTGAAAGATCGTTCGAATTTCTTTTTTTGGCATTCTGCATACTTCAGAAATAAGTGAGCAATTCATGCAATAAATGCACTTATAAATATAACAGAAAACACAGTATATTTATTTTGAATGAATAAGACCCCGTGTATTTCGCTTTCTTCCTATTCACGTACGCTTGAATTCCCCAAGTTTGAATAAAAATTTTCTCGGTTCTCTCTTTCGGAGCCCCAAGTGACTTATGCAGAGAAAAACAAGCTCTTGACGGCTAGTATTGAATAACAGACTGGCAGGGACCTTGAAAGAAATACTATGTAACCTTTACTTACTAGTTTACGTTTACCATGCATACGTTACGAGGAATCGTCATACATTATTACATTCACATGTTCCCAAGATGAATTGAAATGCATTACGACTGAAGTTTCTAAACAATTCATCTTCTCGTTGAAATATATAAGGAAGACGTGAACAATTCTGTTTACATGGAAATGTGACAGGAATAAAATAGATGTATTTTTTTTTCTTTGCAAATATATACAGTATGTTCAAGAACGCTTTATTTCCATTAAAATCCCCTTATGATTTTTGTTGGTTTGTAATTTGAGGGCGCTACTAAACAATTCGAAACATCACTACAAGGAAATAATTTCAGTGACCTGCGCAAGCACTTAAAATAATCATATTTCCATAGTATTATAAAACTTCGAAAGAAAAATTATGCTTCATGTATAGATTATGAAACACCTTTCGACTTTGTTTTAAGATAAATAATGTTGACAGATTTAGCATGTAAGATAAATAAACGTACAAAATTTTCCGTTTTAGGTTCTGGAAAAAGAAACATATAAATAACAACGGCGTCCCTTTGTTTTCCTAAAGAAGTCTTAACATTCCATGTCACACATAGCCTGAAACATTTTGGATAAATCGACTCTTATAGGTGTATTGAGTCGTGAAGACATGATTTCTGAAATTATTTTAGTAAGTGTTGGACGTCAAATTCTGTAGCCAGTACCAACAAACATGCCAAGCTCTAATTAAGTACCAAACTATGGTTAACTCGATTGATTGTTAAGTGGCGTATGTAACTTTCTCTGTATGTTCTTCGATTGTATTTGAGATACAATCATATACACGCATGGACTAGATTTGACACTAAAAAAAAGGTGAATAATCTTCTAGCCAAAGAAAAATCAGAAAAGAAAACCAAAAAGAAAAATCTACTTATAATGTATTTAAATTGTCATTTGCGCATTCATTACTTTATATTGACCAGGTTACCTAATTTTAGTACGCATAAAGAGATACCTCAAAAAATAATTTACTCGTTACAATTTTAATTTATTATATCCCTTAATTCAATTTAAAAAATATATATATATATAATTAATCAGTATAAATTAATCATATATATATAATTAATCAGTATAAAGGTAAAATTAAGCAAATTGAGCATTTTTGAAAGTTTTCAGTATGAATTATTATAAAATGCATTAATTAAAAACGAATGATTTAATTTTCATTTTTAATTAACGCTTTATTAAAATACAATGAATAAAATTGATTTAATCTAATTTTTATAGTTCAATAAAAGTGTATTTTTTGTTAATGTTCTGAGGGAATGAAAAGAGCAACTAATGTAATATTATTTTTCCTACAGCAGTATTAATACAAATTATATCCCATTTCAATGGATCTAAATCAATAATAATCGCGATTAAAAAGACATTGAAATAATTTTATCACAGTTGCTAAAAATGATGACGTATATATATATATATATATACATTCAGACGAATGATTAATGCATATGGTTTTTAATATCGTGTAAAAAATGATGATTGCTTTCGTGCAAATGATTGCAGAGTTTGAGTGTGTTCTATGGGTTATATAAAAATAAATAAATAAAATTTAAAAAATACAAAAAAGTTTTATTATTTATCACTGGATTTATATATGTCTTACTGGATATACATAAAGCATATTAGTATTCTTTAGTAGTATTGCTCAATAATTATACCTATTTTGTTTATATATTTTAGAATTATATAAAAATGACTGTATAAAAACTATTATTATATGTTTCAACTATAATCTCTTAGTATTGAACGAAATGTTAATATATTTTAGTAAATTAAAATATCTATTCTAAATGTATCTAGTAATATAGGATGTAATAAGCATATAACAATCATTGTCTGTATATTTCAGTTTTGGTTGGTAATTTACATTTCATTTTTTCTGCTTTTTTAATAGTACGTGAGTGGTTCAACATGTAATGTTCTTAGTGTGTATAAATTGTTTGTACTGCGACGGTTGATGTGGAATATCGAAGTCTAATATTTTAAATGCCTTTATGCTCAATTTCAGAATCGTAGCTGCTATATTAATATATTTTTAGAGGGAGGGGGTGAAAGGTTGGTTTGGAACTTATAGAGCTAGATTTGTGACAGTCGATGAGACGTGTCCACTGTCGTTTGGACTTAGGATCATAGTGATGTAGCCCTGTATCATCCTACTGCCACAAATCTGGCCCCATAAGCTCCAAACCAGCTTTTCTCTCTCACCACCTCATTAAAAAAAATCCCTCAAAAATAGGTATTGAAAAGTTAACTCCCACCTTCTAAAAATATGTTAATATAGCAACTACGGTTCTGAGATTGAGCATAAACGCATCTAAGACATCAAGCTTCAATATTTTAGAGCAACCATCGAAGTACAAATATTTTATATACACTTGGGACAACAACTGTTGAACCACCCACGTATTTTTGTAGTTCATTTTAATTTTTATTTCATTTCCAATTTAGATGGTTTCCTTGCTTCTTAATTCTGGATACAGTTGTTTGGGCATTTTACGGAAACAGACTTTAAAGCTCAGCTTGCTGTTTCTTGTTCAGAACTGTTATTTTTACTTTTTTGCAAAATTTTGCCCTTGATCAGAATTTTTAATCTAAATTTCCACTTTTATTCATTTTTCTTACACCACTTTTAGTATTTTTACTTTCTTCTATCTTACAAGAAAAAAATATTGGGTTCGTAAAAAGTTTCAAAATACGATTTTTGACGGATTTACACCTTTTAAGGGTCAGGGGATCCAAAAAACATGTTTTTATAAAATGACTGTCAGTGAGTTTGTGACTCTGTCAGTCTGTCTGCATGTGAAAAAATTTTGTGGGCGCTGTATCTCAAGAACTAATGTACGGAATTCCATAAAACATTAGATTCTGTTAGACCTTGATATAAACTAGATCTGATTAGGTTTTAGTGTATATCGCTCAACAGATGGCACTGCTATGCTGCATTATTTACAATTTCCACAATAGTTATATCTCAAGAACTATTGAATGAATTTTCAAAAAACTTTAGATTTAATTAGTACTTAATATAAAATGGTGCTGATTACATTTTGGTGTCAATCGCTCCAAAAATGGCGCTGTCATGGTGCATTACTCGTGATTATCGCAACAGATCTACCTCAAGATCTAATGGATGAAATTTTCTAAAACTTCAGATTCAGTTAGTCTGGGATATAGATTAGTGTTTAGTTTTTGGTGTAAATTCTCTAACAGATGGCACTACTATGCTGCATTTTTCACAATTTCATAATAAATGTAACTCAAGAGCTAATGCATGAATTTTCATCAATCTTCAGATCCAGTTAGTACCTGATAAAAAAAATTGATCCTGATTCGTTTTTAGTGTACATCACCCAATATATGGTGGTGTTATGCAGATTTTGACGTGACAACGTCTTGTAAATTGGTTTGCCGGGAGACACTTCAAGAAACTGCGTTACGTTACGTTACGCTCCGCTCACGATACGCGCTCACTTTTCTCTTAACTTTTTCCGGTCACTTGTGGGACCATTTTCTGAACGTGAATGTGAATTCGCTGCAAGGAAGGGGCGGTGCTTAATAGGAATTTTAGATAGTATCAAACTAAGACGAAATACGTTATGTATTAGTTATTAGTATAAAGTACAAAGAAAATAAGTGTAGTTTATTTCGTAATTCGGTGGTATATTATGGAAAACTAATGATATGTGATTAGTGAAAGCCATTTTACTTTAGTTATATTCTGCTCATTGAAAAATTCTTTAATATGCTGTTTACAAAATTCAACATTTGACATCAATAAACATGAAGTAAAATGTGTTTAGCAAACACAGTGTATTGCAAGTTATTGTATGTATATTTGTATATAAATACGTATGTATGTGTAAAGGTAATAAATGTTTTAAATTGTTACTATTATTTCATCCTTCTTCCTACTATACGAATGAATATTCACATTAAAATTATTTTACAACTCAAAGTCGTTGTCACGTAAAACTTTCGCCCGTATACCGACTTTACAGGCAACCAATTTTTTTAAAAGATTTTGCAATATCTCTCTTTCAGAAACTAATGCACGGATTTTTATCAAAATTTGTACTCAGAAACAAGTTGGCATATGTTAGTACTGACTTGATTTTGATTTAAACTACGTAACCGATAGAGCTATTTTGCTGCATTTTTCAGGAAGCATTAGCATGTATAAGATAGAAGTAAGTTTTGGGATTGCCACATCTGATTAGTTCATAATAAATTTGCAGTTATTCCGGTCAGTTATTAATTACATTTTGTACGACACCTTTTTTATCATGGTTGATTTCATTTGTTAATAGTTTGCTTTATGAAAAAAAGTTTGTTTACACACACACACACACACATATAATTAAAGCAAGTTATAAATATTTTTAGAATGAAAGAATGTGAAATTATTAAACATCTTTTATTATTTTCTATCATATTTAATTATGTATAAAGAGTAATAAAATTCACTTATCCTTGATCATTTCTTATCATACCACTGATTATCTTTTAATGAATTATGCTATTGAAAATGCAGTTAAAAATTATCAGACTTAGTACTTTCAGGTAAAGCATTTCAACAAGAAAGCACCACTGAGCAATTAAATGACTTACTTAACACTAACTAACTTTTAAACACTGACTAACTTAACACTATAACTATTTTATTTATTTTTTATACATGACAAATTAATAAGAGTGACAGAAATTACTTTCTCTAATTTTAACAATGTATTGTAAGCATTGTGTGATGCTAAATAAAAACTGGAAAAAAGACGGGAAATAAGGTTTAAATGTGTATTCGATTAGGAATTGGAAAACGAAATTATTTTTAAATAACAAAATAAAAACTTTTTAAATTAAAATCACATAATTAAGACATTTAATAAAACTAAAGAGTAAAACATTAATTTCATATAAAAATTAATAATAGCAGAAGTTTCAAGTTTCATGTCTCAAACAAGATCCTCATTTGTATAAATCAGTGTTTCCCAACCTTTTTCAGGCCATGCCCCACCAAATCATATCTAAAACCCTGATGACCTCCCTCCCCTCTCTCTCAAAAATAATTCTTATTATATAAAAATTGAGCTGTTATTCCATTTAAAGAAGTATAAAAAAGCCATTTAAAAATGGAATGGAAAATAATACATAAACATGTAAAAGAAAGGTCATTAAAAAATGAACATAAACGAAAGAAATGTATTCAGGAAGCAATCATAATAATATAGACCAGGAAACGGCTGCACGAACCATTACCTCATAGAGTTGATTGTTGAAGTTTCAGCATTAGACAAGACTCGATCCGTATATTAAAATGCAACTGGTTTGTCAAATAATATCTGTGTGGAAACCACTGAAGACACGATTTTAGTGATTATCGGTAAGTTTATCATAGTGCTTTACTGCAGTCAAAAGTATGAAAACGTAGAGGACTGCTAGCAAGAAAACAGATGGTAAAACAGATGGTAGTCAACCACTAAAATCGGGTTTGCAGATGTTTTTCACTAAGATATGACTTGGTAGACCAATTGCATTTTGATATGCGAATCGAGTTTTAACTAGTTCATGAATTTTAGTCATCAACTCGATAAGGTGATGGTTTGTGCAGCCGCTTCTCGATCTAATAATAGTAATAATAATATGCAGCAATGAAAAAAAGCAAATTAGGTCTTCAAATATTTAATAGTGAACTTCGATACACAAACATAACTTTAATTGGATGTTTCTTGATTATGTTTCTGTCATTTTAATTGCTGGCAGTAAAAATAATTAAATAATTAAAATATAATAAAATAAATTCAAATTATAACAGTTAAGATGAATCGAATAAAATAAATGAGATCCTTGTGCTTGATGCTGGCTGCAAAGAGATTTTATATAAGGCACTAATTTTGTAAACTTTAATCTCAAATCCTCTCGTTTAGTGATGTCTAGTCAATTTCTCTTTTTTTAGTAGTAAATCGTTTACTGCACTAAAACAACATTCAGCAAGGTATGAAGATGGGAAGGGTAGCAATATTTTTTCTTGCAATTTGTGTTTAATTAGGATCAAACATCCAGTGTCTTGCGATAGTGGCTTGATTTTTTATTCTATGGAAAATCAATTTGAAATATATATATTTTTAAGTTTCAAGCTGGAAAATTTATATTGTAAAATGATTTTTAAACTTATTTGTTGATTCATGTTAGTAGAACAAAAGTATTTAGTTATTTTTTTAGGATCATAAGAGGATGACCGAATTTCATAGAATTTTCAAATTGCCCCTCTCGAAAGTCGAATTGTGCCCCACGTTGGGAACCACTGGTATAAATGCTATAATTGACACTGGAGTCGTTGTTTACGCATGTTTGCCACTTAAGAATATTTTATTTTTAATAAGTCATTTATCATTATTGTTACAACTCTACTCTGGTTCAAATTTTTGTCTGCCTTACATATATATGTCAAGTATTTCATGTCACTTTTATTCATAATTTAATTTAATTACTCAAACCTTAGTCAAATCAGAATATTCTGATTGAGAATTCCAGAACTTGCTATTTTTATTTCATCCGGCCATAAATGATGAATTGACAAACTTAGTTTCCGTCGTATATTTTCGTGTTTCATTAATTCCATTTAAAATTGAATCATTTTATTTAACTTACATAACTTTAAAAGATAGGACGCTTTTGTATTCTTGGGTTTAAATTAAATTCTTGAATTTAAAGACCTTTTTAAGTTTTGAAAACATTTTTACCGCTATAACCAATATACTTCCGTAATCTCATATGTGAATTTATTAATTTTGCATGATTGGTACTATACGGATTCAGAATTTTACATGTTTTTGAAGTTAAATGTGTTCATGACAGTTTGTCCTAAGTATATTAATAAGTATTTTGCCACCTATATTTTTTATGGGAATTATTACAGATAAAATAAAAATATACTATTAATTCACTAGTATAAAATAATTTTAAACGAAAACAAATCTAAAACACATTTTATTTTTTTTCCCAAAATTAAATAAATTTTATTCTTGAAATTTTCAGCTGTTTTTCTTTTATTTTTTTTATTTTTTTTTTTCAGAAATGAAAGGGAAAAAATTAAAAGGAAAATAGTTAAATAAAATAAAAAATTAATTGCGATTAAAATATAAATATAAATTTAGCAATTTCAAAACTTCTAAATCGAGTTAATAAAAAATGTATTTAAATGCATGTAACAAAAAACACATAGAAGTTTCTTTTATTTTTATTTAAGTACATTCAAATATGATGAATAGAATCCACTTAATCTAATTTTTATTTTTTAATAAAAGTAAAACGGTATTTTGTTAATAACCCATAAGAAGCAAAAGTGCAGTCACTATTAATATTTAATTCCTTTCTTTGGTGTATTGTTATAAATTGGAGCTCATTTATTTAAATGGATCTAAATCAATAAGGCATATTAATAAAACACGATTAAACAAAGGTATGGAAATTAATAAATTCATCGCAATCCGTACAACTGGTATGTATTGGAAAAAATAATTAAAAGAAATCCGGAAGATATTTAGAATAAAATCTCACAATGTAAGATTATATTAAACATTCTTTACCTCACGCATTCGCTGATTTTTCATTCTCATCAGCGGTTATCCCCAAAACCATTACGCTATTAAAAATTCATGATTATCAGAGCCTCTTTTATTACATGCAACATTTTATCCACACAAGCTTCTTCCATTATAATAGCGCTCCACTAAGAACAAATAATTAATTCAATCTTCAGACACCAACATAAAGTGGTAATGGTAAAGAAGAAAAAAGAAAAAAAAAACTCCTTTCAAAATGTCTTTCATTGATTGCAAAAGCCTCCCACAGCCAGAAAAATCATTAAAACCTGGGATAAAAATTTCCGCTTCATTAAACAAGTTAGAACCTCTGTTTACTGGGTTGCTAATCAATTATATGCAGCGATCACAAAAGATCCCTCCAATAACCTGTCAGACAAGGGTGCATTTTAATTGGTCGTATAGTTCTGCAGAAGGGATCCATTGGGAATTGTCCTCAATAATTCAAACAAGGCAAGGGTTCTTTCAAGAAGTGTAATCCAAGATTAATCAAGTTGGACTATCGGTAGATTAATATGAATTTTAAGTAGATATCGATTTAAATTGCGTAAAGCTCTTCTTATTGCGGTTAAAGAAATGTGTACAAGAAAGAAGTGACAGCAAAACCGTCGAAGAATTTCTTAAATAATCAATTGGTTTGATTTTAATATTTTAAACAAAATTAATCATAAAATATAAATGACATAAAAATGACAAAAAAGTTGTAGATTTCAGAAATTGAAATATTATAAAAGTTATTGAAATCACCAATGAGAAAAAGTTTTTCATGAAAGTATTTTTTTTATAATTTTGCAGAAGAGACCCACTGCAAATTGTCTTCAGTAATTCAAACATGGTAGGGATTCTTTCCAGAAGATGGACTAGGATCTAATCCAAGATGGACTATCAATATATTGATATGAATTTTAAATAAATATCAATTCAATTTACATACAGCTCTTTTTATTGTGGTTAAGGGAATATGTACAAGAACGAAGTGAGGGTAAAGTCGTTGAAAATTTTCATAAGTAATCAATTGGTTTGATTTTAATATGTAAAACACGGTTAATCATAAAAAATGAAGGTTTTAAAAATGAAAAAAAAGTTGTAGATTTCAGTAACTGAAAAATTATAAAAGTTATTGAAATCCCTGATGAGAAAATGTTTTTCATGAAAATAATTGTTCGCACTTTTGCAGAAGAGATCCATTGGGAACTGTCGTCAGTAATTCAAACAAGGCAAGATTTCTTTCTAGAAGTTTCATCCAAGATTAATCAAGTTAGACTGCCGGTAGATTAATATGAATTTGAAATAAATATCGATTTAATTTGCGTAAAACTCTTCTTATTGCGGTTAAGGTAATATGTACAAAAGAGAAGTGAGTTCAAAGCCGTTAAAAATTTTTATAAGTAATCAATTGGTTTGGTCTTGATATATTAAACTCAGTTAATCATAAAAAATAAAGGTTATAAAAAAAAATCGTAGATTTAAGGAATTGGATAATTGTAAAAGTTATTGTAATCACTAATAAGAAAAAGAATCTTGAAAATAATTGTTCGTACTTTTGCGGAAGAGATCCATTGGGAATTATCCTTATTAATTCAGTTGATTGATATGAATTTTAAGTAGATATCGACTTAATTTGTGTAAAGCTTATCTTATTACGGTTAAGGGAATAAGTATAAAAAAGAAGTGAGAATAAAACCGTTTAAGAATTTCATAAGTAATCTATTGGTTGGATTTTAATATCTCAAACTTAGTTAATCATAAAAAATGAAAGTTATAAAAATGAAAAACAAAATCTGTAGATTTCAGGAATTGGAAAATTATAAAAGTTATTAAAATCGCCAATATGGAATTTTTTTCATAAAAATAATTGTTAGTACTTTTGCAGAAGAGGTCCATTGGAAACTGTCCTGAGTAACTCAAACAATGCAGGATTTCATCACGAATTTTAATCCAAGATTAATCAAGATAGACTATCAGTAGGTTAATATGAATTCTAAATAAATAACGATTTAATTTGCTTAAAGTTCTTCTTATTGCGATCAATGAGCTTCTTATTGCGATCAATGAGCTTCTTATTGCGGAATATATAAAAGAAAGAAGAGAAGAATATCATAAGTAATAAAGAGATTTGCTTTTGATATCTTAAGCTCAGATATTCATAAAAAATTGGAAATTATAGAAATGAAAATGAATCAATGCAATTCTTGAATTGAAAAATTATAAAAGTTATTCAAATCACCAATAACAACTTATTTTTCATAAAAATGATTGAGCGTAGTTCTGGAGAAGGGATCCATTGGAAACTGTCCTCAGCAATTCAAACAGGCAGTATTTTTTTCTAAAATTTTAATCCAAGATTAATCAAGATGAACTATCAGTAGATTAATATAGTTCTAATGAAATATCAATTTAATTTGTGTAAAGCTCTTCTTCTTGCGGTTAATGAGCTTCTTATTGCGGAAAATATAAAAGAAAGAAGAGAAAAATTTCATAAGTAATGAATTGACTTGTGTTTGATATCTTAAGCTCAGTTATTCATAAAAATTGAAGTTTATAGAATAGGAAATGAATCCGTGCATTTTTTGAATTGGGGAATTATAAAAGTTATTCAAATCACCAATAAGAACTTACTTTTCATAAAATTAATTGGTCGTAGTATTGGAGAAGGGATCCATTGGGAATTTTCCTCCGTAATTCAAACAAGGCAGGGATTCCTTCAAGTAGTATAACCCAAGATTGATCAAGTTGGATTATCAGTAGATTAATATGAATTATAAATAAATATCGATTTAATTTGCGTAAAGCTCTTCATATTGTTGAGTATATAAAAGAAAAAATAGAGGAATTTCTTACAGTAACATATTGCTTGGATTCCGATACTATAGTTAGTCGCAAAAATAGAAGGTTTAAGTGACAAAAACAAATTTCTTGATTTATCACAAAAATTATTCTCATCTTGTAAAGCAATTTATTCTTGGAAGTAATTAACTCGTACTTCTCCAGAAGAGATCAATTGGGAATAGTAAGAAGTGATTCAAGCAAGGCAAGAGCTTTTTCAAGAAGTATAATCGAAGATTACACTAGATGTAAATTCAATTGACTTCTTAATATCATTTTTCTTGGTCTTTAAAACTGCGGTAGCAGGAAAGACGATCAATAATTATAGTAACAAAAGAATTTGACTGATTGGCCACTTTTCTTTTTTAAATGACAATGAAGAGATGGAGTGGTGAGGACGGCTGCCCTTGAGAAACCTATTGAATCTACATAGAATGTACCCAAGTTGACTATTAGTGTGTTAATATGAATTTTAGATGAAAATATATTTAGTTTAAGCAAATCTTTCAGTCTCTGTCAGTTAAGAGAATATGTACAAGAAAAAGAGAATGTAAAGCTTCAGTAGGATTTTTTGCTACAATTAAGTGCTTTTATTTTTTAACTTTTATTCATTTATATATACAGGGTGTCCCTAAACAAATGGTATATACACTAGGGGGTGATAGAACACATCAAGACGAGTAATAATAAATAGGAAACCAAGGATCCCAAACGTTTTCCAAAGGAGATAGCCGCCATTAAAGTTTGGGGTCCAAAATTTCAAATACACATAAAAAACGGAAAAATTGGTCGATTGATTTGCTGTTTTCACTAAAATTATTCTTTATGTTGGTATTTTCTTGAAAATAAATTATAAAGATAAATTTAAAAAATGCCGATAGAGGGCGCTTTAGACTTTGAAGTAATGAAAAACTATTTTTTGCCGTGATTTTTTGCATCTGATTAAATGATTTCATAAGCTTAGACTTAAACTTAAATTTTGAGCTCAAAATCTGAATATTTGGAAGCGGTTAAGTAGCACAAACTTAGCTGTGTTCAGAGGGTTTAAATTTAAATGATTATAAAAAACGGAAAAATTGATCGATTGATTTGCGGTTTTCACTAAAACTATTCTTTATGTTAGTATTTTATTGAAAATGAATTATAAAGATAAATTTCAAAAAATGCCGATAGAGGGCGCTTTAAACTTTGGAGTAACGAGCAACTACTTTTTACGTTATTTTTTTGCATCTGATTAAATGTTTTCGTAAACTTAGACTTAAACTTAAATTTAAGCTCAAAATCTGAATAGTTGGAAGTGGTTAAGTAGCACAAACTGAACTGTGTTCAGAGGGTTCAAATTTCAAATGATAATAAAAAACGGAAAAAATTGGTCGATTCGTTTGCGGTTTAAAATAAAACTATTCTTTAAGTCAGTTTCTTCTTAAAAATGAATTTTAAAGATAAATTTCAAAAAATTCCGTTAGAGGGCGCCTTAAACTTCAGAGTAACCAACAACAAATTTTAACTGTTAATTTTTATTATCTAATTAAATGCTTTCCAAAACTTGTTAAATGTTTTCGAAATCTTAGATTTAAACTTAAATTTTGAACTCAAATTCTGAATCGTTGGGAGGGGTTAAAAAGCAAAAATTGAAGTCTGTTCAGGAGTTGAAATTTAACCCCCCTCTCCTCGAACACAGTTCACTTTTGCGCTACTTAAACACTCGCAACGACTCGGAATTTGATCCAAAATTTAAACCTAAGCATTTGAAAGCATTTAATGAGATTTAAAAAAATAACGGTTAAAAATAGTTGTACGCTACTCCAATGTCTAAGGCGCCCTCTATCGGCATTTTATGAAATTTATCTTTAAAATTTGTTTTCAAGAAAACACTGATTTAAAGAGTAGTTTTAGCGAAAACCGCAAACGAATCGACTAATTCTTCCGTTTTTTTTATAGTTTTCCGTTTCGTTTGAAATTTAAACCCTCTGAACACCGTTCAGTTTGTGCTACTTAACCACTCCCAACTTTTCAGATTTTGAGCTCAAAATTTAAATTAAAATCTAAGCCTACGAAACTATTTAATGAGATGCAAAAAATAGTATTAGGGTGGATTTCGTTAATCCAAAGTCTAAAGCGCCCTCTATCGGTATTTTTTTCAAATTTAGCTTTATAATTCATTTTCAATAAAATACCGACATAAAGAATAGTTTTAGTGAAAACCGCAAATCAATCGACCAATTTTTCCGTTTTTAATAATCATTTGAAATTAAAACCCTCTGAACACAGTTAAGTTTGTGCTACTTAACTGCTTCCAACTATTAAGATTTTGAGCTCAAAATTTAAGTTTAAGTCTAAGCTTACGAAACCATTTAATGAGATGCAAAAAATCACAGCAAAAAATAGTTTTTCATTATTTCAAAGTCTAAAGCGCCCTCTATCGACATTTTTCGAAATTTATCTTTATAATTTATTTTCAAGAAAATACCAACATAAAGAATAATTTATAGTGAAAACCGCAAATCAATCGACCAATTTTTCCGTTTTTTATGTGTATTTGAAAATTTGGACCCCAAACTTTTATGGCGGCTATCTCTTTTGGAAAACGTTTGGGACCCTTGGTTTCCTATTTACTATTACTCGTCTTGATGTCTTCTATCACCCCCTAGCGTATATACCATTTGTTTAGGGACACCCTGTTTATATATATATTTATTTATTTGAGATAATAACAATGATTTAAATTATAGAAAAAAATGTCAATTTCAGAAATTGTAAAAGGATTAAATTTATTGAAATCGTTATCCAATAAGTAATTTAAACAATATAAGAGCTTTTTTAAAAAGTATAATCTAATATGTATCGAGTCGGGGTTTAAGTAGATTAATATAAATGTTAAGATTATTGGCAAACATTTTAAAATCTTAATAAATATCTTTAGAAATATGTCATATAAACTAATCGTCTAAAGTGTAGATTTTGTGTGAAAAAAAAAAAAAAAAAAAAAAAAACACCTATCTTACAAAGAGGGAAATATTGCAATAACAAAATAAAATATTTATTAACATTTTTCTTATTCATCGTACCGTTAGATTCAATTTTGGCGTAAGAGGTCCAGGCTCGGGCCTAGCCTACGAAAAAAAAAAGCCTCTTTAGAATTTCGCACAGTAATCTATTGGCTTGATTTTTAATATTTAAATTTATCGGGGTACAATAATTAATATTATAAAAAAAGTTGTATTTATTCTGTAAATTTAGTAATTATAAAAGGGATAAAAGTTACTGAAATAAATTATTGCCTATAGTTTTACCAAAGGAATCCATTGAAAACTGTATGCAGAAATCTAGTGTTTCTTTAGAGAACTGTAATCAAAATTAACTAAGATAGTCTACAGGTATATTAATTTAAATTTTAATAGGATATTAATTTAATTTTCACACAGATCTCTTTAGGGAGGTTAAGGGAATAAAACCCATAAAATTAACCGTTAATTTGGTGTAGAGAAAAATGATAACAGCCACTCTGTTAGGAATTATGTCTTCTTTAGGTTTGTGTTAATAAAGTAAGAGGACGTCTTAATACTTAACTTGTATCAAACTCTGAAATTTTCAAAACGAACGCCCAAATTCGACGTTATATTTGGAATTTTCAATGCATTTTACCTTTGCATATCGAACGAGAAGTAATCGTACAAATAGTTTTAGTTATACATTGAAAGAAAAAAAAATGTAAAATTGCTAAAAATTGTTTTAGGAAACTGGGATCTCTAGAACTGTCTATGTAACGGCAACAACAAAAATTCTTGTAATAAATACACGTTTGCAATGTAACTCAAAAAATTCGAAAAGTTACTGAAAGTTTTTTAGGAAATTAGGATTCCTAGAACTTGTTATGTTATTGAACCCCGGGTTATAGATCACATTTTAATAAGATTGCTACAATGTTGGTAGATTGTTTTGTAAAGCTGCAGACTTCTCTAGCTTTACAAAAACTAGTTTTGTAGATTTACAATTTTTTTAATACAGTGTTTAGATGAAATTTTAGTAATATATAGTATAACTTTATATCTGTAAAATTACAGTATTTTTTCCAGTGCATTACAGTGCAGATTTAAAATCTATAATTTTTAGTGTTAAATTCCTTTTTAATCATTGAGAAACAGATTGTTATGAGAGTTTTTTTTTTTAAAGTAAAAACCAGTTGCTTAATAATCTTAATTTTGAAGTCACATATTTGAAGGTCCAAGGAATTGATTTCTCTTTAAAAAGTTATATGTTACGTTACAATGGATTACTTTCTTTTTTTCTCTTTTTTGAAAATTACTTTTAAAATAAGTATGTTTTCAAAATTAAGTATTAGAAAAGGAATTATAACCTGTGATTTTTTTTTATCAGGAATATATTTTTAAAGATTTGGATACCTCAATCCAATATTAAAACCGATTCCGACAGTTTTTTTGAGTTATTATTTTAACATTATACGCATTTCTATTTGTTTTGCAACGATTAAGAAGATATTTAATATTGTAAATTTCAAAATAAGGTATCCTGGGGTAATAACGCCAGGAGGGGTAATAACGCCAAGTGCTTATATTTTGCATAATTATGAAATAATCAGGTAAATGACACCCATGTGCTCTGCGCAGAAGGGTTTTGAGTCATATAAATCGGAAAAAACAGCTGCAAGTTAATTTGTTTCATTTTTAGGTCTTATTGTTTTTGCAAACAACTAAAATTAACGCTTGATCTAAAATTTGCGAGATACGTTTTGTGATGTGAAGGCTATTTTTTTTTTATACGGAAACACTTTGTTAATTACATAAATTTGTAGTACATTTCATGGACTTTCAAAATGTTGTTGAAGATTTTGGATATCTTCTCGAGATAATTTTTAATTTCAATTGTACAGAGCATTAACTATATCGGGGTAATAACGCCAATCCTTGGCATTAATACCCCGGTTGATTCCTACAGTGGCCGAGCTACATCCTAAATACTGATTCAAATAAACACAGTTAAAACTGTGTAATGTTTCTAATAATTCTATTTAAGCGGTCCTTTTTAAGCAAAAAGAAGCTCACGGTCTGATATTCTTTTGCCTCATCCTCCCCCTCCACATCACACGTTTATTTTTCTTACACTTTCACAAAAAATTGAACATTTTCAATAGCTTAGAATGCAATTTGTCAATTTCTAAGTTTGTAGACTTTGTATTTTTAGAATTGGGCAATCTACATGCAATTATCCCATCTTATTTCATAGTTTTGTTTGCATGGCGTTATTACCCATATAGGTGGGTAATAACGCCAAATAGCATTGGTCAAGAAATCACGCCATTACATTTTATGAATACATATCTGTTAAATTATTTTTTTTATATAGATAGTCAATGAATTGCTGTATCAGATCCTATATTTGTTTGAAAAATACAATCTAAAACTAAGCCGTGAAAATTGGTAGAACCTTAACGTGGCGTTATTACCCTAGGGTACCTTATAAACATTTATAATTAAGGAAAAATGTTTATGGCTTCTTTTTACGTACCTAAACACAAAATGTACTTAAAAATCCAAATATAGTGTTAAAATTAATTATTCGTACTGGAAATTTCATAATTTGTTAAAACTCCCAAGATGGCTTATTTTGTAAATGTAAACTGAAGGAAAAGATAATTCTTAATTCCATGTTTATTTTAGTTTATTTCTGGGACAATTTGGCAATTAAATTTTTTAGGCTATATCTTTTTTCTTATTGAATGTATAAAAGAAGAATCTGTATAAGCTTCAAAAGTATCTTCTACTGTAATCAGATATTATAATTTTGATACAGTAGAACGCGAAGCATATAAGTTAAAAGTTATAGAAATGAAAAAAAAATTCAGGTATTGTAACAACAACAACAACAAAAAAGACTTGTTGAACTCATCATCTAATTAAATTCAGAAATTTTTCTTCCAAAAAGTGTAGTCCGTAATAATTAAATCTGAACTATCGATGAATTTGTATAAATTTCAAGTAAATATTTATTTAATTTCCTTAAAACTGTCTTTATGACGGTTAAGAAAATATGTATAAAGAAACAAAGGGTAGAAATCTCCAAAAGGATCAGCTACACTAACACTTTACCTTTAATTCTGACTCTTTAAATCGACTTTTGATTAAGTATTATAAAAACATATAAGGTGCATAGCTTAAAGTATAGTTTTGACACCTTATTTTAATTAGCTTACAACTATAAGTTAAGATTATAGATTTTTTTTTAGATTTATATTTATTCTTTATATTTCTTCAATAAATAAGAAACAATAAACTCTATAGTAATGAGCTACTTGTCGTTGTTTTGCAGAAGGAGTTCATAGGGAATTTCTGGTAGCAACTCAAACAAGGTTGAGCTTCTGTTAAAAAAGAACTCTTTTAAGGGGCTCTTTTTCCTTTCCCAAGATTAATAAAGTTGGAAAATTGGCTGGTGAATAATAATTTTAAACCAATATCGATTTAATTAGTGTACAGTTAATTTACAGCGGTTTCAGAAAAACGTATAACAGAAAAGGTAATATGAAGCCTCTGAAGTATTATGATCTACAATCTGTTTTCTACATAATGATACTAGGTTCAGTAATAACAGTTGTAAAATTTTATAACTTATGATTTATTAACCAACTATTTTTATTTATTATAATTTTATTAATTTGATTTATTATTATTTTTAAAATAATTTTTATTTGGAAAATAATATATATATATATATATATATATATATATACAAATGTACGTATCAAAAGATAATTTTTTTAATAAAAGTTATAAATAAAAAAAAGGTGAAATTTTGTGTCCTTGACCGCCTAAAAATGTTTTTAATTAATCAACAGTCTTTAAAACATAAATTAATTATGTGAATTTCACATGCGAATTTCTTTTAATTAAATGAGAATTAAAACAATACATGACTAATGTAATTATTCAAATATTTATCATGAGCACATATCATCATTACTCTTTTACAAGGTCAGAAATGTGTCCGAAATATTTTACTATATTTATTTTTGAAAAGATTCCAGTTGTTTTTGATCTGTAGAATTTTTTTCTTCATTAACTTACATCACAGATGGTAATATTTCATCAAAAATAATTTTTACCTTCACATTAAAAATATCCTCATCATTTTATTTTATCATTCTAGATTCCATTATACATTCTGTCACGTTTCGCAGTCTCATAAGAGATGTATGTTTAAAAGTATTCTTATTCCTTAAACAGTTAAATCTTTTGAAATTAGTTTTATGATATAAAATCAAATTTTAATTTTCCATTTAAAATGCATATTTAAAATAAATGCAGGTCTGCCTTAAGCGACTATTTTTTAATTACAGAGGAGTGAAAATTATTAGAATAATTATACTTTTTTTAGTTTTTCTTGATTTATATTGTATATATTTTCAATGTTTTACAAAAAGTCATTTGTTTTGTTAATCTAGTCAATTTATTACTCCCTTAGAATAAATAGTTTTGAGGCTACAATATTATTAAATGCTGCCCTTTTTAGAAAGAAAAATATTAGACCCAAAGTAATCAAAATCTTTATATTGCATAAAGGATTTGTTTGATTAACAAACGAATTTAAAATAAAGTTTTAAAATTGCCTGCTTGATGTTATTGTGTTTTCTTTTTTTTTTTCTTGGGTTGGCATGAGTATTATTTCATTCATAAACTCAATCTCTCTGCTGTTAAGATTTGTTTAGACAATTGGTAGCTTTTTTCCTTTTGTCAAAGGATTTTTGCGTAATTATTGGATAAAGCAAGTGATATTTCTCCTTGAAAACTGACTCTGGTAAATGTCTTATCCAAGAAAATAACTGTATATACAGCACAAAATCACTAAAAAATAAAAAATAAAAAATTTCGCAAGCGTCCGTGTGTGGAATAAAATTGCCTTTGGAATCCAGATGTGAATATGAAAAATCTAGAGTACGATTCGAAAGGAAAAGCAAATTTACTGTAATAACAGAAAGAAAATTAAAATTGCCAAAGCTAACAGAAAAGCAAGTAATCATGAAGTAATAACCTCTTTGAAAGCGTATGGAGTAAACATATGTTATTCTTATATCCTTAGAAAGCTTATAGCAGTTGGACTCAGTGCTCGTCGTCTTCAAAAAAAGGCTAAAATCACTTCCGCTAAGGCAAATAAGAGACTTGCTGGGGCAAATGTTGTGCAAAAACGGCTCAAAAATAATTGCAGCCAGTGAAGAATTTCCTCCGAATGGCATAGCACAAACAGTTAAACACCCTAATGAAGTGATGATTTGGAGCGTAATATTTTTTTATGGCACTGGACGTTTATAAATTTGGAAAACGTGGTTGAACAGTATCAGTGTAAAAAAGTGCTTGAACAAAGATTAATTCCACAATTAAAAGATTGAAATAAAAATTTAAATAAAAATTTCACATAAATGCATGATGGAGCTCCGTATTATAACACTTCATTTGTGACCAAATGTTTGGATGAAAAAATATAAAAACACTTACGGGGCCTGGAAACAGTCCAGATATGAATTTTATAGGGAATCTTTTGGTCATTGTAAGGAAAAAAAATGTGGCATCACAAACAAGGATGATCTGATAGAAAGACTGATCCGAGTTCAGAACCAAGACATAGCCAAAAACTCATACAACAAATTAATTGCCAAAGATTCATACAAAGTAACTCAAAACGCATTGAATCTTTGATAAAGAACAGGGAAATGCAGACTAAATATTAAATGTATCAATATCTTTAAAATAATGTATTATTTCTTTAATATAAAAAGATTTTGTAGTAAATTTCGCAATTATTCTAATAATTTTCACACCTCTGTATATTTTGCACCACTTTTCAAAACATTTTTTTATAGATGCTTTGACAACATTTGCAAGAGATGTACAGGGAAAGGTGGGTGCAAAATCGGGTACCATAAATATATGCTGTTCTCAAATGCAATCAAATGAGAAAGCAAACTCTAAACATAGTTTTTAATATTATGAATTTTTCGCTATATTAAAACATAGTCTTTTAATTAAAAATTGCAAGTGATTATCTAAATTGATAGCTTTTTTCAGAAATATGCAAAAAACCGGTTTAACCCCACTGGTTGGGTAAAAGCGGGTATCTATTTAATACTCCTGAAAAATTCATTTTCTTCAAAAAATTTTAACAAAATTGTACATGTGCTAAAAATTGCTGCTCTGAATAGTTTTTCATTTTAATAAGTTTTTACAGATCGCCCAAATTCGTTAAGTCGCCACTTCCTCGTCTCTTGTTTGTAGTATAAGTTTAGATGTGCCATGAATCAAAGGGTTAACAGTACTTAACAGATAAAACTTCATGCTAAATTATTAAATGCCCCAAAATATTATTCCATAAGTGTAGTTGTAGAAATGGGTAAAACTTGGTTTTGATCCACTCTTAAGTACTCGGTTTTATAGCAATTTGACACAGATTTTGAAACATGGCGTTACTACTCTCAGTCCTATAGTAGCATATCAGGAAAATCATTAAAGTACTATAGTAATAAAGCAAATAATTAGGTATAGTACTTACCAATATATCATATGCTGGCAAATAGTTTATATGGGTGATTCTCAAAATAGGGGACAATTTATGTCTTTCGGCATACAAAAAAATTGAGAGGTTTTCTGTCATGTATTTATATTTAGATATGTTTGTCTTAATATTATTCCTTTTTTTATACTCAGGAATTACTCACTTTTTAGTTAAAAACACCTTAAAATAACAGAATAAATGTTCAAAATGTCATTAGCATGGATGTCCACAGCAGCTGTGCCTTGTATATACTAGCTTTTTCAAGAGTTAATATCATGTGTATAAAATAAAACAAATGTTATTCTTTCTTTAAATTAACCAAGGAGAGGATTTATCCAATAAATTTCTTTTTAAAAATAAAATTATAGTATATAAAAAAAGAATTAAAGTTTGTCCTCCATATTCTATTTTCAAAACAAGGTCACCCTATAACAGCTGGTTATTAATCAAAATTTCATTTTCACATATGACAATAGTTTGTTAATATAAAGTTTCTCCATGGCAACAAGTAGCCATTTTATCCCTGCCTGAAAACAGAAGCATGTATTTTATTTTAAGAATGGAAGTTGAATATTAGGGGAGTACATCAATTGTATGTCATTAGAATGGATAATAATTTTCATGTTTATTTTATAATTAAAATTTTTATTTTACTTATTTGCATAGGACTTTTGTTTTTTAAAAAGTCCCAGAAAGGACTATTGCATTGTGATTATATTATGGCTCATAATCTTATTTAAATTAAAATTTGTCATTAGCATGGACAAATATCAGTGTCATTAGCATGGTTTTTCTGTCCATGCTAAAGACTCCTATGTGCATAAATGTAACCATTGCTTACATTGTATCTTTTATAAAGTTTTTTACATATAAATTTAGGTATTACATTTATTATGCCTAAAATATGCATTAAATCTGTCAGAAAATCGCTTCTTAAATTGTTAGTGTCAGAATGTTGCTCATGTAAACAAAGTTTGCTCTTTGGTAATGTTTTTATTCTCTTTATATGTATATATGTAAAAATGGAAACCATTTGCTGAAAAGGAAGGCTAATAAATATAGAAAAAAAATATTTAAACAGGAAGAAAATAAAAATTTCTTAATATATTTATTCCATGCAATTTGTTTTGTCATTAGCATGGCTCAAAAAACACTAATTATTTTTTTAAGTTAATTTTTAAATATTTAGCTCTGCTGACTATATGTAAAGTATACCTAATACTATATTAACAACACCTATTTTTTTCAGAAATTTTGCTAACAGTAATTTTTTTAAGATTTCACTTTTGAAATTGTCCCCTATTTTCAGAATCACCCATATATAGTATATGGCCAAGAATGACCGGCCATTTGCGATTTTAGACACTTTTTTAAATATTTAGAAAAATGCACGAGGGATTATTTACACACTTACAGTTTCAGGATATTTCCTTTTGTATTTTTCTAGACATTTAATAAATGTCTAAAATTGAAACTGGCCGATCACCCTTGGCCATATAGTGTATGCTTAAAACTTAAAAACAAACAAAACAATTCAACTTCATGTTCCGAGGTAAACAAAAAAAGCAAAAAACATCCAGACGTTGAAAGTATCCTACTTGACGCAACAATGCTTATCTAACTTAATACACAAAGTATTAATCCATCATTTTCCCACATCGTTACAATCTTGTAAAAAATGCAAGTCGTTGTAATTAAGAAAAATCTTTTTCACTTTAAAAACTTCCACTACGTGAGTGATAAATTCCGTTTTACGCTAAATTTAATCAATCTCTCTTTTTCTTAAGAATTCCACTTTAATATGCAAAAATGCTTCGCTACTCAAGGTCTATTAAAGCACTTCGTAAGTAAGTGAGGGGAAAATCCCTTTACTTGAGTATCTTAAAAAAAGCTTAAGGTGGCCTTATTTACACCATGACGCGTTCCGAAAAAGCGGAGAAATTTCGCTGACGAATTCTTTTCCTTTTTTAATATTTTCTAAGGAAAAGACGGGATTAAAATTATTTTCATTTTTTTCTTGAATGACTGATTCAAACCTGAGTTAAATATCAACGACATGAGCGGCATGTTTTATAAGTTAAACAATTGTTTAGCATGAGATGCGTTTGAATTCGCTTTATTTTAATGAAATACCCTCTCCATCGGTAAATTAATTTTCACAAAAAATTCTTAAAGCTGAATAAGAGTTTATGATATCTCTCTTTATTTTTTTCTTCTCTTTATTTATCAAAGACTTCTTTATTGAAAAAAAAAAGATTAATTTGTTAAACAGTTTCAATACTGATAGATATTAGGTAGGTAGTTTTCACGTCACCATGAAAGATGCTTTGAAATACGCGGTCAGATAAAAATATAGCAATGTCCTATGATAGTTACAAGGGAATGCATTTTGATGTTGTTTGCATCTAGTATAGAGACCTGGTTCATTTTGAGCCCCATATATAAAAATTAGAGAACCGGTAAACATTCTCTGTTAAAACCATGTTATATATATTTTTTATACTTTAAATTTTTTTAGTATTGGACGTTTATTTGATTATTTTATGCCAAAAGTGAGTTAAATCGCCAAATCGCCAAATATGGCACTACAAATTTTCGTTTGCTTATTTGTGGGCTACGACATTCGGCTAGAGTTGTCGGAAAACTCTACTTTTAAAAATACACCAACTTTGTTTATTATGTTTATTACACTTTAAAAAACAGCTTTTGACACATTATCCAGCTATAAGAATAATTTTAGCAGTTTTTGCCATTTAATTGTTATTCAACTGTAAAAGCCAGCAGTCCGTTTTTAAACATTTTTACTTTGTTCCACATTTAGAAGAAGAAAGCATTGTATCCTTGAAAAATTTTTGATTACTATTTTCAGACGGATGTATACGTTTTAGAAGGTTGTAAGTACGATTTGACTGTTTCTAGAAAATTTCTTGTACGTAAGTCTGTCGATGTGATACATATTTTGAGGATGTTGTATCTCGTGAAATAATGCGCGGAATTTAATAAAACTTCAGATTTAGTTAGATTTTGGCATAAAACATTGCTTATTAGGTTTTGGTGTAAATCATCCAATGGGTGGGAGCTGCTGTGCTGTATTTCATGATTTTTGCAATAGCAATATCTTAAGAATTAACGCATAGAATTTCACCAAACTTCATATTCTATTATATATTCTAATAAGCATATCTTTAGTAGGTTTAGGTGCATACTAACCTATAGGTGTCACTATTTACTTGTGTCTTTTCACGATTTCAGCGATTACTACATGTCAAGCACAAATGCAGAAAATTTCCTCAAAATTCACACCTTGCTAGACTTTGGCAGCTATAGATTTGTGTTAGGTTAAGATCTATACCACTCAATAAGTATCACTAATATCCTGTGTTTTTCAAGATTTTATAAGTAATAATGCCTCAAGCATGCAGGAACCAATGCAGAAAATTTCGTCAAACTTATTACTTTGTTAGATTTGACATAAATAGATCTTTATTATATTTGGTGTATCCCGCACAACATGCATCACTATTTCCAGAACAACATAATTCGTGGGGATTTAATACATAACCAATGCATTCTTCAGTATCCTGCTGCGATACCACGATGAGAGCAATGATTACCTGAACAGGAACGTTATGAATGATTAGATGGGGCTGAAAACTGTGATAAGCCGATCCATTCCAAAACTGCAGACTTCTATGAAACCGTACTATAACAACTTAACTCTCATTATGACAAGAATTACAATTCTGGTTGCTCTTATGTTGAAAAGTATCTGAAACTTTCCAGGTAATTATGTTTATTTTGTTTCAACGAGCTTTGAAAATTTTTTCTTCTGGATGACCTTCATATATTTAATGTGAGAGCAAAATGAAGATTTCTTTACATTCTCTTAATGAATGGAAGTATCACAATTGATTGATGAAAATACATTTTTTAAAAAACATAGTGTGTTAGCTTCCTTATGATGCTTTTAAGAAGTGTCTTTATCACTCCGGAACACACAATGTAAGAAAAATACTGGAACTTTGCTTTGTGTCTATGAGAGTGGATATACGAAGTCCTAAACAATACATTCGATTGAGCTTCCTTTTGGCGAATATGTTATAGACTACTGTCACAAAAGCTGTAGCATTGTACCGACATTAGTAAAAATCAGTTGAAGAATAGGTATTTAATTTATTTTTAGCTTTTTCAATCTGCTTTGTGACCTATTCTATAGAGAGAATCACCAAGAAAATGTGACTGAGTATAAAAGGTAAATATTGCGGGAATGTACTCAAACATCAGTAACGCAGAGATAGCGTCTCCAATATCAAAACGGGTGGACAAGCACTCGAGTACTCTGTGTCAGAAATTTAAACAAATGCCCCCATTAATATCTTTATTTTTTTAGCCATACACTAATAAGACTTCTTCAATTTCTTCTTAAGTAGCAGGGCACCTCAGATCCAAATGGTTAACGAAGGGAGCTTTTATTCGCGTGATTCAAACCATTCGGCAATGCTATATCTCAATATTAATATGTACGCACATCTATAATGTAAATGCATGTCAAAATAGTGGACAAAAGACCTCTATGATTCTGGAGGTACATGTAAAAATAATTTTAAGAATAAACATAAATAGATTTCGAATTATACATTTTCTTCGGTCTATCTCAGAAATTTTTGCAGGCAAAATGACAAGAATTTTAATCACGCCTATAATGATAATTAAACATCCCTACAATCAGAGATATTGCATATGTCTTTTTAAGATGCAAAATGCTTCTTATTTTTAAAGCGCGAATTTAGATTTTTAACTTTAAAAAGAAAGACAAATACAGACATGCATGATAGTGACCAATCCGTGAGTTGTTTCAGAGAGATAACTCAGAAGAGCTTCCACAGACGAAAATATTTCTGCACGTTTTATGAGTTTTTGTTAACAAAATGAAAAAAGAACTCTAAAATTTCTAAAGTCAAATAAAAAAAATAATCTACTTTATTACTGCTACAAAACAGCCAATGGATCAGCGTAAAAACGAAATTTTAAAAGTATAAAAATCAAAAACTGAACTTTAATGCAAATAACCTCATGAAATGAAAGAGGAGAAGAATGATTGCTTCTGTAAATGTTACTTTTTTTCTTTCCATTTATTACTATATTCAACCATAATAACTAAAAGTATACCATAATATAGATCTTACGAGAACACTTTACCCTATGTCAAAAATATATACACTATTTTTTTATCAAAACAATCTTTTTTTATATTAAAATGTCCATCTTTTAATGAGAAAAGAGCGTTCATTTTTAATGCTCCCAAATTGCCCCAAATATCTCCTTATTTTAGTGAGCATTTGAAGTCTTTTCTTATTTGGGACAATTTAGAAGAATTAAAAATGAACGCTCTTTTTTTTCATTAAAAAATGGCTATTTTAATTTAAAATAAGATTGTTTTGATAAATAAGTGAGATTAAAATGTTTATAATGTGTATATGTTTGAGATAGGGTAAACTGTGTTCGTAAGATTTATATTATTCTAATGATTAATTTTATAAAATTTTATATAAAAAATCATGAATATGTGCTTGATTAAAGTTTCACAGTATATTTCTGTGATTTAAGATGTTTACGCAGGTTTCAAAAAATATCTATGATGGAAATATAACCATTTTAAAGAAAGCATTCTTTGTAATGAAACTCTACTTCTAAAAAGTCTTGTAACAAATAAAGCTTCAAAGGCCGCCGCATTGGACACCGTGCACTAAAGTATCAGAAAGGCGAGTGGAATCATTCTTCACACACACACACACACGCACATACACACACACGCACATACACACACATATATATCCTCAACTGAGAATAATAAGGTTCTATCTGTGTTTTTCAAAAAAGTTCACTTATCGATATAGAAAGGCTCTATTTGTACCTATGAAGGCATTCTTGCATCAAAATGATATTACATATAATTTACATATGTCATTACCATAATATTATGACATTATTTTAATAAAGAAATGCCTTCATAGATATAAACAGAACATTACTATATCGACAAGTCATTTTTTGCAAAAACACAGATAGAACCTTATTATTCTCAGGTGACGATATTATGTATATATATATTGAAATTATGAAACTAAAGCTCTGAAATTGTAAAAACTTAATGTTCTAATTTTTATATTCTAAAGAATGTCACGTGTGTATGCAAACTTTAAAAAAAAAGCCCTTAATTTTAACAAGTTAATTATAAACAATTCGGATAAAGTTAGGTTTTTATATTAATGAAAAATGCGCTATATTAAGGATAAAAGAATTTTATTTTGCTTTTAGGAAATACTCTAATAATTAACCACAATTTATCCCCCCAAAAAATGCAGGTAAAAAATATTTTTTCTCTTTTATTCTCTATTAACTTGAAATACCTATCATTTTTATTTTATGAGAAACGCATTAAAGTAGAAAAATTGTCGAACATTGTTTATGAAAAATAAAATTCTAAAGCTTTCAGATTGTTTTTTTTAATCGGATTATAGTTCTTTGTGCTTTAAGGGATTTTTTATTTATATGAAACAAAAAGAAAAAAAATATGGCCTAAGTTTAATAATCGCATTTGTAATAGAAGATGATTGACGTTTAATTTTATAACAGCTTTTAAAAGTTTCTTTTACTTTTTTAGATTTCAAAATAGTTTTTATTATAGCTAAATAAGTTTACACCTTTTCATGCTTAAAAAAAATTGTGTTTTAAATTTTTTTTAACAATGATTTTACTATTAAAACCTATGTAATTTAACTTGATTTTCTATATATTTCAGAATTTGAATACGACCTCAACTAAAGAAATTTTATTACTTTCTTAAAACGTATTTCTTGAAAACCACTATTTAGCATAAGTGTAGAAAATATGAAAAAGAGTAATGTAATCTGTCGAAAAAATGTACAAACAATTTTATTTTCCCAAAGAGAATAAAAATTCTGCGTTCCTTAAATTGAGATTTTTTTAAACGGTGTATAGCTGATAAATAATAATAATAATAATAATAATAATAATGATAATAAAATCTACAGAACATCTTGTTAATTCCAAACTGTCAAAAAGAGAAAAAAAAATCATTTATGATTTAAATTAAACAAATGGGTTAACAAGTGTGTTAACATATATTAAACAAGTGTGATCGCAGATAATACAGTGGGTTATGTTTAACATTTTTTTCAAAATAAGTTATTCCTTAAATTAATAAATACAAATAGTTAATTTATAATTATTAAATTCTTAAATGGATGGTTGCATAAATAAATTTAATTTTAAAATAAATAGTTTAATTTTAAAATAACCAATAACTTTAATTTAAAATAATTATAAAAGGAAGTTACTTATTTTTTTAATTAAAAATGTTCAAATCTAATTATTTAAATTAAAACCAAAATTCTAAATTTTTCGAAAATACCATATTTAAAAAATTAGCTGAGATCTAAATAAAATTTTAAATCCCTAAAACAATTAAAAAAATAAATTTAAAATTTTGAATCTTTAATAAATCGCAATAGTTTTTGAAAAGCAAAGTAAACTGAATTCCAAAAAATATTATGAATGTCACTAAAAAAAAATAATATAAACCCTTATATTGGCAAAAATTACGAAATCTCATTTAATTAAGTTCATCTTGATATAAAAAATGCACTTTCCAGAAATGGGGATAGAACTAAAAACCCCCAGTTTACAAGCGTGAGGTTCAGCTGTAAATACACAAAATTTAAAGTCTCTGACTTATATAGTTTTTGCGTAAGGACTCTTAAAAGAGACTCTAAAAAGAGAAAAGATATATCAGTGGTCGTCTTCAAATTTATATTGTACCAGACTCTGAAATTTTCAATTCTAACATCATATTTGGTGTTTTCTATCAATTTTTGCTCATTATACCAAACTAAAAGTCGTTCGGTTGAGTTGTTTATAAACTGCAATTGTTTAAACGTTGTAACTACTTACGTTGAATTTATTTGTAATTGTTGCAAATGAGTTTGCAATGAAAGTAGTTTTTTAATCCTAATACAAAAAATACTCGGCAGAATGAGCAATAAGTTTGAATCCGTGTATTTCAAATTCCTAAAAATTGATATTCTTTTCAAAGCTCATATCTTACACTTCATTTTTCTTGTAAATTAACTTTTAAAAATGTGTGTTTTTGAAAAAAAATGTTAATTAACTACATTAACTAACTGTATTATGAAGGCGTATATTTTAGTCGAATTTCATTTTTTTTATTCGAACAATTTGAGGATTGAAATGCATGCGATGTTCTCTATTTTTTTCCCGATGACAGATATATACCAGGTGACCCAAAAATGACTGATGGATTTTAGAATTCAATAACTTGCAACTGGTGACAGCTATTTAAAAAAAATTTGCGGGAGGGCTATGTATAATGTCAGGAGTTTTTTTACCGTAATTTTTTATTTTAGTTCGAATTTAAAACAATAGGTGGCGCTGACGGCGATTGAAGGCCAGGTCGACGTTTCACTCAACACTGATCACCTGGCCTTCAATCGCCGTCAGCGCCACCTATTGTTTGATATGCGAACTAAAATAAAAAATTACTATAAGAAAACTCCTGACATTATACATAACCCTCCTGCAAAAATTTTTTAAATAGCTGTCACCGTTTGCAAGTTATTGAATTTTAAAATCCATCAGTCATTTTTGGGACACCCGATATGAGTATACAAGCAGAACCATCTTATTTCGCTAGAATTAACTTTTGGAAGGAACGGCTTTCCAAGTAAAATAAATAGAAATGCAATATTCTGGAAAGACGATGATCACAATAACAGAACATTCCCATAATTTTTTATTACGGTAATCAGAAAACAAAGACATTATTTTGACACAATCACACCAAACCCCTCTGCTTTAAAATCAGAAATGCATCCATTTTTTGATACATGTAATAAAAAAATCTATATTATTTTCTTAACAAAATGAGGAAATTTTTTTAAAAATCACCAAATTTTATAGAATTTGTTGAAAGTCAAATTAGTATGGTTTGGCAGTAAATCTTTTACTTTAAAGATAATGAATGTTGATTTAAGAAGAGTAAGAAACCTCTAGTGATGATAGAGCATTATTATTTTACAGATATGTTTAGTATAAGGAAAGTATAATTGACTATAATAGAAATCCGAGTATAGAAGTTTTGGTATATTTTATATTTTGAGGTTCTCTGAATGCGTTTTCGTTATTTTAGGGTTTTGTTCATCAGAAGAACCCTATTCGTCTCATTCGTGTATCTGCCTCTTTATTAAAGAGAATTCTGTACACTGTCTCTTTATTACATTCTTGGAAAATGTATAAGTTAGAAACTTGAAATTTTACGTACTTATAGCTAATTACCTACATTTACATGATCAAGTTTTGAAAAAGTCTTATATTATATTGATTAAATGAATTAATCTAATGACATCCGACCATTTATGAAATTTAAATTTAAAAACAGAACCTTCATACCTGTCTTTTCTGCAAAGCAGATAGTTCATGAAATTGTATTCGTCTGCTATTCAAAAGGTAAAGGTTCGAAGTTCTGTTATTTGAAATTTTCTCCTTGGAATAGATTTAATCATCTAATACATTCATAAAATTAATAAAGGATTTATGGATTTTCTTTTAATTTTCTTTTCAAATTTTTGATAAAAGTAGTTGAAAAATACTTTGTGAATTATTATCATTATTTTATTTTATTTTATTTTATCTATTTATTTATTTATATTTTGAGAAATTGCGAAATTTAAATTTTGTTAAATTTTCGTTCAGTTTTTAAACGTTTCAGAATTTTGAATTTTCGTTAAATACTTTATTTTGTTTTGAAAAAAAAAAAAAAACACGAAATTTTAAATTTTGCTTAAGCATTTACTAAAATTTTAAGAAATTTCAGATTTTTAAATTTTTAAATTCTGTTTAAACATTTTTTTACATCTTTTTATTTTTTAAATCTAAAATTAAATCATGTAATTAAATATGCTATTGAGTATAAAAACATATGCTGGTAAATTTTTTCGAAAGCAAATCGTGAATATTTTTTTTCTCTTGTTCCCTTTGTTGCAACATTAATTTTAATTGTGTTGTCATATATGTTCTTAGTATGCAAATATTTTGAAAGTAATATTAAACGGAACCATTTATGTGATCTTTATCACAATTACACACTTGTTGAACTTAATCCATATAGATGTGTTTATGTGTGCAATTTTGTTGGTGTATAGTTTTATTTTAATCTCCACATATATTTTTTTTTTTGTATTTGATCTGTCATGTAGGTATGCTTGTTAATGTACACGATAATAGTAAAGTTTGCTTTATAATATGATAATAGTAAAGTAACTTTTGATTGAGCTCCAATATGGTTGATAGGTTATGGGACAATGCGAAAAAATCTGTATGCATTTTTGAAGAAATAGGCAGACGGGTTCATATCTAAACCATATTTCAACTATTTTTCAACCTTTATGTGACGATAACTGATCATCATTTCCCTTTTATATCTGACTTATTACATTAACTTATTTTTATTTCTTGCATTTATTTTATGTTGATTCAAAAAAAATATGTTTTATTTTAACCTGACTTATTACAGTAAAATATTTTCTTCGTTAAAAAAGAAATTTTATAACAAAACTTAATAAATATTACTAATAATTTTTTTTTATTATTGTAATAAACAATCAAGCGAGCTTCTCAACATCTTGCATATGTTTTCGCGGCTGTGTTATTACTCAGGTTATTCGAATTTATAACAGCAAATATTAATTTTACAGCAAAGTATGGATGAGTAGACCAATAAAACATTTTTATGATGTTCGCTCTTGCATGCAAATCCTCGTAGAACTTTAATGCAGAAAGTCATAAAAAATAACAGAATCTATTACTTTCAATAATTGCGCTGTAACGAGTAAACATATCGTTCATATGATGTAAATTTGTACCTACTACGACTGGAAGTATCGTAACAGCTTTTGGCACAGAATATCAAACGACTTATGATAGGTAAACTAATTTCATAAGTTAGATATAAACTTTTCGCATTTCTACATACTATTTTCTGTAGATTTAGTTACTCAAAACACGAAAGGGGAATGAGTCAAGCACATATTTTTCCTAACATGGAGCCTATAATAAAGAATTGGTTTATAAGTAGTTTGTAATCTTATTTTGTAGACAAAAATAGAGGATAAAATTTATATATTATTAAATTACGAATTACTTCAGCAATTAATTGCGTATTGATTTAACCGATTGATTACAATGATAACAAGTTGGAAGTTGCACCTGTAGCGTAACAAATGTGGTGCCGTCGTACGATAACGAAGTTTGATAAATATCTCTCTCATATATCAATCTCATAAAATTGTAAATAGTTCATTACAATTAAAATGCGCACCAAACAATGTTCTCCCTATATTATTATGCAATGGAATACTTTTGTGTGGCCTTGTAAATCAATAATAAATGTTCTTTGCACCACAAATTATGCAAAATGTATATTATGATATGTACTTTATAGATGCATGTCATCTTTATTACGTTCGAATGAGTGTAACACCATTAAATTGCATTTAAAACATTTTTCCCCACTCACCGTAATGTTACGGAATAGTTTTGATTATCCCTATAATTGAACTATTCATCCGATTTTCATAAAATTTGAAATAACTCGACAAATTATGCAATAATTATGTATTTAAAATTTTAAACGATTAAAATGCATTTGAAACTTTTTCCCCTTTGGTCATAATGTAATTGAGTACTTTTGATTGCCCCTGTAATTGATCTATGCACCCGATTATCAAAAAATTTGAAATAACTCGACAAAATTATGTAATAATTATGTATTTTAAATTTCAAACGATTTAGTTGGGTAGTTTTTGCTTTGTTATATGCGGACAGACAGACAGACGGACGGACTGAACGACAACAATAGGTGCTACGTATTTACATAATTACGAACGCACATAAAAATGAATGGATATAGTCTTATATCTTCTTCATACTTACAAGGGAACCACTTTCGCCTTTAAAAAGTATGTTGCTCGCACCTGGCATGGAGACCTGGTACCTTTTGTAGCCCTATACATAAAAGTTAGAGGACCGGTTAGAATTCTCTGTTAAAATCATGTTATATATATATTTTTAATATATTAATTTTTTTTATTATTGGACTTTTATTTGTTCTTTTTACGATAAAAGTGAGTTAACTTGGCCAAATAGGATGTTACGAAATTTTAGCTTGCATTATTTTGGGGCTACACTGTAAAAAAAGGGCTATTTTACGGAAATTGTACTGGTAATAGGAACGCCAGTACAAATTACTGTTTTTTAACGGGAAGTTATCTGTAAGTTCTAGAAACTTTTCCGTTTTTTCGTGTTTTTTTCTGGAATTTACGGAAATTTTCCGTTAAAAAACTGTAATTTGTACTGGCGTCTGGATTATCAGTACAATTTACGTAAAATCGTCCTTTTTTTACAGTGTACGACATTTGGCTAGAATTGCCGGACAGCTCTACTTTTGAATATACGTCAATTTTTTTCCGCCAAAAAAATGTGAATATAATGACGCAATTTTTCGAAACCGTTTTTGAAGGAATTTTTAAATTTTTATCAATATTTTATATTTATTATTATCTAATTTATATCTTTAAATACCTTTTTAAAATAAAAACTACGTATCAATAGCAACGAAAATAGCATTTTCAGAAAATTATGCTGCTGCAAAATAAAAAAATATATAACTTTAAAAGAATTTTTTTTTACAAACTTCCTAAAAACGCACCAAAATCCAGAGCTATGTACGAGCAATAGCAAACATGGTTCATTGTCAGTCGGAAATTAAGAACCCAGTAAGCAAAGTTTTGCATGAAGATTACGGCAAAATATTTGTATTTTGAAGCTTTTTATTGTTCTTATTCCGGGGTGCACAAAAATCTATTTTCCTTTAAAAAAAAAAAAAAAAAAAAAAAAAAAAAAAAAAAAAAAAAATATTTTACTTTTTTTATTGATTTAAATCGATTGACTACAATGATAAAAATGAACAAATAGTATCCTATTTCTTCTTAAGATTTAGGAGGAAGTTATAAACAGAATAAGCAAAGTTTTGCTTGAAGATCACAACAAAATGCTTTTATTATGAAACTTTTAATTATTCTTATTCCATGGTGCACAAAAATCTATTTTCCTTCCCCCCCCCCCCAAAAAAAAAGATTTTACTTTCTCCATCGTTTTATAATAAGAGATCTCATAATCGACTCTAATTGATTGACTACAATGATAAAAATGAACAAATAGTATCTTATTTCTTCAGATTTAGACGAAAGTTATAAACGCAATAAGCAAAATTTTATATGAAGATCACAACAAAATACTTGTAATATGAAGCTTTTAATTCTTCTTATTCAATGGTGCACAAGAATCTACTTTCCTTAAAAAAAAAAAAAAAAAAAAAAAAAAAAAGATTTATTTATTTTTTTTTTAATTTTTTAATTTTTTTTTTTTTTTTTTTTTTTTTTTTTTTATCGACGGATGAAGAGAGATGTCATCACGAGTTTGAACCATTTATCTTTAAGAGTTGTTGGTTTATAACAACTTAAATACGATAAACGGTAAAAAAAAAAAAACCCACCATAAAGGAAAACACATATTCACAAGAAGTCACCCCCCCCCCCCCTCTGTTGTTTGAAAGCTATGTTATAAAAATCAACTAAAACGGAAAAATTATGTTTTCGTTTTTAATTGAGATACGAGCATGATTTCAAAGTCATTTAAAGCAGAAAAAAATAAAACAGAAAATTTTTTTAATGAAAAAAATAATAAAAATAAGATTTTTGTGATCTGGACGCCCTTAAGTTCATTGACTATGAACTTAAAAAAGATTTAGAACTCAGAAACTCAACTAGCAATTGAACATCTCAATAAGTAATTTTTTATAGCATCATAATCAATATATGCATATTTTTAATCTTCTTTCCCTTTCCCGATATTTGGGTGTCTTATCTGCAATAATATGGATACTGAGTAAGGGAATGCAATGCAAAGAGTAGGGGAGAATCTTAAAAAATAATGGGTGGGGAATCTTATTCGAAATTCAAACTTCCGAATTACTGATGAGATAGAGATATGCAGATTAATTTTACCACTTAAAAGATAAATATGTACCTTATCCATTTTGTTAATGATCTCAAGTTTGCAAAATTCGGCTTTGTTTTATTACTTCTTTGGAAATTTAATTTCCATATTGTATGCTAAAACACGACTATAATTTGGAAGACATCCTCGATGAAATAGAAATATGTTGGATTTTTAACAGTAAATATTTACATATCTTTGTATTTGCACAAATATTGTTCATTTAACTTTTTTTACGTACACGTGAACTTTAATTGATGTTTTAAAGTTCCCAAATAATAAAAATATAAATAATTACTTGTGTCATTTTATTTATTGTAAAGAATAAGTATTAAATTAAAGTGGGTGAACTTTGTAAATAAAACGACATAAAACTTTTACGATAAGGAATAATTATTTACAGATTTTAAATCAATAAAAAAAATGAATCCGGGGATAAATCAATAAATTATGAAAATAATGGAAATATTTTTTAATAACAAATTTGTATAATATGTACATGTATAATTTGAATAAATTTTGAGGGTTTTCATCATTAATTTTAATTAGCTAATATTATATTAGCTTTAAAATATAGTTGTAACTAAAGTAGCAATATTACAGTTAATGACTAATATTTAAATAAAAAATTTTGATCACTAATTATCACATAATACAAAGTAATGTTTGCTCATTAAAATAATACAGATATGAAATTTAATTATACGTATATCTGATTTAAAATTCATTAAAATAAGAATGTAATTCAAGTTACAATGATAGCATCATGCTTGTATTGATTTAATTAAAGAACGTATAATTAGTAGTGATATATCAGTTTACGAGAATTATAAAAATTATGCAAATAACGTGCAGCAATGACAATTTAATTTCATAATTATGTTTTAGAAATTATGAGATTTATACAGGGTGTCCCAAAAGATCGTTTACAAATTTAACATGCTGGTCTGTCATATCATGATGAACAATATTAAATAGGAAACTAAGGGTCCCAAACGTCTTCCAAAGGAGATATGCGCCATTAAAGTTCAGAGTCCAAAAATTCAAGTGATTATAAAAAACAGAAAAATTGGTCGATTCGTTTGCGGTTTTCACTAAAACTATTCTTTATGTCAGTATTTTCTTGAAAATAAATTATAAAGATAAATTTCAAAAAATGTCGATAGAGGGCGCTTTAGACTTCGGAGTAACGATAAACTAGTTTTTACTATTATTTTTTGCATCTCATTAAATTTTTTTAGAAGCTTAGACATAAACTTAGATTTTGAGCTCAAAATCTAAATCGTTGGAAATGGTTAAGTAGCGCAAACTGAATTGCGGGGGGAGGTTCAAATTTCAAATGATTATAAAAAACGGAAAAATTGGTCAAGTGATTTGCGATTTTCACTAAAATTATTCTTTATGTCAGTATTATCTTGAAAATAATTTATAAAGATAAAATTCAAAAAATGCCGATAGAGAGCGCTTTAGACTTTGGAGTAACGTACAACTATTTTTTCCCGTTATTTCTTGAATCTCATAAAATTTTTTTAGAAGCTTAGACATAAACTTAAATTTTGAGATAAAAATCTGAATCGTTGGAAGTGGTTAAGTAGCGCAAACTGAACTGTGTTCAATGGGTGTGGGGAGGTTTAAATTTCAAATGATTATAAAAAACGGAAAAATTGGTCGGTTTTCGCTAAAACTATTCTTTACATCAATATTTTCTTGAAAATAAATTTTACAGTTATCTTACAAAAAATACCGTCAGAGGAAAAAAAAACGGTTAAAAAAAATTGTTGGTTATTCTAAAATTTAAGGCGCCCTCTAACGGATTTTTTTAAATTTATCTTAAAAATTTATTTTCAAGGAAATATTGACATAAAGAATAATTTTAGCGAAAACCGACCAATTTTTCCATTTTTTACAATCATTTGAAATTTGAACCTCCCCACCCCCATTGAATGCAATTCAGTTTGCACTACTTAACCACTCCCAACGATTCAGATTTTTATCTCAAAATTTAAGTTTATGTCTAAGCTTCTAAAAAAAATTTATGAGATTCAAGAAATAACGGGAAAAAATAGTTGTACGTTACTCCAAAGTCTAAAGCGCCCACTATCGGCATTTTTTGAATTTTATCTTTATAAATTATTTTCAAGATAATACTGACATAAAGAATAATTTTAGTGAAAATCGCAAATCACTTGACCAATTTTTCCGTTTTTTGTAATCATTTGAAATTTGAACCTCCTCCCGCAATTCAGTTTGCGCTACTTAACCATTTCCAACGATTTAGATTTTGAGCTCAAAATTTAAGTTTATGTCTAAACTTCTAAAAAAATTTAATGAGATGCAAAAAATAATGGTAAAAACTAGTTTATCGTTACTCCAAAGTCTAAAGCGCCCTCTATCGACATTTTTTGTATTTTATCTTTATAATTTATTTTCAAGAAAATACTGACATAAAGAATAGTTTTAGTGAAAACCGCAAACGAATCGACCAATTTTTCTGTTTTTTATAATCATTTGAATTTTTGGACCCTAAACTTTAATGGCGCCTACCTCCTTTGGAAGACGTTTGGGACCCTTAGTTTCCCATTTAATATTGTTCATCATGATATGACAGACCAGCATGTTAAGTTTGTAAACGACCTTTTGGTACACCCTTTATAATATATCACAAAATAACTCAGGCATTTGTAGTTAAAAGGAATAAGATCATTTTTTACATTTAGCCATTTTAAAGCGCAGTAGTTATACATTAATAACTGTATCAGAAGGGAAATACAAAAGCGTCGATGTACTTTTTTACACCGAGGTTTGTGGGATACAGATCACAATTCGCCAATCAGTGGAAACATCAGGGGAGGGGGGAGGAGGCATTCTTAAAAACTACCATAAGATAATTATTCAAGAAATGAGCCACATGAGACGTATAATGAGTTTTGTGTGTTATCAAAAGTTTAAACTAGCCGTTGGGGGCCACCGTAATACTTTCCCATCATGGATAGGCATATGAAAATAAAACATGTGAAAACTATTTATACAATGCATTGCAATTCCAAAATAAAATTTAAGTATTGTTAATATGCATAGTAATGCTCTATTAATGAATTGCTCATGTACCAATTTCGACAAATTATATAAAACGCCAAACTACTCAAGTAATACCGAACTGCGTAAAAGAAACATCCTTATAACTCCAAAAATAATTATAATATAAACTAACAGTTTACTGCGTTGGATTAAGCGTCTCATTTTCAATTAAAATATACCTCTGAATTGAAATTTGAATGAAATAAAGGGTCATGAAAAATCGAAGAATGTGGAAAACAGGATTACAAATATCTCGGCAACTAATAATCCGATCGACTTCGTTCTATATGCAAAATGCGTGTTATTTTATTGCCTTTTACGTCCATTCCTTAGAACAAAAACATTCGAAAATTTTTATCTACCTTTCATCAGAACGAATTTTCCAAGAGTCCGAAAAAAATAGTTCCGGATAATCGAGGTTGCTGATATTAAATAGGAATCGTTCCATTCTTACATACTAATTACATACATTTCAAGTCTCTATCTCAATTTGTTCTGGAGATAGAGCGTTTACAGACAGACAGACAGACAGACAGACACACGGCAATTTTTTTTTTCTAAAAATATGTTTTTCGGAATCTCCATTATCTAAAACGTGTAAATCCGTCAAAAAAAAATTTTCGATTTTCAAAACGATTGCAAGACTTACCCTGTACTGCGTATGATGGGTAAGTAAAAAGATTAAAAATACAGTTATAATACAAAAACAGTATACTCTAACATATAATATTTATTCGAAAGCTATTAATTTAATTTTACAGTTTTTTTTTCTCAAACTAGTAAAACTAAGCTAGTACATTGAATAATTTACACAACAGTAAGTAAATTTCTGTATAATGTAAAAAAAAAAAAAAAAAAAAAAAAAAAAAATATTATTGCGCATGTTCAAACGTCAATCGAACAACGTCGAATTTTATTTTCATTTTGAAGTAAAGAACCAATTAGTGGCAGCATTTAACTTAAAAAAAAAAAAAAAAAAAAACTATATTGGCTTTAATCAAATAAAATTGGAATTAAAAATATTTATTCCACTAATAAAATAATCCTATCTAAAAACAAAATGCGAGTCATTAAAAAAAAAAAAAAAAAAAAAAAAAAAAAAAAAAAACTCATTTCGTATTTAAATTAAATAAAAATCTTCATCGCCATTCCCAGTTTCACGTTTTCTTTATCACATGAAATCGCACTCGAGCGTTAAGTAATAATTAATTAGATAAAACTCCGAGTACGTTTTATCTTATCGTCATTGGGTCGTAAAACGAGATACACACATGTGATGCGATGACAATCTGGCTGCAAAACTGAAGAGTGGTGCATTTAGAAAATCAATTCAAGAAAAAGAAACTTACGAGCAAAAGGTGGAGTGAAGGAGGAGAAAACAGAAACCGATTTCAATATTTTCTACTGTTTGAGAACAACGAATTACTCATTATCAATTCGTAAATAGCTTCTTTAAAGGGGGATATTATGAAAAAAATGGAGTGTAAAAAAATGAAAGATTAAATATACTGAGGTACAGATGACGAGCCTTTATAAAGGGAATTTTTAATTATCCTTAACTTAAGAGCAAATAGAAATTATATAAGAAAAAAAGTATAATAATCAAGGTAGTTAAATAAAAAAAATGCACTCATTTATAAGCGTTCATTGTTCATCTTGTAAATAACGTATTGCAATATTTTCTTTATTGCTTTTCATATCTTTTTTTTTTCTTCCAGAAAATTTCAATTGATATTCATTAATTTGGCATAGACATCAAACTCGTTTGTAAAGAAAAAAACATTCTTAATTTTACATTAAGCAGAAAAACAAATAAATTAATTCATTAAAGAATATAGTAATAGATTCGTAGTTTAACATTCACGAATTCTGATTATTCGCGAAATAGAAAAAGCAGAACATCTCAAAATTCGGGAATAGTTCGCACCACTTTTTAAAAGGAAAAACTTTTGCAGGCGCATTGAGAACATTTGCAAGGAAAGTGTACTACAAAATAAGTTTTTTAAAAAATAGTGGTGCGAACAAAATATAAAAACAGCCGCTTGTGGCAGCTCTGTGCTCAGGATTTTGATATTTGCGAAGAATTCCGGGAACCTAATCCTGGCGAATGTTAAGGGATATAAATTCTGGGTGATTCATTATTAAGATCGGGAAACAGGAAAGAAAATTGAAAAAGAATATTTTATTTAAAAGATCTTTTTAAGATTTATAAAATGATTTCTACATATATTTGTAAATTAATTATTTTTAAATTACTAATTTATAACATCGTATCTTTTTTAAATATGACACTCTTAGTTTTTATTTACCCATCATACGTAGTATTGGATAAGTCTTGCAATCGTTTTGAAATTTAAAAAAAGGAGGATTCAACAGTTTTAGATACTGGAGATTCCGAAAAACATATTTTTAGAAAAAAAAAATTGCTTTCCATCCGTCTTTCTGTAAATGCTCTATCTCCTGAATATATTGAGATAGAGACTTCAAATTTTGTATGTTTTTAGTATGTAAGAATGGAACGAAGTCTATTTAATATTAGTAACCTCGATTGTCCGGAACTATTTCTTTCGGACTCTTGAAAAGTTAATGAGAAAAAAAATCTGATGAAAAATCATAAAATTTTTCAATTTTTTTTTTTTTTTTTTTTTTTTTTTTTTTTTTTTTTTTTTAAGGAATGGGCGTAAAAGGCAATGATAATAATAATAAAAAAATTCATAAAGAATGATTTTGATCGGATTATTAGTTGCCAAATTATTTGTAATCCTGTTTTCCACATTCTTCGATTTTTCATGATCCTGTATTCCATTCAAATTTTCATTCAAATATATATTTTAATTGGATCTAAGACGCTTAATCCGACGCAGTAAACTGTTAGTTAATAATGATTATTATTTATGGAGCTATAAGGCTGTTTCTTTTGCGTAATTGGGCACTACTTGAGTAATTTGGCGTTTTTATACAATTTGTCTTAATTGGTTCATCAGCATTTCATCAACAGAGCGTTACAATGTATATTAAAAATATTTAAATATACGTTTAAATTTTGTTTTGGAATTGCAATGTTTTTTATAAATAGTTAACACATATTTTATTTTAATACATATAGTATACATATACATGATGGGTAAGTATTACGGTGGCCTCCAACGACTAGTTATTACTTTCTTCTGTCTTTGGAAGAAAGTCGCAATAAAATACTGGATCCGTTAAAAAATCGATTTTCGATTTTCCACGGATTCATACGTTTTAGAAAGTCATGAAACGATTTCATGGATTCTAGAAGCTGTCTGTCTGTGAGTCTGTGTTTGTGACAAAAATTCTGTGGGCACTCCATCTCAAGAACCAATGCACGGAATTCTACAAAACTTTAGATTCGGTTAGATCTTGATATAAACTGGAGCTGATTAGTTTTTAGTGCATATAGCTCAACAGGTAGTGCATCTATGTTGTCTTATTTCCAATTTTCATGTTAAGAAATAATTCACAGATTTTCGTAAAACGTTAGTTTCAATTAGTCCTTGCAATAATTTGGCATTTACTATTTTTTGGTACAAGTCGCTCAACAGGTGGCAACAGGCCATGATGCAATATTCATGAATATCGAAACAGCTATATCTGAAGATCTGATTCATGAATGTTTATGAAACTTCAGCGAAAATATGAATTTCTATTTAGTAGTACAGTAGAACCCCACTAATTCGGACCCTGTTAATTCGGATCTCCGAATAATCCGGATCGGTCTGGTTGATTTTTTTAAGTTTGCGAAACAATCGGCAAATATCCATGACATAAATTTATTTCATCCTTGTATTCTGAATAAAAAAGTCTTTTCTGAAGTATTTTTGGAAAATACCTTAAGTTTTCTTTTTTAAACTCATTGATGTTATTTATGAAAGGAACAACTATGTATCATTTATGTTCATGTATTATCAGTTTGCTATGTAATCCAATAGAAATGTCAATTAAAACTCACTGCATAATAAAGTTTTACTTAGAGCATTGCAAGAAAGTAAGATAAAATAGTCCATATAGACACACTGAATGATAAGGATCGCTTTCTGATCTTTGTCAACCAGTCCATGGAGGTCTATCGAGACTGTTTTCTTGTCTTCGTGAGAAAACACCTCGACAAATCTCTTGTGGAAAATTTAACGAGAATGAAAGAGACATTACAGCTGCAGATTTTATGAGCATGTTAAAATAAATTGATGATTGCTTAGATGTTGATATCAGCGAGATTACCAATTGGTTGGAAGCAGAAAATAAAAAAGATTACGCCTCACTTACAGATGACGAAATAATCGCTTTTTGCACAACTGAATAAAATGAAAATGAGGATGATATAGACGAAAACACCATTATTAATGATCATCAATCAAACGTTACTATCCATTATGAAACAACGTCCCATTTAGTACAATTAACGGTTTATTTTGAACGTCATATTCAATCCGGATTGGGTCTGGTCCCAATTAATCCGAATTATCGAGGTTCTACTGTACCTTTGTCTAAATGTTTGTGAATGCCTGCTATAGATCATATGTAGGATTTCCCGAAAATATATCAGTACATTTCTGCTTATTGGCGGAAACTACAAAAGTTAATATTCTGTCATGTTATTCTTTTTCTATACTGCAAAAAGGTTTTGCATCCGGTGTAGTATCACAAATCTATTACATGACAAAAGACTGCACAAAAAATTGTTACGTCAGTATAGATTGTACTTGCACAAATTGGGTTTTCAAATGTGTTTGGTGTTTTCAAAATGGTTTACTTAGACATTGTTTTCCAGCTTAATAAACTTTAAAAGGTTTTCAAAATATTCTATAAACATTAAAAATTGTTTCATATGCTTGACGTATGTTTTTCTTACTTTTTTTCTTTTAACACAATGTTGCTTTTACTAGTGAAAACACCCTTTTTACTGTTAGATTGTGATGAAGCAAATAGAATTTAATGTTTATATATACATAAATATTAGCATTGTAAAGTTATTATTTTTAACTATGGCGCTGTTTAGCGTGCGCATGTTTTACTTTTAACTTACAGTATTCAAAAGCCTGAGAGCTAACATGCCCGCATGTTGTATATTTATACATATCTATGTACGTAACGCGATAACCTTTTATAGAAATATCCGATTTGCTCCAATTTTTATTATAGGCTCATAATATACAGGTGTTTTCCCGATTATTTTGGAGAATTCATTGGCATAAAAGGGGAAACGTGGGTCTAATAACCCGCGCTTAATCGAGAAAAATGAGTTTTCCTACCCGATTTGCTACAACTTGGTATACCTGTTTATTCTAATAAGGCCCATCCCTGATTAGATTTGAAAATTCATTGGTTATCTATAAAGCTGGAAAACAGAGGAGCTAATCCATCATAATTTTGCTAAATCGATTTTTCAGGCATAATTATTCAATTTGCTTCAAATTTGGTAGCCAAGCTTTCTCAGAAAAGCATTTCCCTGATTAGATATGGAGGTTAATTTGTCAAGTATAAAAGTGCGAAATGGGGGTGCTTCCACTCCTTCACTTAATTTATTTAAATGAATTTTTCAAATAGAATTATCTGAAATGCTTCAAATTTGGTTGCAGGTTTATTCCGATGGGATGCTTTCTTGATTAGAATTGGGAATTCATTGGTTTATTATAAAGAGATAGAAATGGGAAAGGGATTTCCCCCCATTAATTTATTTTTCAAGGGGACATTATTTTTTAAAACAAGAATGTACTATACAATAAATGTGAATAGACTGTGAGCCATCAGTTTAACTGGGCACGATTCTGAATATAAATACATCATCTCGGAGTGCTCGAATGTCTTGAGAATTCTTCAATTTAAAAAATCAAAAACAAAAATATCAAAATAAGGAACAACTGAATGATAAACATAGTAAGTTTTATATAAATCTTTTGTAATCTGTGAACACCTGAAAAAAATGTCTCTCGTATTTCCCAATCCTAAAATCTAAGAGCAAGTAACAAATGGACCCAAAGTGCTGAAAACTACGATCTTAAGAGCTTCTGAGTCAACAGGATTATTGATTTTATTTCTTTTTTAAGAATCGGATAAGAAGAAGAAAAACAGGGGGAAAATATTGACCTTGGAGAAAGAAAAAATGATAGTTTTTACTTTCCACGTATATCTGCTGTTGTGTTATGTACCACTTTAAAATAAAATATTTAAATGTTGGGAAAAGCTTGCCAAGAATGACAATGATTTCTTCATTATTATTATTAAACTTGAATTAGAAACTTTAAACCATTATGTCCATATATTAAACCTGCAAAAAATAACTACACTAAAGACTTCGATAAATATTACATATAAATTTGAATAGAGTTTTGACACGGAATAAATACTTATCTTTTCGACTGATATTTACGAAAATCTGTTATGAAGGTCTTGTGACAATAGTCTGTAATATATTCACTAAATGCAAGTTCAATCAGATGTACCATTTGGGAATTAACGTTTCCTTTGATACACGCACTCAAATCATGGTTATAACACTTCATTTATACTATGGGCTTGAACAGTAATACTGCATGATTTAAAAAGTCCCGGGATTTGTCACGAGGTAGCAGCATCAATAAAATACCCATATTTTGTTTTGTTAATACGAAACTCCAAAAGACTGATGTCAAAGTTTCATAATACGTCGGTCATTTTTTTCCGAGCTGTGGTCGTGTAAGAGATGCTCACCAAGACAACTCAACGGCTCACACATCAATTAAAACAGTGACAAAATTGAATGAATTAAATTATGAATTGCCCTCTCATCCCCTGTATTCATGAGATCTGATACCAGATAATGTTATCTGGTTCCTAACTTCAGAAGAAGACTCTAGGAGAAGAGATTTTCTTGAAATGAGGATTTCATAGCAAAACTGGTGCATATTTTGAAGGTCTTGACAAATCTTACTACATGAAATGTATTTAAATGTTAGAGGACCGTTGAAAGAAATAAATCACTCTGAAATGAATCTACGTTGAGGAATAAATGAGGATGTCATTACAAAACTTATGCATATTTTGAAGGTCTTGACAAATCTGACTATATGATATGTATTTAAATGATAGACGACCATTGGAAGAAACGTATCATTCTGGTAGGAAACTACGTTGAAGAATAAAGTCAATTTTTGACAAAAAAAAAGTTTTTTCATTGTTAGTCCAGGAACTTTTCACCCCATGTAGTAAAAGCACTTAAAAAATTAAATAAAGTATCTTACCCAACGTGTTTCAAAAGAAAAAATATTTTTTCGTTAGTCCGTAAAGACTTCCAATCACTACGAAAATATAATAAAACCTCTTTGCATTGTAATTTTTGACATTTCAGTCATGTACTTAAACTTTTATGAGTAAAAATAGTAAAGTACTTGTGCCTAATATGGACATCCTAAGGAAAATTTATTTTTTCACCCCCATGTACACGTGACAGGGCTCCAAAAATATATTACCATGATCCTTGGACTGTTGACTATCATTATTAAAATTAGCGACCTTGTAACTATTGCGGTTTAATTTAAATGATAAAAACAAAAAATGTTTACAAATGTCCATATAAGGAACCACCAGTACCTATTATGGACAGGTGGTCTCCTATTGATCTACTACTCAGGTTGCATGGAAAAACCACTCTTCTGTGGAGTTTTGGAGGAGAGGGGATGAAAAAATGTATCTTAAAGAATTGCAGGGGAGGGAAGAGCACAGTAAATATCTTCAGAACATGCACTTTAGAAAGGGGGTCATTTTCTGTTGTGGCTCTTCGAAGACCGAGGAAAAGCACCTCAGTTACAACAAAATATTATGAAATAGTGTAGTTGGTTTTGCTTATCTTTCTATTTTTGCGAATTTGACGATTCACCTGCTGTACTTCCAATATGGACATAAGGTGTCCATATTGGGAATCGGGAGTAGTTTTATTAAATCTTGCAATAAATAAAAAAAAAAAAAATTTAAGCAATTTATGCAATAGCAGTCGAAAATACGTTTTTAAAGCTTTCTAAAACACTCCACTTTTCAATATTTAAAGTAATTTTACAATATCTTATAAGAATTTAAACTTACCTGTATTTATGATCAGCATACCACAAAGAAACAAGTTTTCTTCTAAATGGCGAACAGCGCGCTTTTCTGTATTTTCCTGGCTTAATTATCTTTTTACCTGCTTTTCTTCACGGATATGTAGCGCGATTTCTTTATCAAAATTGTTACTTTTAAAAATATTAGGGGTGTCCATATTGAGAGCACTGTCCATATTAGATACAAGTACCTTAATACGTCTTGCACGATAGGTTGTACCTGCAGATGCGCCTATCCAGTGATCGTTTTTCTGCGGTCACAATTATCTGAAACAAATTAAATCGCCAGATTACGAAAAGACATTAAATTCTCCCAAACACATGTGGAAATTTTCTTCTCAATGTTTTATTTTTTTGCAAAATTGCGATCATTTAAATATAAAAGGTCAATTTTTGACCTTTTCTTTCTATTTCTTTTTAATTTCAATAAATAAATAAATAAATAAAATAAATAGATCAATAAACACAATCTCTTCGGATAGTAAAATCTTCACCAAACCGTTCCTAAAAAAAGGAATGAAATTAGTCTAATAGTTCTAAAAAAAAATAATGGTCGCCCAGTTTGTCAGACATGACTTTGGGAAGGTTTTGGCATGAATTTGAATTTGACATGCATTTTTCTAACTAGACGCACTGCACTTGGTGCCTAAATAGCTGTTGCCTGGTTTCTATGGTGTTACATTCGACGACCAAGAAAACTAGTAAAAATTTAGAACATCTCAATTCCACTATATCGCAAAAATCTATAATAATAGTAATAAATAAATCTGTTTCTTCTATTGAAAATGTTTTGATTATTTTGAACTCAATAGATTCTGTAATTCAGTTTACTTATGAATTGAAATTGATAATAATATTCCTTTCTTGATGTATTAGTTATTCGTCAGTTTAACGCATTTGTCACTTGCATTTACCATAAATCTTTCCCGGTCACACCGAACCTCTCCATTTTAATTCATGTCACATCCCACCCCCTTTATCAAAAAACTTCAAATTTTCTTTATTTAATTAATAGAACTTACTTTTTTTTCAGATAACAATTCCCTTGTTGCAGAGTTGAAATAGATAGATAGGTTGCTATCGATCGTGGTTTTAGTTTATCTTATATCTTATACAGTTTAATTTCTCATAGTCTTAATAAAATTGTTAATAATCCAAATTATTCTGTTACTCCGGTTTCTTTTTCTAACCTCATTTTACCGTTTCATATTAATATTACGTTGAATAAAAAGTTTTCCGTCAATTTTTTTATGCTGTACATCGGTAAATATATACGAAAAAATATCAAAGCTAATGAAGATGATAAACTCAATTTAAATCTACGAAGTTTTTCAATCCCTTCTGCGAAAAATTGTGGCGTAAGGGACTTCAGAAAGCGATTGACCTCTTTTACGACCTCCACATTTGAATCAAAGAATGTACCATCAAAATGCAGCTGCAGATGAGAAAAAAGATAGAAATCTGAGGAGTCTATATTTGGGCTGTATGGCCGATGCTACATCAAATTCAAATCCTGCTTCTATAGCGTTCAGCCTGTCGTCATATATGACGACAGGCTGAACAGGCTAATGTCCGGCCACATGTTACTGTATGAACATGTGGCCGGACATTATGTTAGTGAAAGAGAACCAACTTTCTTCTGAATTCGTTTCTTTGTTTTTCGCGAATGACATTGTGAAGTTTGATTAAAAAATTGATTTATATTGCACGTTTGATAGTCTGTCCGTTTTTCATGTACTCTTTTTAAATTATCCCACCAGATGTAGAAGAAGCACCTTCTTATTCGTGAAGGCACTCTTGCAACCGATCCTGCTAATAATTCCGTAGGTACTGACCACTCTCCTTTAGAGCTTGCATTGTTAAAGTACAGCCATTTTCTATCACGCGTCACAATTTTATAAGGATTTTTTTCCTTTGATCTCTGAGCGGAACCGAAAAACAGTTTTTTCTCCTGCACTTGTCTTCAGCAGTCAATTCGTGTGGCACCCAGCGGTTGAACTTCAACACTAGACGTTTCAGAGCATCAACTATTGTTTTTTGGCAAACGTTAAGTTCTAACGCAATAGTTCATGTCGAAACATATCTATCTTGATCAGTGATTTAGTTTAACTGCTCATATCACAACTGCTCTGGATTATTATCAACTTCAACAGGGATGCCAGAATGTGTTCATCTTTAATGCCAAAATTTCCAGCTTTAAACTTTCGAGATCAAACTTTGACTGTATCATAAAAAAAAATTAAAGCCTAAACTATCGATGCGTAAACATTTTTCTGTAATATTCAGTTGCGCAGAGTTTGTTACGGCACACATAGTACATAATTGTTTTGATCTGCTGACGTGATAGCTCCATTTAAAACTTTTTTCAAGCATAAGGATATAAATTTTTAACAAAAAAATGCACAATCATGTAGTTCTTATGCTCTTCTTTTGAAAGAAAAAATTGGTTGGTTCAAAACTAACAGCTGCAAAAATGATAATTGTTTGCGCGAACATATCTTTCCTCGACGGAAAATTTTTACTCAACATAATATTAGCTTGAAAATAGCTAGTATCTTAAGACATTACGATTTTAAAGTGGTTTTAAACCAATCAATAAATTAACATTTTCACAGCTAAAAGATCAAATTCTTGCACAAAATTATTGACTTATTTAACAATATTTAGTATCAATGTGGTTTGCCTTATGTTGGACAAACTGAAAAAAAATTTCTTTTCAGAATCAGGGAGTATATAAGCGACGTAAAGAAAAAAAGAATTGCAAAAATCCTCCATTGCTTCTCATAGCTATAGGAGGAAACATATACTTTCAATTTTGGTTTAGTCACTTATTATCAAGAAAAATGCATAACTCCTCTGGATTTAGACATTTTTAATACGTTCACGTTGGCGCGTACAACGGTGGCCCGCAAAAAGGTTTAATAAACCCTTTTTACCTCCACCAGTAAAACTTTATTGAAAAATTTGCCTTGTTTAATCGGAGCATTTTCTCGATTTAACACGGCACAAATTTCTTTTTTTGAAAATGGGTGACAAAACACTGAAAATGCCGTAATAGGGTCCCGTGGCTAAGGGGTTAAAGCTTTTTATACCAATAAATTTAAAAGCGCTTTGGTCAATGATTTGTCTATTGTATCTTACATTTAAATTTTCTGGATGGATTTGTTGGGTCATGATGCTTCACTTCAGCTTTGATTCATTGATTGCTGGAACTTGATTGTTTCCGGTGCTGTGTTTACTGACATTTGGATTTTCGCCTCACATGTACTTGGGAGGATACGAAATTTATACATAGATGTTGCGAGTCCCAGTAGCCACGAAACCTATACGTCTGATTATGTTCACATTGATTAATTTGTTTATCGCGTGATTAAATGTTGATTTTTAGTGATTTAAAAATCTATACATTTAAAAAATGCTAAAAATGCAAAGATAAAACTTTTGATTATTAGAAAATAAAAGTAGGGCTCCACAAGTTGCCGAGAGGTACTGCTCTAAAAGCTGGTAGCTGAGAGGTGCTGAGTTCAAATTCAATCGCGCCCATCGGCGTAATCGTTCGGTGGTTTCCGTGGTTTTCTTTGAATCTTGGATTTTTCTTGCATAAATACGGATTAGGCATTTTTAGAAAGACCCTCCCTCAGAGATAGCATGCCCCCCCCCCCCCCCTATGTACCTCGTGTAGGTAACCTGCCGTCAAAAATAATATAAAAGATTTTTTTCCTTAAAGAAAGTTTATTTGGAAATATAAATGCTAACAGAGGAATACATATTTATCTTTCTTGTCGTCAAAAAATGAAGTAGAATTAAATCTAATAAAAGAACAAATCGCTCTGTTTCTGTGTATGTCTGCGATGACTAGTGAAAACTACGGCATGTACGAGGCTTTTTTATGGTGAAGTTAGTCCAAATTCTCTCTTGATGTACATGAAACTCAAAATTTTAACCCTTAGCACTCCGTTGTCTTCGCTGCGGAGATTCCAAAATTTGTTTTTGGCACCAGTAATAAAGGAAAATAAAATTTTTCTTATTTAACCCTTTCCGGCACGGGTAAATTTTATAGTAAAATGAGAAATTATCGACTGACACCGGAATTCACAAACGATTTTTTTAGATATTTCGAATTCCTTAATTTAAACTTTTACTGTAAAAGCAAAATTTTACTAAAATATTATTGGTGCCATTCGCAAGTTTGGAATTAAAATTAGGTATCCCAGACCAGGCACAGTGTGCCGGAAAGGGTTAATCAGAGAATTTTTGACTTCAAGGAAAGTTCTTTTAAAAAAGTGGCGCTAATCGAATGAAATATGTGTAAGAGGCACCGGAATCCGAAGAGTTAATATTTTGGTACTACTAGGTTATCCCGTCGACCAAAAAAATATCGCCAAACTAAAAGATTAAATGCCAATAATGGATGACTGTGAATGTCACATTCAATGGCATTAAATACGATTCACGTGTTTAAAATGTCATTAAAATATTTTTATTCTGACTTTTTATTAATATTCTACTAATTACATGTTTTTTCGTTATTTAAAATAAAAATTATGTCAACATGTATAATTTGGCTATTAGTTTGGCGACTTGTATAATTTGGCGAAAATGGTCGACGGGATAACAGAGTAGTACCAATATTTTAATAGTTTCCAAGATGCTAATTATGAAGCGCAACTCACTCTCATCAAAAAGTCATTTTTTTTTAAATGTTCGAGGAATGAAAACGCTTCACATTTGAAATGCGTACAAACACATTTGCGTACGGAAACGAAGAAACATTTTTCCGAGTTTCTATACCATTTTGTTTAAATCCAAATCAACCAAATTGCCCGGTGCAGTTAAACTTGGAAGATATATTTCGAAAAATTGTGTTTTTAGGTCTCAAATGCTATAATCAATTCGGAAAAATGTTGCAGTTAAATCTTTGATTTTTTTAAGTGTGTTTTTCCTAAAACCATTTTTCTACTTTTTGTCAACGTCCCTCCAAAACGCAATTTTTGAGATATAAACAAACCAAAGTTATGATCTTAAAATTGATTTTTTTTAATCGATAATATAGTCGGTTTTAAAAAATATGAATTTAACTTTTTCAAATAAACTGGCAAAACGAAATCATTTTGAAGTGAAAGTAAAGTGAATTTTTTCTACGCTAAAATTAACTAAACATACACATTTCAAGACAATCTTTTAAAAGCATTTCAATAAACCAGATTTACACTCTCTACAAAAATTTCGAAAATTTGGGTAGGATAAAAATTTTTTAACAAAATAAAATGTGCGAAAAATTTGCCGAAATCAATAAAAACTAGATCACTTCATTGCGGTTTTGTCTCTGCAAGACGTAATTCTATAGATGCCGACAAACCAAAAATATATTCTTAGAGCAAAAACATTCTTACAATATATAATGCAATCGATTAAAAAAATATGAGATTTAACCTTTTCAAATACTCCGGCAAACATAAATCAAGTCGGTGCTGATGGAGAATTTTTTTTCTACGCTAAAAGTAACTAAATATTCATATTTTAACACAATCATTTTAGAGCACTTTAATAAACTAGATTTACATCACTTACAGAAATTTTGAAACCTTCGGGTTGATAAAGCTATTTTTTGGAAAAAAAAAAAAAAAGTGTGAAATTTTTTACGAAATCATCGGAAACCTGAGCTTTCAGTACCAGTTTAATTTGCTTTTGGTATGCGAAGATTTCAAAATTCATATTACGTAGAAAATAAAATACCAATTCAATTTCTTTTCGCACTTTTTCCATTTAAAAATATAAATTCTGACAGAATGGACTTAAAGATATAAAATCATAAAAATTTGAGTTTCATTTATGAGTCATTTAGAAAGCAGATAACACATTCAAAAGCTGAATAACATCATACGCCTGGGTAACGCCGGGTAGATCAGCTGGTAAATAAATAAATAAACTTAATTCTAAAAAAGGGATAAATATTTAAAAAAATCCTACATTGCATTACAATATATTAGTTATTAAAATTTTTAATTTTATCTTTTTTTTTTTTTAATGTATTAAGCCTTTCGAAGCAGAGACTTTCACGTTGCGACTTCATACAAAAATAAGTAAAGATTCGGATAGATGCTGGAACTTAAAAAAAAATATTTTAAAAAGTTACATTTTTATAATAAATCACTTTACTGATGAATATTTAACTCGCACATTCTATTAAGTCACGTGTCTACTCTCAAATCGCTGTTCTTTCAAAAGAAATAGTTTTTGTTTTTATTAATGCGTAAATTAATTAAAGCATAAATGCCTTACTTTTGTTTCAGCAAAAATTTGGAAGTAAAAATATAGCCTAAAATAAAAACCTTCATACGTTATTTTTGTGCCATATTGAAATCTTAGTTTGAGTTTTTCATTGCTTACGTTTACAAGAAACGTAATTTCTTAAAAAGTCTTTAAGGTATTGAAATAAAATTTGGTTACAAAATTCTGCTCTTCCATTGGTATGTTATGAAGCAAAATACAGCTTTTAAGTGTGCATTAAATTTAAGAATTATTTTCATAGAAAAATAAGCGTTTTTTGTTTGAGAAAAAAGCCTGTTTTGTGTACGAAATTTGGTATATGTTAGTAAATTTAAGAGGTATTGCAAATCTTTTGGTTCGTCACATATTGTTGGAAATATATTGGTGTCTAATATATTGTTTAAAAAAAGGATGAAATGTATGGAATTGATACATTTCGTTAGATAAGGTTTGGCATAAACGCAATTCTTTGCTGAAATTTGACGCTATTTTGCCGAAATTTCAAAAGTTAAGTAAAATGCCATTAAAAATTTATTTGAATTCATAGTTTAATTCCATGTTATAACTAAAAATACACGTGTTCAATAAAAGCGCCATATATGTCGAAAAAAGTGCCCAGAAGGCAAGTACATACTTTAACTCCTTCGCGACGGGAGCCTTTTACGAAATTTTTAATGTTTTGTCAAAGGTTTTTAGAAACATAAATTTATGCTTTATTAGATCGAGAAAATGCTCCTATTCAATATGTCAAATTTTACAATAAAAATTTTCTGGTGGCGATAAACAAGGATTCTTAAGCCTTTTTGGGGCGTCCCAAGAGGTTAAAAGGATCCGGGACATAAAAAAACTTCAAATTTTCTATTTAAAAAATTGCATTATTTTTTTTCTGCTTAAAATGATGTTTAAATCATGTTTCTATCTCAATTGGTACTGGAAACATAAATTTTCGAGCTTTGGTTTGTTTTGAAAATTCAGCTCTCAAATGGTACTAAAAACATAAATTTTTCCGCTTTGGTTTGTTTGCAAAATTTAGCTTTCAAGCAATGGTTGTCATGAAAATGATTTCTTGTGAAAATGCATTTTCTTCATATTGGGTTTTTCTTCTATTTAAATTCTTATAAAACAGTTTAAGATGAATGATACAAACTTGGAACACGTTTTATTCATTACTTTACTTTAATGTTGATTCAGCTATCATAAAAAAAAGAATTACATTTGAAAATGCGATTTTTTTTTTAAATTGCATAATTTTTTTAATTTTTTTAATTTAAATCTCTTATTATTTGTATATAAACTATTATTTTTAAAAATGTTGAATAAAATTCAAAGTTTATGTATTTCTGTTTATTTAAATAAAAAATCATTGAAATTTTACTAATTTCAATGTTTTTTAATTTTTCTAATTTTTCAATGTTAATTAAATTGTTAGAAAATTTTTAAATTAACCCACTTTTTAAATAAATTTTCAGTTTTGAATTATGAAAAAGAGAAGTTTTATCACATGAATTTTTTTTGCAAATAATACGGTTAATCATCACAAAAAACTTCAAAATTTTAACTCAATAATTAAAAAAAATTACTTTGAAGTGTGTCCTGCTCCTGGGCCCCCTTAAACTGAAATTACAAATTTTCTTTAGTTTGCAATGAAACGTACATATATACTTTTGTTTCAAATGAATTGTTTACAGCACAGGATTTTATACATACACAATAATTTTTTTTTTTTTTTTTTTTTTTTTTTTTTTTTTTTTTGTATATAAATAGCTAATATAGCTATTTTGACATTAATTAACGAATAAAATATTATGTTTTATTAAAAGAGAAACTAATTCAACAAGCGTCAAGAACTGAAAGTTGCAGTTTTCTTCATACTAATTCATCAACCTAACAAATTGTATTGTAATGTTATTTCAAGATCGAAAGTATTGCACATATACATAGGAATTGTATCATAGTTTTAATCCACTTTCTTCACTGATGAAAATTTCATCAACTTGTTTATTCTCCCGAGAATGTGGATTACGGACATTTAATTATGTTATCAGTTTGCGGGGAAAAAGAATGGGGTGTACTTTCCCCACCCCCTTTTGAAAACGTAATCTTTACACAAGGGGAACTAATGGATTCCACAAGCAGGCTGTGGTAATAGGAAACTCTGTCAAAGAGTGGTAGAAGGTTTTCTTCAATTAACTCTTTGAGATATAGTTCTTTTATTTTTATGTTTTTATGTTTTATCTTTTTTCTTTAATTAAAAGAAAAAAAAGGCTAATTTTAAAAAGAAGGTATCCTCTTTTAAATATCTTTTTAAAAAATTCACTTGATAGTGTGAAAACAAATAGTAATATATATATATTTATAACCATTAGATAATACTACAATTCAACATCAATATATATATATGAATTAAATAAACGTAGAAAATAAAAGTAGAAAAAAAATTTAGGCTTACTTGGGAGTTTAATAATCAGGGTACTTTAGAATTTATAAACTTTCAACTTAAAATTTAAAAGCAACCGACGCTATTTTAAAAAAATGATTTTTAGATGATAAAAAAAAGAAATAGATGCACATATAGTTGCTTTTTTTTAATAAATGAAAAAACGATATTGAAGCAGTGGATACTGAATCATAATGATTTAAACAGATGGGAAACTAAAGCTGTTCATTACAAAAATACATGGTTTTTTGGCGTACCAGAATGAGGTTATTTCTAACACTTTTTCAAAGCTACTATAAATGCAATCATCTTTTAATTTGTGTTCTAGTTTCTTATTTTTTACCTTGATTATTTCGAACAGGGAAATATGTTGGTTATAAGAATAAAATTTTCCTGTATTGATTAATTAGTTATATAGAATTGTCCTAAATGAAAACTATCATTTTGAAAGTTTTCGCTTCGATATGTACATTTTAGATAACTAAATCAGTTTTCTAGAGTAATGAGATTATATCGATAGTTAGATAAGAAAAATTGAATTAAATATTTATTGAATTGGAGAAGACCTTCCAGGATGATTACGATAAATATAGAATTTCTTTTAAAATTTTTCAAAACTATTAATATCATATCTAATTCAAAATAGAAATGTTTTATAAGTCATAAAGTACTTGGGCGAACAGAAATATAGAATGGCGTTTCACACATTATTTCTTTCATTTGGAATTCTAAAAGTTGCATTGTATCATATTATTTTATAAAATCTTTATCGCTCTAGAAACCATGAAAAGCCACAAAATATCAAGGACACAATTTTTAAATAATTAAGTGAATAAAAAAAATAATTTGTCACTTTATTCTTGACTGTATGTTTTTATTTGATAAATCTTATTTTTAACAGTAAAAATTAGATTGTATGATTATAGTTTCTTTAATGTTAGAAAAAAAACCTTGATAATGCGAAAGCAGTTTATCTGAGCTTAATTTGTTAACAAACTAATAACTTTTGGTTTAAAGCTAAAAAATATACGTATATTTTATTTTATTTTAGATAATATTTGATACTTCGTGCTCAATAAGTATATTTTTGACAATTTCTTAGGATTTTTTTCAATTAATTTTTTTTTTGCGTTGCAGAAACGTTGAAAAACATAAATATATGTTCAATAATTATTTATTACTAATGGATTCTACAAATAGTTTCTTAACGCAGAGTTAAATTATTTTGTTTTCATAGGCTCCATTCATACCAATTTATCTTTTTTAACATTATTTATATGCGTGTAAATGATGAAAATTGTAATGATGTGTATACTTTGGAATACATCAAGTCTGAAGAGATTAATAAGTTTTTATTTTCAAAAAAGTAACAGACTAGAAAAAGATAACATAATATTTTGATGCAAAGAACAAGTTAGAATAAAAGAGAGGATTTTTTTAATGAAATCAAAAAGTATAATGATATTTAAAACAAATCCTCACTTCTCCTAAAGATATCTTACGATATCATGTACCAGATACTCCTTTCTCCACCTTAAAATAATATTATTATATATGCATAACTTCTCTTCCCCTTTTTATTATTTTTTTGTTGTTTTGGACAATTGTACTGGTAAAAGTATTAAGCTACACTATGCATTAATTTATACTAATTTTATGTAATTCATCAAAGAAAGTATAAATAAATTAAGTAAAAATAAAAAAAAGTTTAACTTTTGATTTATAAATTTTTGGCATATTCATTTCTAGACATTCAATCCTACATAAATTTCCAATTTCAAGCAGCGATGATCCATTAAATTATCTGTTTACTTGAATATGCGGTTGATGGTCAATCCAGCAGTGATTTTGTTCTTTTTCGAAAAAAGGGCAGCGTGCCATTTTTCTTTTGTGAGGAAGGCTGCAAAATACATGTGTATATGACAGCACAGTGGGTAGGAGTGGATATTGATGATATCCTTGTAATAAATCTGACAGTACTTTTGTGTATAGTGTTAAGTAAAGTTTTGTGAAACGACACTGCAATTTATGTTGTATCAACTTACAAATTCTCTAGGTCTGAATAAACTTTCTCCAGTAAAATGCTGATGAATGTCGTAATTATAATAACAATTTAGCTGTGAAGTTTATCACTATTTATTTTGATAATATTTTGCATGGAGTTGCATAAGCATTCTTGTAAAAAAAGGACTTAAAATATGTAAAACTAAATAAATGTGCCAAAAAACCCTTTATTTAAATTTCTTTCTGGCCAATTACCTAAAGCTGCAGCGAATTAGTGCATATAGAATAAAACACTAAGAAAAGTAAAAAAAAAAAATAATAACTGAAATGTAAAGTTTCATTTGTAATTAATTGATTTAAAATAATCATTGCGCTGTAATTAATTGATTTAAAACAGTCATTGCGCCCCCAATCTCCTTTTAACTATTATTTCAGTTTATCTGTCTGGTGTCTTTTCGTACTATCCTCCTCAGTCCTGATGTCGCCTGGAGACGACACTAAACAATACACTTTAATTAAATTTAAGTGTTTCTAGAATTGTTCAAGCCACATCTAAATTTTTTAAATAAATATATATTGGAATATTGGAAGCATCGATATATAAACTGATGCATCTTTGGAGATGTTTTATGATGATTTTAAACTGTTGTTTGTAGTACCGCGTAAAATTTTGTTTCAGGATTGAGGAGATTCTAACTTACATGAATATAGTCAGATTGCAAAGAAAATTACAGATAATATTGCCTATCACTACGGCATGTTCGGTATTGAAAATGAAATTTGCGATATTTTCGGTTCATTTACAGGGATACACCAAAAGAATTTCTGCATATATTGGACTATGTGGAAAATAGTTTGCATATTTAAATTATATTACAGTATTTAAAACATATTGAAATTGACATACATCACTGAGATGTATTAAAAGGATCTTGCTATAAAATATGATGTACTTTATCGTTTCTTTTATTAGCTTATCGTTTATTTATAGAGACACTGAAAATAATTTGGCTACAGAAGAAATTGAGCAAAATTAAACTGTTAAAACTTACGAATGATAGTTGCTGGAAGTTCGTTTTCAATAGTGGTACGCGTTTTTAAATTGGACTACATTGCTCCAAACATTTAAAAGGTTTTGAGGTTGTGCATCGATCTTGCTGCTGAAAAACTATTTAGATGATGATACTTGATCGACAGATGTGGTAAGATAAAGGAGAAAAAATACACATGTTTGGTGAAAAAAATGCATCGAGCATTTCAAAACAAAAAGGAAAAAATAATTTGTGTTATAATACAAAAAGCTAATAGAAAAAGCTGTTTCCTTCATAGAAAAGCATTTTTAGTAGGGGGTATGGTTTCTTCGAACAGTCAGATACCTTCAATATCTTTAAGGGATGCGGTCAATGAGGTTATTAATGCGGAGCTGGTGCACTCTGTCCCATTCCTCTAGAATAGCTCTTTCCACTAGTCGGAGAGTTTGTCAGTTTGGTAGGCGGCTAAAAACTGGTTTCTCTAGAGTGACCATTGTCCTAAACCTGCCCCACTAGATTCATGTCCAGGGAAGACACTAGTCATTTCTTTCAAACAGTTTCTTCCTGGAAAATAAAATCACCCACCAAGTTAGTATGATGTGGTCTGCAATTGTCGTCTAATATCATGAAGTCATTTCTATTTGCTGCAACGTAATGGACTATAGTAAGTCTGGGGATCTCATATCCAGGATATCGACGATTGGTCAGAGCTCCATTTCAAATAATGTGGAGGTTGGTGCATCCATCAATGGAGATGCAAGCACAGATCATCACTCATCCACCGCCAAATCTGACACTTCCTTGCACGAATACAGGATTGTTTCCAATTCCACATTCTCTTCAGATGAAAATACATCTATTAGTAGAATGAACAAGAGAACGGGACTCTTCAGAGAAAATAATATTGAACCTTTCATTTCTCCAGTTTGCATACTTTATTGCACACTCCTTGCTGGCTCCAATATGGCTTGATGTTAGCATAACATATACCATTGGTCTACAAGCATACACACCTACAGCGTGGACCCTGTTTCGGACAGTTTAAGTACAAACTGTGATACCAGTAGCAGAGCGAAACTGTTGATGAAGAAGAGTGACATTCATATTTCAGGCTCTAAGGCCTTTAGGTTAAACATCGATCTTTATTGGCTGCTGTTGCAACTGTGTCCTGATCTTCGGCCTCTGCATTTTCAATCTGAAAAAAAGGGTTCCAAGTCTTGCATGTCACACTTTGTAAAACTCTATTGGCTTTATCTACTTCAGTTTGTGTTTGCACGTTCCTTCCCCTAACCGACCAGCAACTCTCCAAGCTTCTGATTTGATTAAATAACATCGTTGAGACATGTCACTCATCGAAACAAAACTCTTACTGAACGCCGATCATTGCTATCTGCTTAATCTTTCAGTAATTTGAAAGCCAAATTTCATTCGTTGCCACTAAAGAGACGTTTTTGACGTAAAACCCAAAATTTGCACCCTCCAAAGCCTGAAAATGAGTAAAATTTGTATTGTAACTCATTTTGTCATTTTTTAAAGTATTTTTGTGAAAAAAAAACGCGTATACCGTTATTTTATTAAGATTTACAATATCTTTTAATTATGTTAAGCAGTGCGTATTTCAAATACACTATATTGCCATTGATTATTGGACACTTGCGATTTTAGACATTTTGTTAAATATCTATAAAAATACAAGAGGAATCATCTCGAAACTCTTAGTGTATAAGTATAATAGTATAAGTCATACATCTCTGTGAAGATTTTTTCCCGGAACTCCATAGGGGACCGTCAACAAATTAAAAAAGAATGAATATCTTTTGAATAACCCTGTCAAAACTAATGTAGCAAAAGAGCTCAAACTCTAGATTATGATTGAATGCCTTATTGTAATACACTGTGTTTATTTTTATGAAAATATCATGCATACTCGCAGAGTAATTAAGGTTTTTGTAAAAATGGTCCCAAATTTTTCCAAGTTTTTTCCTTATAATTTTCAGAGTTCTTAATATAAAATAATATTTTTTTTCAGAAAATATGACAAACAACATTGCACACAATACTCTGTAATCAGAATTAAAAAATAATGAAAATTGTATACAAAATGAGTTGGTTTACCAAATAATTTTTTACTGCGCATGCGTCAATGATATCAAAATTTCATTTGCATATTATGTTAGCTAATGTATAGAGCAACTTTTGTGAAAATCACAAAATCATAACTTGAAAATTCTGAAAATAATCGTCAATTTAATAAGTTGAAAATCCGTTATTCTCAAAATGAAGCAAAAACAAGAGGGGTTGTATCCATATATTCATTGATTAGTGTCAATATAGAATACACAATACGGGATGTACTACTACATTTAGATAAAATCCCTCATTTTTTTTGTTTCATTTTGGAAACAACGGATTTTGTCCTTTTTCTATAGACGATTACTTTCAGAATTTTCAAGCTATGATTTTGAGACTTTTACAAAAGTTGTTCTATAGATTTAACTAACATAATATGCAAATGAAATTTTGATATCTTTGACGCATGCGCAGTAAAAAATTATTTAGTAAACCTACTCATTTTTCATACAATTTTTATTATTTTTAAATTCTGATTACAGGGTACTGTGTGCAATGTTGTTTGTCATATTTTCTGAAAAAAATATTATTTTATATTAAGAACTCTGAAAATTATAAGGGAAAAACTTGGAAAAATTTGGGACCATTTTTATAAAAACCTTAATTACTCTGCGAGTATGCATGCTATTTGCATAAAAATGAACACAGTAAACTACAATAAGGCATTCAATCATAATCTAGAGTTTGTGCGCTTTTGCTACATTAGTTTTGACAGGGTTATTCAAAAGATATTCATTCTTTTTTAATTTGTTGACGGTCCCCAATGAAGTTTCGGTAAAAAATCTTCACGGAAATGTATTACGTATACTATTATATTTATGCACTTAGAGTTTCGAGATGATTCCTCATGTATTTTTCTAGATATTTAGTAAAATGTCTAAAATCGCAAGTGTCCAATAATCAATGGCAATATAGTGTATTAACTGATGCGTATAAAATTATATATCCTATACATAGTTCTACAAAAGTTCTCAAGTATATTTCTATTTGTTCATGTAAGCTGTTAAAATTTTCTGTAAAAAAATTAAATTTTCAGCTGTGCCATTTGTTTAAGTGCTGTAGCTTTTACATAGAATGTAATATACATACAAATCTATATAGCATATGCAAAACTTCACACATACACACACACAAACAAAAAAATATTTTTTATCTATTGATGGTAATAAAAAGAAATTAAGTCTTCAAACATGCCTTATATAAATTGTTTAGATACGATTATATTTCGTCTTAAGTGGGCACACTACCTTTAAAACCATCTCTTCAATTTTGGATAATACTGTAATAATATGTAGTAGTACAATACTTAATACTAAAAATTAAATATATATATTTTTAAAATCTTGTAGAACACCCTATTTTATTAAATTTTATTTCTTTTTGTTTAACTTTTTTAAAATTCTTACTATTTTTATAAATAAATATATATATTTTTTTACTTCTGTGTTTTTCCCATATTCATTAGAATATACAATAGAAAACTGCATTTATTTTAAGATGTATAGGGTATTGCATTTAATTTTGTTCCCTCGTGTATATTTAAAAAATGAAGGAAATTCACCAAATTCTCAATTTAAGTATTCTTTTAAAAAATAGCTTTAACCTTGGATGTTAAATCCAAGTACAAAAATATTTAATACACAGTGAAGAACAGATAAAATGATTCAAACCTCTATCTAAATTAGAAAAAACGCCTTGGTATTCATCGAAAAAGCAAGTGGTAAAAAATATATAAACAGGGAGAAAAATCAGTTTAAAGTTTTCACTTGTGTGGGTAATTACGTTCAAACTATAAATAAAATTTACAATATCTAGCAATATAACTGTCGTAATGGTAAAAATTAGGTGTCAAAATACTCAAAATGAAAGAAACTTTCAGTTGATATTTTTTTTTTTAAAAGGAAACCAATACTTCAATCGAATTCAGGGCACCGTGTCCCCATAAATGGATTTGACACAAAATCATTTAATAAATGTAAGAAGAATTTTGCCAATTAAAATTAATTACATTTAAATTTATAGGAAATTTCAACAATATTTATAACTTCACTAAAATCTTTTATTTATTTTTTAGCACTTTGTAGAGTTAGGAAATATACATGTATAGTGTAACAATAGAAGCATAGAAATATTTCTTAACTGAAAATGTTCCTTTCATTTTTTTTCCTTTATACAATCTCCAAAAAAGTTGAAAAGATGCAAAGGCGGAAAAAAAAAAACCCTTAAAAATTATTTTTGTTTTATGTAACCAATAATTCTTTTGAAACAAGAGAAAGTAATGTGTCTACAATTCATTACAAAGTGTATTACTACGAGTCGATGTATTAAGTGAATTTTAAAACAAATTACTTTAATGATTGTTTAAAGTACCATTACGATACAAGAAGTTAACAAACATGGATTTTTTTTTTTTTTTACTATATTTTGAACCATTTGAAATTTTTCATGCATACTAATTGGTGCTATTTAACAAAAATGTTTTCATCTATTCTAAAAATAAATAAATAAATAAATAAATAAAAAATAAAGCAAAAAAAAAAATATTGGGCGATTTTAACAACGCACTTTCCGTGTGCGAATCCAAAATTACAGATCATTTCGCCAAGTAATTATTGAGTTATACTTAAAAACTATCTGCAACGCAATCTGTTTTGCGAGAATTTTTATTAAAAAATATTAACATTAGAGGGTTCAAACTTTAAATTTGCATAATTCAAAAAGTAATTGAATTGATGATATCCCATTTGCTATTCTAACCATTCTAAATTCAAATTTACAGAAAAAGTCAAATATGATGTCAAAACTAGAGTTCGTATTGAAAACTTCATAGTTTAATGCTAAGTCTTAAAGACTTATCCCCTCGAAGGCTTAATTAAAAAAAAAGTGTTTAAAAATACATATTTTCCACCCAAATGGATTTTTTCTTGTCTTCTAAGGAAATTTTGTAATAAAAATACATTAGGTGAAAGAACTTGGGCTTCTCGTGTTAAAGAATATAGATTAAAACCAATATCTATTTTATTTTCAACATCAACATCCCCTTTTTTCTGCACATACTAAATGCACAGCTATGAAAGCAATATTTTTTGAAAGATTCTGCCACCGTCTTGCGACTTTGTATACTTATAGATCGTTATAAAGTGTCGTTTGATACAAAAAATTACAGTTTATTAAAAATTACCGTAATTTCGGGTGTATAAGCCGCGGATCAAACAATTCTTTTTGGACCCAGAAATCTTATTTAGTGATTGAAGACAAATATTTACGGCGATCTAAGTAGTTACACTTATTTCTTAAAAATTTCTGGGTCGAAAAAGAATTGTTTGACCCGCGGCTTATACACACGAAATTACGGTAATAAAAAAATATATCAGCAAATATTTTCAAAGAATACGGTGAGAAAGTCTCACACAGGCCTACTGATTTTATTTATTTATTTTTTATTGATAATTCTTAATTTAATATATTTTTTATAATGTACTTTAGTAATGCCAAAAATAAAATTTATATTAAAATTAGCATTAAAATTGTCAAATAATTTTGTGAAACAAACACTATAAAAAAATCTGTAAAGTTACTAAAATTTTTCTAGGTAAGTGGGATACCTAGAACTTTAGAAAACCGGAATGCCTAGAACTTTTTATGCAACTGCAACCTGGGTTACAGATAAAATTCTAGTAAGAAAACTGTAATTTTCAAAGACTATTTTGTAAAGCTGATAAAACTTTAATAAGAATACAGATTTCGATAACTTTACATCTGTAAAATTGTAGATTTTTTTTCAGTGTATTAGATGCGATATTTTCATACTTTAACATTATTTTAGCTTTTTAGTCATTTTTACTAAACAGAAAGTCTTTTTGCTGTATCTGACTGTCAACACTTACTACAGTGTTAACATTAATTAAATGTTATCTACGTCAATGAAAATTATTTTACAAAACTGCAGCTTTTCGAAAATTAAAGCAGTTATTTTTTTAACATGCATTTTTTTTCTATTTCACTTGATCATTTTCTTTTCAACAATATTATAAAAATAATTTTTCTATAATTAAATTTAGGCTACGATTTGAAAAACCAAAGAATGAATTAAAAATAAGTTAATTTAATTTTCTAATATTATGTACAAGACTAGTTTTGCAATTTAAAATTTCTCAATTATATATATTTTTTCTAGTATAGGTAAAAGAAAAGGTTCAAGTTTCTTATTTTTTTTCTCCGTGACTGACAAGATAATTAAATTTCCAGTCTTCGCGTCGAAAACAAGAGATATTGCATTGAATGAACGCGGTTGACGGTTTAATCTAACAAGGATTTAGAGGCTCGGAAAAAATTTATTTATCCACATAAAATCTGTTTTTCTCTACATTCTTTGTAAGAAAATTGTTTTACAGAAATACGTATTACGTAACTAGTTTTACATCCAAAATAACTTGATTTTGTGAAACAGATATTTTCAGCATAGATATACTAAGAAAAAAATATGGTTCGGGCATGTAGAATCTAAATTGTGGTTCTAGAAAAAATTGTTCCATGCTATCCTTATAAAATTTAGTTCCCTTTGTTCTAGAGTCTCCTACTAGAATTTAAGAGCGTTTTTCTATATTCTCATTGTCAAACTTATTTTATAATCTCTGCAAATAGATGAGAACACGAGAGGTTAGTTTTAGTAACTATAATTCTAGTTTGTGAAACCATTCCAGAAATCAATAATTTCTCGCTAGTTAAAATATTCTATATTTTTTGGTCTCCTAAAAAACAAGAGACTAGAAATTCTGGACAATTTCGTGTGTCAGCTTAGATGTTTGTCCTATTCACATAGTTCGGACATTTTACTTCTAGTTTAGGGATCCAGAAAAAATCTAAATATTCAATCTAGGTGATGGTGATATACATCTTTTCTCTCTGAGGAAAAAAAATACAGCTAAATTCCTATTTAACAAATTCATTATTTAACAAAGTTTTCTATTTAACAAAGTTTTCTATTAAACCTTGACAATGAACGCCTTTAATATGTACGCCATCTTCGTATTATAGAAAATATACTTTGCAAAACAAACTTTGTTTTATTTTCGTGCGAGTACAACATTTAAATGAAGAGGTTAGTGTTGCGACGGAGGTATGAAATTATTTCATTGGACTGCATGAAAATGAAATTTCTTGTTTATTTAGTCATTTAAGTTCAACAGAAGCAATGCTAAAAATTCTCGATACTATAAGAAGGGAATTTCAGATTCACGAAAATGTTGTCACAGATGTATTCTTTGGATATTTACAAACGTACGAACATTTTTTAGAGGAACGTATTTTTGGGGTTTCGTTCATCTCACCAAACCCTATTCGTGTTCTGTGTCTATCTGCGCATAACAGAGTCTGTACGCAAAAATTGTCTAAGTCAGAGACTTCAAAATTTTATGTACTTATAGCGTAATACTTGGCGTCACACAACAAATCATATAATTTTGAAAAAGTCCATCATTTTAATTAAATTAATTTTTTCAATGTCATCAATGTAATTTAAATTTTAAAATAGAATCTTATTTTTTGCGTTTTCCATGCAGGGGTAGACACCATAACTTCGAGGTAAAGCATCTCGTTAGTAAACAGAAGGTTTTTTGTTCGAACCCCGATACTGGAACAAAAAATTCCATATTAAGATGGATTTAATAAGAAGAAAATTTCGTATTTTTTGGCCAATTTAAGGTTTCATGTTATTAGGGTTTCGTTTGTCTGATATTCATAATATTTCTTAGAATCTAATTTACTTACTATTTCAGAAACTTTTGCGATTAATGAATTATTCAGAATTTTAAATTTAATTTTAAACAATTTTTTCGCATTTGAAAATTGAAAATTTTATTTTTTCTCCACATTTTTTTTATTTGATTTTTTTTTTGAAAAAATTAAATTTTAGTATTAAATTTAAATAATTTGATTTTAATAAATAACTTTGATTAAAATAAATAACTTTCTTTTATAATTATTTTAAAATTGAATTTATTATTGCTACCATCTATGTAAAAATTTAATAATTTTAATTTATTAATTAAAGGATAAGTTGTTTTGAAAGAAATATTGTTACTCTGTCTACCTCTCTGTTACCCACTTATTTATGAGGCCTGTACTAAATTATATTGCAGAATTTTAATAATTTGGAATACATACACACACAAGAGAAAGAGAGAGAGAAAATACGCTATGCTTCAGTTTTTGTTTACCTCCTTTTTATTATTTTTTATTTTTATTCCAATGGAATTTCTTCGTAATCTACATTACATAAAGAAGTTACTGACTGAATTAAAATAAATTTTCCCAATCTTTCCTTTTTACGTGTATTTTTCATTTTGTGCATTTTATTAATAAGCTTTCATGAATTTTGTTTGATTATTTATATAACGATTTTTTATATAACGAAGTGTTTAAGTATAACAATGAGATTTCGTTAAATGGAAGTTTCACAATATTATATTTTGCACTTTTTCGTTGCCCTCCAGGAAACAGTGATAGTTCATGAAATTCAAAATAGGCGGGGTTACAGTAAATTTTGGTCGTAACAGAATAGGATTTTTTAGATATTTTCTAGACGCAAAGAGATATTTTTCTAAATGTAAGTTATAGTAAAAGAAAGAAGAGAAGGGTTTCATACGGAAAAATAAATTTCGTATTTTAATATTTATCCAGGAAAAATGAATGCCATATTTGAAATTTATATTTAATAATATGTATATTTTTTGCAAAATGTTCTTCAATTTTCAAAAATAAAATCTAATGATATTGTTATGAAAAATTATCGAAAAGATTTCACTAAAATGTTTATTTTAGAAAAATAATCAGTATTTATTACAAAATTTGCTATTTTAACAAATTTTGTCTCTAAGCTCGTAATAAATACAGATTAATCCCGGTTTTTTTAATAAAGTGCTGATTGATACTTTTGTTTTCTCTAAATTCAACGCCTTTTAGGTAGATTTCGTATGAAATACTACCTATTGCTTTACCTAACCTCCTCTTTTTGAATTTCTGAAAAAAAATTTGCAGATCGACACCGACTATATGACACCTGAACCCCAAAACAGCCATCTGTAAAAAACTTTATCTAACTTTATATATATGCATATATATTATTTTTATGGATACGATACGTTCCTCAATTCTGCTCAAATCTCTTCCAAACTGAATCATAAAGTCAAGGGGCATAAAATCTCGGTGAAATTCGTTAATGGGTAAATTCGGGCTAAGGGTGGAAGTAAAGCGGATTTTTTTTAAAACCGACTTCTTATGACTTGTTATTTGATTTCTTATTTGAAAAAGATATCAAATTAGTTTAAAATTTTAATATTTCTAAAAAAATGGGCCAAAAATTTATGCATGACAATTTCTAGTAAAATTTTAAATGCGCTCAAGGAGCGAAAAAGATAAAGTTTTTGAAAAGAGAAAATGCATAGCGTCAATTCTGAAAATTAATTTTTTTTATAGATTTACTTAATATTATGTAAAAATTTTATGCTAACAAGTTTTTAATAAGACAAAAAAAAAAAAAAAAAAAAAAAAAAAAAAAAAAAATCATAACTTTGTCAATTCTATTCTCAAGGTATCAAATCCGTTAAATTTAATTTAATTTTCCTCTATAATATCTTCAACTTTTCTATTGACATTTTTTTTGTAGGACCAATTCTTTCGGAAAAAATAAATTAAACAAAGTAGGAGTCGAAGGAAAAATCGTTTTAAGGGTGTACTCAATTCCAAACTGCGTGTATTCTGATTCATTTTTAAAGTCATTTTTCTTTTAAACGCATCTATTTGGCAGATTTTCTGATTGATAATTGATAATTTATCAATAATTAAATATCAAAATTAAAAGAATAATATTTTCTAATGCAACAAATCGTGTTCTGCATCCTGGTGTCTATCTTAATTTCACTGGATTTACACCAGAAGCTGAAATAAAATATTAATTCATCTCTTATCTAAAAAACACTCACATATATTTATTCTTAAAAGCAGTAAAATCCACTTCCCCCGACGGAAAGAACTCATAGAAGTCAGAAACAACCCCTCCAAAAAATTTTATGTTCCATGTAGCCCCATATTCTTATTTTTACTTTAGGAAACATTATGCAGTGCATTACTGAAAAGTTTCCCCCTGACTATCAGTAGCAAAGAAATGCATTAGGCCAGTTGACAATTTTCAGAAGAATCTTTATTGTGCTGAGTCAGAATTCTTGAGATTTATGACATTTAAATAAATGGTTTAAAGCAAATCAATTGTTTATGCTGAATTGATAAAATGCGAACATTGGTGCACTGGTATGGGTTCACTTGTTATCCAAGGATTGAATCATATTATCGTCAAGTTAATCTGTGCTATGGCTGTTAAATGCTTTGGATGTTTTGAAACTTGTGAGTGTATTTAAATGAACTGTAAAAATAACAGCCTGATTCCCATGAGAGAAAAACAAATTATATTATGCATTCATAAGGGCACATTTTTGTTTGGTGCTACATAGTTAAATGTTTAAGCATTTAGTTTACAATTTATTACAAAAATGCATATAAAACATGTCGAACAAAATACATTTTTGTTGCATGGAAAATCAGCGATTTTTTATTGATGAATTTTAATGTTTGTTTTCGTTGTTGGCAAGATTTAAAAGAAAGAATTTAGTTTCATATGCAAGGTATTCATCACAGATTACAGTCGGCATACATACATGTTGGTCGTAAGCACACACACACATGTAATTTTCTTAAAACTATGAGTATTTAAAACTGATTTTCTAAAAACTATGAGTATTTGAAATTTTAAAAATCCGTGGTGGATGCCCAAACAAAATCGAACTTTTATTGTCCCAAAAAATGTTAAAAACTCAAAGACCGCTGAAAAATAAAAGCATAGCTATTCTGTAATTTTTCATCATACAAAAATTTCACTGTTTTATTTGATGTAGGATGGAATTTTTTTTTATATAACTTGTAAGGCCCGGAGACTAAATAAGGTACCCTGGGGTAATAACGCCACGTTAAGGTTCTACCAATTTTCACGGCTTAGTTTTAGATGGTATTTTTCAAACAAATATAGGATCTAATACAGCAACTCATTGACTATCTACATAAAATAAAATAATTTAACAGATATGTATTCATAAAATGTAATGGCGTTTTTTCTTGACCAATGCTATTTGGCGTTAATACCTACCTATATGGGTAATAACGCCATGCAAATAAAACTATAATATAAGATGGAATAATGGCATGTAGAGTGCCCAATTCTAAAAATACAAACTCTACAGTTCTAGAAATTGACAAATTGCAATCTAAGCTATTGAAAATGTACAATTTTTTTGTGACTCTGAAAGAAAAAGAAATCTGTGGTGGTGGCGGGGGGAGGAGGTAAAAGAATATCAGATTCTAAGCTACGTTTTGCTTAAAAATTACCATTTAAATAGAATTATTAGAAACATTGCACGGATTATTTGAATCAGTATTTATATTCCCATATATGCATTCTATGCGATAGAAAATATTGATTTTTTTGTGAAAGTGAAAGAAAAAGTAGTGAGGGGGATCTTCAACAGAATATAACACCTGTGTCTCTCTTTGCTTAAAAAGTCCCGCTTAAATATGATTTTAAGAAACATTGCATGGTTTTAACCATTCATAATGTAATATTTTAATCATGTGAAGTTTTATAATAACTAGAGTTATATGTAATAAATATTTTTGTTAAACCTTAACTGCTGTTAGCGTGTCACATACCGCTGAGTTTTTCAAGTTTCAGAGTTTAACTTGCAATTTTTAGTTTAACTATAGATACCGGGAAAACTGTTTCATTTGGAGTCCTATTACTATCTCTAGAAACTTTTGAATAGCTGAATTTTATTTATAATAGTCCTGTATATAATGTTCAATACAAAAATAATATTCTAAAAGTTAATTTAACATTAGATTAAGCGGTCTGACAGGCCTCTCACAGTAAGTTATGCGACAATTTTTGTCACAGCAGTTAAGGGTTAATACTATTATAGTAATCTAGTAAATAGTTTTTAACCCATAACTCCACACTAATGCGGATTCTCCAAACCTACAGTTAAATTGTCGACGTTTTAAAGAGCATGCTTTAATAAATTTTTAATAAATTGTATAAAATTTTTGATTAAAAAATATTATCCCAAAGAGATCTTTTATTCAATTTTATACATAATTCATATGGTTATATATCATTATCTTTATATTAGCAACAAAATTAACCTTTAATTGCTGTTAGCAATCTGACTGAACACTGTACCCCCCCCCCCCAAAAAAAAAAAAAAAAATGGCGTTTAACTTGTATTTTCCAATTTAACTATAGTTACAACTGAAATTCTCTTTCGTTTGGAGTTCTCGTAATATTGTTAGAAATATTTGAATAGATTAAATTTAATTAGAATTAATTCTGTACAAAAAATTTAGCGCAGGAACAGTATTCTATGATTTTTAATCATGGATCGCATTTTAACCTTTAACTAATGTTACCGGTCTCGTAGACCACTATTTTTCTTTTAATTTTTTAGTTTAACTTGTAATTTTCAGTTTAACTGCAAACACTACCGAAATTTTGTTTCATTTGGAATTTTAGTACTATCACTAGAGACTAAATAGGTGAATATTAAGTATAATACTCTTGTATAAAAAGCTTAGTACAAAAACACAATCCTATGAGTTATTCCCGCCTTTTATTCATCTTTCAATTTTGTGGTCTCACAAACCGCATCACATTCGACAATTTCTGTCACATCAGTTAAAGGTTAAATTTATAAAGTTTTGAAAAACCGAACGCTGAGAAAGCGGACAGTTAAAATTTCGAACTCAATTGAACAATCCAGTGGAAATTTAATAGAAACCTGATTTTGAAGATGTTCGAATTTGAATCTGGAAAACATTTTGATATAGTTTTATTTACAAGAGTTAAAAATTATTTTTTACATTAGTAAAAAAAAATAATAATACAATAAAAAATAAAATAGAGAGATTATTTTTAAGTATTGGGCACCCCCTCCCTTAATCTTACCATTTCAACAATGATGATAATGCTGTCCCATATTAATATACACTATATTGCCATTGATTATGGGACACTTGCGATTTTAGACATTTTACTAAATATCTAGAAAAATACATGAGGAATCATCTCGAAACTCTTAGTGTATAAATATAATAGTATACGTCATACATCTCCGTGAAGATTTTTTACCGAAACGTCATAGGGGACCGTCAACAAATTAAAAAAGAATGAATATCTTTTGAATAGCCCTGTCAAAACTAATGTAGCAAAAGCGCTCAAACTCTAGATTATAATAGAATGCCTTATTGTAATACACTGTGTTCATTTTTATGCAAATAGCATGCACACTCGCAGAGTAATTAAGGTTTTTATAAAAATGGTCCCAAATTTTTCCAAGTTTTTCCATTATAATTTTCAGAGTTCTTAATATAAAATAATATTTTTTTCAGAAAATATGACAAACAACATTGCACACAGTACCCTGTAATCAGAATAAAAAAATAATAAAAATTGTATGAAAAATGAGTAGGTTTACTATATAATTTTTTACTGCGCATGCGTCAAAGATATCAAAATTTCATTTGCATATTATGTTAGCTAAATGTATAGAGCAACTTCTGTAAAAGTCTCAAAATCATAGCTTGAAAATTCTGAAAGTAATTGTCTATAGAAAAAGGACAAAATCCGTTGTTTCCAAAATGAAGCAAAACAATGAGGGATTTTATCCAAATGCAGTAGTGCATCCCATATTGTGTATTCTATATTGACGCTAATCAATGAATATATGGATACAACCCCTCTTGTTTTTGCTTCATTTTGAGAATAACGGATTTTCGACTTATTCAATTGACGATTATTGTCAGAATTTTCAAGTTATGATTTTGTGACTTTCACAAAAGTTGCTCTATACTTTTAGCTAACATAAATGCAAATGAAATTTTGATATCGTTGACGCATGCGCAGTAAAAAATTATTTAGTAAACCAACTCATTTTTTATACAATTTTCATTATTTTTTAATTCTGATTACAGGGTACTGTGTGCAATGTTGTTTGTCATATTTTCTGAAAAAAATAATATTTTATATTAAGAACTTTGAAAATTATAAGGAAAAAACTTGGAAAAATTTGGGATCATTTTTATAAAAACCTTAATTACTCTGCGAGTATGCATGATGTTTGCATAAAAATGAACAAGGCTTATTACAATAAGGCATTCAATTACAATCTAGAGTTTGAGCTCTTTTGCTACATTAGTTTTGACAGGGTTATTCAAAAGATATTCATTCTTTTTTAATTTGTTGACGGCCTCCTTTGGAGTTTCGATAAAAAATATTCACGGAGATGTATGACTTATACTATTATATTTATACTCTAAGAGTTTCGAGATGATTTCTCATGTATTTTTCTAGATATTTAGTAAAATGTCTAAAATCGCAAGTGTCCCATAATCAATGGCAATATAGTGTATAAACCTCCTTCGGATATAGTTCGACCACTGTTGGGAATCAACCGGGGTAATAACGCCAATCCCTGGTGTTATTACCCCGGGATACTTATTGCGCAGTAAATCCTAAACTACAAATTATCTCGAGAAGATATCCAAAATCTTCTACAACAGTTTGAAAGTACATGAAATACATTATAAATTTATGTAATAAACAAAGTATTTCTGGATAAAAAATATAGTCTTCAGATCAAAAACCTTATCTCTCAAATTTTAGATCAAGCGTTAATTTTAGTTGCTTGTAAAAACAATAAGACCTAAAAATGAAACAAATTAACTTGAAGCTGTTTTTTGCAATTTATATGACTCAAAACCCTTCTGCGCAGAGCACATGGGTGTCATTTACCTGATTATTTCATAATTACGCAAAATATAAGCACTTGGCGTTATTACCCCGCCTGGCGTTATCACCCCAGGGTACCTTAAATATTAAAATTTCTTAAAATCTTTTCATTTTCTTTCAATTTTTTCAAAGCAAAAACTTACATTTGCTTTAATAACATTAGAGAAAAACAGACAGTAAATCTTGTTATTAAAAAATAATGTTTCGAACAGACAGTCGCTTCTGGCAGCCCTGATATGTTGAAGAAGATACGATTAATTTCCACATCATGAAAAGTAACAATCTAAACAGTTTTTACAATTAAAACTGCATCCGAAAAACTAACGATTTAGGATTGTATTAATGTTTATGGCATAAATACACAGCACAACAAATCATATAATTTCGTTAAAGCTTACTTAATAATTTGACTTTGTTGATTTTACTGAAACTTGCAAATATTATGATAAAAATGCAAATATTATTATTGAAAATGATAAAACTTCGTTGAAATCACCATAAACTCAAAACAGTACGTAAGACGCGTTTTGAAACGGAAAAAATCCCTTTCGGCTTGACCTATAGGCGGTGGTAGATTTCGAAGAATGCTCATTTCAACAACAAAAAATAAAATATGATTTGAAATAAACCCAGTTTAACAACTTTATTTAGCCGCCGTCGAAAAAATTTTAATTTCAATTTTCTGCAACAACTGGTTTTATCAGAATCGTCTTAAGCGAAATTCGGCTCAAATGCCCATTTTGACAACATATATTAAAATATATGCTGACTTTATTAAAAAATCGACCAAAAAAGCACATTATATAGTTCCTAAATAACAAAAAACTGTCAACTGAATGTGTTTGAGAGTAAAATTGAATTTAAAAAACTCGGCTCAAATGCCCATTTTGGCAACATATTTTGAATTATATTCTGACTTTATAAAAAAAATCGATCAATGTGCTCATTATATAGTTCCTAAATAACAAAAAACTGTCAACTGAATGTGTTTGAGAGTAAAATTGAATTTAAAAAACTCGGCTCAAATGCCCATTTTGGCAACATATTTTGAATTATATTCTGACTTTATAAAAAAAATCGATCAATGTGCTCATTATATAGTTCCTAAATAACAAAAAACTGTCAATTGAATTCGTTTGTGAACAAAATTGAATTTAAAAATGAGTCATAAAATAACCAATTTGTTATTTGAATACATCCACAATTCTTTAATCAAGATTGCTTTAGGAAATTTTGTGCATAGTTCCCACTTTGACAGCTTTTTACAAATATATATTTAACTTTTATCAAAAAACTGACCAATACGGACATTACACAGTTTCTAAATAACAAATAACTGTCAACTGAATGTGTTTGAGAGCAAAATTGAATTTAAAATGAGTCGTAAAATAACCAATCTGTTATTCGAATACATCCTCAACTTAATCATGATCGCTTAGTGAATTTTTTTTTACGAAGTGCCCAATTTGACAGCTTTTAAAAAATATATAATTAGCCTTTATCAAAAAATCGACGAATACACACATTATATAGTTCCTAAATAACAAAAAAAAAACTGTCAATTGGATGCGCTTGAGAGCAAAATTATATTTAAAAATGAGTCATAAAATAACCATTTTGTTATTTGAATACATCCTCGATACTGTAATCATGATAGCTTTGGGAAATTGTGTGCGAAGTGCCCATTTTGGCAGCCTTTTTAAAAATACATTCGGCCTTTATCAAAAAACTGGCCAATCCGTCTCATTATAAAGTTCCTAGATAAGAGAAGCTGTAAATTGGATGCGTTTGAGAACAAAAATGGATATAAAAATGTCTCAGAAAAAAGGCAATTTGTCATATTTCCTCAATATTTCAATCAGGATGATTTCGGGAAATTCTGCTCAAAATACCCTTTTTGGCAACATTTTTTTTAAAATATATTCTGTGTTTATCAAAAACTGACCAATGCGTCACTTTATACTGTCTCTAAATAAGAGAATATACTATTTGGATGCGTTTAAAATCAAAAATGAATTTAAATACGAGTCAGAATATAAGCAGTTTTGATTTGAAGTTTTTTCTCCGAACTCCTATTTTTGTTTAATTTATTTTTGCTATACGAATTGGTCCTATGACAAACTTGTCAGTATAAAAGTTGTAGATATTATTGAGAATATGTAACATAAATTTAATTAGATTTGGTAGCTTAAAAATTGACGGAGTTATGGATTTTTTTCCTTTTTAACCCCCCTTTTTCTTTTCTTTTTTAATTTTTTTCATCGGTAAAAGTTGGGCCTACTGAAAATTTGCAAATACAAAAGTTTTAGATAATTTTGAGAACATTTGTAAAAAATTTAGTTGGACTTAATATCTTGAAAATTGACGAAGGTATAAATTTTTTTCTCCCAAATACTCTGTTTTTTTCGCCTCTTGAGCCCATTTCTAAATTTGTTAAAAATCTGTCACGCATAAACTTTTGCCTTATTTTTAAGAAGTAATATAAACTTTAAACCGATTCGATAACTATTTTAATTAAGAAGTTATGGCGTTTTTTTCGATTTTCACAAAAACCCTCCCTATTCCCCCCCCCCCCTTGGTCCGATTTTGCCCATTAACGAACTCGACCGAGATTTTATGCCACTTGATTTTATGTAAAAGTTTGAAGAAGATCTGAGCATAATTATGAAAGTTATCGTGTCCAGAAGAAAGTGATATACACCGATAGATAGATAGATAGATAGATAGATAAAGATTTTTATTGATGGTAGTTTTGGGGTCTAGAGGTCATGATCGGCGTAGATCTGCAAATTTTTTTCAGAAATTCGAACATGGGAGAGAATGCAATAGGTAGTATTTCATACGAAATCTACCTAAAATATAACAGCCCATCATCATCCAATGTAAACATATATCCGTAATGGTGGCAAATGAACAGAAAGGACATGGGAGAGCTGACAAAGAGTGCGACAGATGTCGCTAACGTAAAATAAGCATTCATAGAAGATGATTGAAAAATTGGAATGATGAAAAAAATGAGCAAAAAAAAAAAATAAATAAATAATAATAATAATAAAAATAAAATAAACAAATAAAACAAAAAAAGATTTTAAAGTAAATAAAATAAGTAAATGAATAAATAATTATAAAAGAGAGAGAGAGAAATAAAAAAAACAATTTTTTACCATAAAAATTTAAAGAGACAACTTGGAAATTACTTTTGTAATTCTTTTCGTTTATTCTATTTTATGAAAATAAATATTTATTTTGTTTATCTCTCTCTTTATTTATCTATTTTATTTACTTATTCATTTATTTTTAAATTTACTGATTTATTTTATTTTACTTTGTTTATTTTTTTATTTCCTTTTATCTTTTCTTTTTTTGGTATTTTTTCTTTAACATTGTGGTAAATCTTTCAGATTCTGCATGGGCTCTTATATGATTTCATACAGTATATCGATCTGTCACCTTACAGTTAGCACAGTCTGTCTTCCTCTTTGTAAGCTCCCCTCTTCCCCCTGATCTGTTCGTTTGTGACCTTGTTTGCTTACAGAAATTGTTTTCATTAAACGATGACGGGATGTTATATTTTTTAACTTAAAACGCATCCTGGATACGGTTTTGATTTGTGTGGCGATTTATATAAAGTTTTATTATTTTAATTGTAACTTATCGTCAGTTTCTAAGTGCTATTTCAGCTGCGTAATATTTGTTTATAATTAGGGCAACATTTAAAATATTCATCAATAATACAATTTGTAATAATAAAATATTCATCAATACAATTTTATCATTTTACTAGTCGGGTGTGGCAATTCCAAAACTTTATTCTATCTCATACAAGTTAATATTTCCAGAAATAGAAAGCATAACAGCATCACCGGATAGACGATTTATATCAAAATTTAACCAGCAACAATGTATGTCAAGTTCTAATTAAATATGAAGCCTGGGGAAAATCCCTGTGTTAATTTTTAAAACGGAATTATTGCAGAGATCATAATTAAATCTGGATAAAAGGGCCACCTGTTGAGCGATTTATTCCAGAAAATAAAGAGTATTGATTTATATCAGGAACTAACTGAATCTGAAATTTGATGAAAATTCGTGCATTAGTTTCTGAAATAGAACTATTGCGATAATCATAAAGAATGCTGCATAGCAGTACCACTTGTTAGGTGATGTACGCCCAAAAACTAATAAACTCCTATTTATGTTAAGGTCTAACTGCATCTAAAGTTTTTATTTTTATTTTCATGGATTAGTTCTTGAGATTGAGCATCCAGAAATTTCTTGTAGCATACAAAGTGATAGAGTGATAGACGGACTCACAACAGACATTTTGCAAAAACATGTTTTTGGGGATGTCTAACCCCTAAAACATGTAAATCCGTTAAAAACCGAAATTCGAAAAATTGCACGAATTCATTGCGATCTTCTTGTAAAGATAGAAGAAAAGAATAAAATTTTCTTACAAAAAAGGCACGGTGGTTCCATCAATGTTTGCCATTTGTATCAATAAAAATTAAACTTCGGACACAACACAAATCTCAATTACTGATATGATATATAAGTTTACATTTAAAACTACAATATTCTGGATAATATAATTTAATGGTTACGTTCTAAACTTAAATTGTTGTTGTCTGATCAACATTACGAGTCTAAAGTACTTCATTAATTTGATAAATACTAGATAATGAAATTACTTTAAAGATATCTGTGAAAAATGTTTATCGTCACCAGTTATTGCCTTTAATTCCCTCAGTTTCGCGATAATTGGAGGAAAACATTCATCAGTATGCTTCGCTTCAGAATAATTTATTCAACCGCAACACCATTTTTCGGCATCAACTTTAGAATTTAGAGTTCGGTGTATTCTTTTAAAAAGCAACAGATTTCATGTAAAACTGTCAACTATTGCTGATGTATTTTTAAGCTACAAACCATGACAGTGCATTACGTATTATGAGACGCAAAACTGTTAGGAACTGTTACGTGTAAGTAAAACACTCAAGTTCAAAAATATATAATCTTTGATTTTCACATTTAGAAATTTCTTTAATAAATTAGTAAGAAATGCAGATATTCAACAAATATTTAACTCAAGTACATGTTATTTAAAAAAAAAACTATCTTTCTTAGACGGAGGGCAATATTTTTTTTAATTATGCGTTCCACGAAAATTTGACAGTTTTAAAAATATCATTATTACATATGTACAATACTTAATAACACAAATTTGATTTAAATACATTTAAATATGAATGTACTAAATTAACCTACACAATTATTTACAACGTTCAACTTCAGAAAAATGCTGGATACCATGACGTCAAAAACCACGTAAGACCACTCTGAAAATTCCTGAATAATCTTCCTCAGTACGACAAAGGGAAAAAAAGAAAAAAAAATTATATATTTAAACCGGGGTCATGGAAACCCTCGATTATATCCCTTAGTACAGGCTATAGAACTTACAGAAGTGTCGAATATTTCTTTTACCCGTTTTAAACATTTTTTTTTTTTTTTTCTCTCTCTCACTGAGGAAGAGATAATAATTGAAACAGTCGTATGTGTTTTGAAAGGTGAAGGTGTTTTACGTAATTGTGCGACTGAGGTCGTAAAAAAATTGCACTGTATATTTTTAAAACTCGCACAAAGTAATTGATTAATCGTTTTTTTATTGGTTTATAATTTACAACAAACTTATATTGAAAATAAACAAATTAATAAACTTAATAAGTAATAGTTATAGTAAACGTATTAAATAATTAATAAATATATATTTCACTTATTTATTAATAAGTACAATAAATAAAAAATTAATAAGTTTAAAATAAAACTATTTAGTTCTATTTTTAACATGTTGTAACTTATATGGTTCAGCATTTTTCACACGGATACATGATCATTAAATTATGAAAAAATCTGTGCAGAAATTCTATTAAATTTGACAATGTGTGCGAGTCTATTAAATAATTTACATACACTGTCTACACACTAATATAATTAAATGTAACACAGTAAATGTAGATTTCTGTTTTTCTGACAACATTAAAAGTGCGAAAAAGTTTTCTGTTAACTCGACAAATACTAAATAATGAAATTGCTGTAAGGAAATCTACGTAAAATGTTTATTCGTCAGAAGTTATTACCTTATTTTGTCTGTCCCGCCACATTTTCTGGAGTAAATTATCTGTGCTCTTCGTATTGGAATAATTCATTTAACCGCAACACCGTTTTCCTTCACCGGCTTTGCAATTGAGAATTTAACGTGTCTTTCTGGAAATGCAATTTTCCCATTTCCAAATTGTTTTGGAATTGAAGACTGCCATTCCCGACAAAACTGAAACTCGAGGGAAAAAAATCTATTGTGAAAAGAAATTTCATTGTAATTTCTTTGACAAGTAATTTCGAATTAAATTTATTTGAAATTATATTTTTAAGAGACTTCTAACAAAGATTTATCATATCTTCTTTTTGAGTATACACAGGAAAGCCCCAAAAAATTGAAACCTGCAGTAACTTTTTATCTGTTAGGTACAAGTATACGAGTCTTTTAATGGGGACATTTTCATTTTCGAAACCGATTTTGAAAATGAAGGTACCTCCACAATAAGAAAATTTGCAATCGAAATAGAAAAAAAAATCCAGTTTTTATACAGATCAATCTCACCTATTCAAGGAAAAAAAAATTTAAAAAATTGAAATTTAAAACAGTTATCTTAACAAACTTCTTCCATAGGATTAGCATTAGCGAACAGATCTTTTCGCTTGACTAAAGTAGCCTTTTAGGCTTAAAAATACACAAAACAGCTGAAAATGCATTACCATTAATTAATGCGTAACAGGCGATAGTATATCTGAAATTTCTTTTTAGAACTTTTGAAGTAGAACATTTGATGCCTTATTTCCTATACTATGATTTTCCGGGCAGCAGACACATTATTATGTATATTGTAGTACGATATTCCCCTTATTTAAACCGGAAAATGCTTGGATTTAGTAAGATGAAGATAAAAGAACTTGTATGTCTACGACCTGTGGTTGAATTATTAAAACCTTCCTTATATACTAACAATGATACGGAGAATCACCATAACTAATATAGAGTTTCTACACATTTTCCCAGCAACAGAATTTTTTTCTGCTGTCTGCAACACAAGTAAAAACTTAAAAAACAGTCTGCAGACCAATACCTCGCATTACATTATGTAGACTCAAACCTCCCAAGTATTTGTGATAGACATAAAAGGAAAGTTTTCACGATCTTTTGACGAGACTTGCCATTTTTTGCGATTTTTTCACGAAATGTGCATTTTTTTCGAGATTTTTGACGAAATTTGCCGTTTGTTCGATCTTTTGAAGAAAACTGTCGTTTTTCGCGATCTTTTGGAGAAATTTGCCATTTTTTCGCGATCTTTTAAAGAAATTTCCCATTTTATCGTGATTTTTTGACAAAAAATGACGTTTTTTTCGAATTTTTGACGAAAACTGCAGTTTTTTCGCGATCTTTAGACAAAATTTGCCGTTTTCCGCGATCTTTTGAAGAAATTTGCCGTTTTTCGTGATTTTTTGACGAAATTTATCGTTTTTTGGCCATTTTTTGAAGAAATTCGCCGTTTTTGTGATCTTTTGACGAAATTTGCCGTTCTTTCGCGATTTATTGACGAAATTTGCCGTTTTATCGCTATCTTTTGGAGAAATTCGAATTTTTTCTTGTTTTTTTCATGAAATTTGCCTTTTTTGCAATTTTTTGAAGAAATTTGTCGTTTTTGTGCTTTTCTGATGAAAACTGGAGCTTTTTCTTGATTTTTTTTTTAATGTAACTGCCACTTTTTCGTAATCTTTTGAAGAAATTGGCCCTTTTTTGCGATTTTTTGTAGAAATACGTCGTTTTTTTGTGGTCTTTAGACAAAATTCGCGTTTTTCAGCGTTACTTTGACAAAATTCACGTATTTCCCGCGATCTATAACGAAATTGATTTCTTTTCGAAGGCTATTTGTTGAAATTAGCGATGCATTTTATGTCCGATTTTTTTTCATTTTTGCTAAATTTTTAAAAATTAAAAAATAGTCTGCAGAGCTTCACAGGAGTCTGCGACGTGCGTCGCAGCGTTGCACCGATTCTGCGCCCGGTCATATTTTAATTATATTGCTGAATCAGTAAAAATAATGTGTTAAAAGCATAAGATATAATGTTAGTAACGTCTGAATTTAGTTGTAACTAAATCTTTTCAGTAGCTGTTTTAGTTCTTTTCAGTAAGCAACTTTCAGCTGCCTTTAAAAATGTAAACAGAATCTTTTACACATTATTGTATCTGAAACAATACTTGTCGGACGTGCCGAACCCAATATTTCTTTCTTCGTCATACATGTTAATATTTCAAAATACTATTATGTAACGGTACTACTCTGTTATTCCATCGACTAATTTCGCCGAACTAATAGCTAAATTATACACATTGACATAATTTTTTTTAATTTTAAATAACAAAAAACAAATAATTAGAAGAATATTAATAAAAATACAAATAAAAAGTCGAAATAAAAAACACTTAACGACATTTTAAACACATGAATCATATTTAATGTTATTGAATGTAACATTCACGATTATCCATTATTGGCATTTAATCTTATAGTTTGGCGATAATTTTTTGGTCGATGGGATAACCTAGTAGTACCTATGTAACTTAATATTCAGTTTTATTACTTCAATACTATGCCAACTTTGATTTCTGCTTCATTTTACTAATCGGAGTAAAAATGAGTTAATTTCAATAATATATTTAATAAAATCAATCAAGTACTTTAGAATTGCCGGGTAAACTGAATGCGAATTTCCCGTATCTGCATGAAAAACAGATGCACAATGGAACTTGGCGCATGCACCAATGTCAAAACTTTTATCTTTCTCATTCATGTTAATATGTCTAAAAATTGTTACACATGTTAATATTCAGTCTTATTATTTCAACATTATGGCAACTTTGATTTTCCCTTTAAGTTTCTGCTTCATTTTTTCAATAAGAATAAAAACGTGTTAATTTCAATATTATATTTAATAAAATTAATCAATTGCATGAAAATTGCCGGATTAACTGGATGGAAATTTCCCGTATCTACATGAGCACCCGATGTGCAACAGAAATATGAAAAAATGGGAAAGATCACTATAACAGTGTTCTCTTCCAGCCGATTATTTCCAAATTTACGCTAGAAATACTGACCATAGCCAAAAACGTACGTGTGAAATTTGGTTGAATTCTGTGCATAATTTCACACGCATTTCAGTGATATAAAGCAACATGCATACATTCATGAGAAGACGCAGACAATTAGTTTGTATAATAGTATAAATATGTTTTTTTTTTGGATCCATTGTACCCTAAAGCATGTAAATCCGTCTAAATGCGCCAATCAAAAAACTCGTTTAGGTTCTTTCTTTCTTTCTTTTCTTTTCTTTTCTTTTTTTTTTTTTTCTTTTTTTTTTTTTTTTTAGAAAGTAAAAAGTCAAAAAGTAAAATATACTGAGTAGTCCGGCTGTGGTAGGAGAAAGCAAAGTGGAAAAGAAATAAAATGAATCCTCTTAATCTCACAGATTATGACCGATTTAATATAAATGTCATACAAACATCAAATAATTTCTATTTTTTATTATGAAATATATCTTGAGTCTACTATGACCTATTAAAAGCATTATAAGGTGTCCTGGAGAAGTAACGCTAGTATGGCTGATAACATAAAGTGCTAATATTAGGCGTACTTATGAAGGAATTCAGGAGATGACACTATAGGTTGTGTGCAAAAAAGGCTCCGAGTCATCTAAATCACACACGCACACACACACAAAAGAAAAGAAAAAACGCTAAAAGTTAATTTGTTTTATTTCCAGATTTTATCGCTGGAAGAAGCATGTAAGAGTCAAGTCCCGATCTAAAATTGGCTAGGTAAGATCTGGGATATGAAAACTATAGATTAGGAAATACTTTGTTACATAAAATTGTACTGTATTTCATGTACATTCAAATTGTTGGTGAAAGATTTTGAATGTGTTTGCGAGGTAGATTGTAATTTAAAATATACTGCGTGATAATTATACTTAGGTGATAATACCATCAGTTTGCTTTATTATCCCGTTTGTATTGCCCAAATTACATAAGAAAGTGTTTTTTTTTCATTTTATGCACGAAAGTACATTATTGTTATTGTTGAAAACAAATTGATACAAAGAAATTTGTGTGTCTAGAATGCTGATATTTTTTTCCATGTCAAAAGAGTAAATTATAAATTGATTGATCATTGCTGCATTCTGATAGTACCTTAGGCATATCTGTATGTGTACACATAAAATATTTCATTTCTTGCTTCTGCCAAAATTTTAAGCGCACCCGTCGAAAGCTTAATTAAATGTGAAAGTCATATTTAAGTAAACATTTGAGAAACTGTACGTATGTCTTAATCAGGTCGGAAAATATTGCTTATATGTCGATCATGCATTTTTTGTTTTCATAAAAAAATAATTGTTCTTTATATCAAAAACACTGTAAAATTTATGTATTTTATATGATGGTATATGTATGATTGGCAACAACTAAATTTAGATCCATTTCAAAGTCAATATAGAATCAAATACATAGCAAGATTGAGGTATGATTTTGTTACTAAGGCTTTGTGTAATTTAGAACAACTGCGTGATATTTATCAACTTTGAAAGTAATAAGATAAAATAATTTTTTTCTTTTGCCGCTAAGTATTCAAAGATGTCGTTTAAAAATAAAAGAAGATTAGCTTAATCCTCAAAGTATATTTCTTGGGACGAAAGAGCTTTAGTTTGGTTTGACCTTGACTAAAACTCAAATTAATCTTCCTGATGCCATCCATCGAATATCAGCATTGTGATTAGTTGTATTCGTATACATTCCACTCGACGATGGTAGAGATGCCACTGGCGATTATATCTTTATTCTACTCGAAACACATTTAAAAATAAATAATAAATAATAATGATAACTAGTCATTGGGGGGAGGGGGCGATTATATCTTTATTCTACTCGAAACACATTTAAAAAGAAATAATAAATAATGATGATAACTGGTGATTTGGGAGGGGTTTTCGTAATACTTACCCATCATTTATATGCATAATATAAAATATGAAAATACAACATGTGTAAACTATTTATAAAACGCATCGCAATTCCAAAACAAAAATTTAAACGTGTATTTAAATATTTTTAATATACATAGTAACGCTCTATTAATGAAATGCTGATGAACCAATTTCGACAAATGATGAACCAATTTCGACAAAACGCCAAACTACTCAAGTCGTATATCCAACTGCGCAAAAGAAGCATCCTTATAGCTCCATAAATAATAATCATTATAAACTAAAAGCTTATTGCGTCGGATTAAGCGTCTCAGATCCAATTAAAATATATATTTGAATTTAAATTTGAATGAAATACAGGGTCATGAAAATCGAAGAATGCGGAAAACAGGATTACAAATATCTCGGCAATTAATAATCCGATCAACATCCTTCTTTATGAAAAAAATGTTGTATTTTATTGCCTTTTACGTCCATTCCTTAAAATAAAAAAATCGAAAAATTTTATTATTTTTAAAATTTGCCCTGGTATCCTTAAAGTTTTTTGTAATAAAAAGTAATTTTTAATCAAGAATAAAAAAAAATAGCTGAGAATAAAAGTTTTAAAAAGGGATTTTTAGTCTTAGGTTTATTTATATTTAAATTTAACTTTAAATTAATATTTGCAAAAGTATATTGTGAGAAGTAACATAATATTGATCTAATATTAATATATTAGCATTAAGACATAGTCCATTTAACACACTTTTAATAATAAATTCTATAAATAAAATTGTAAATATATTTACTAATAAAAGTTCCGTAATTCAAAAATTTGCTCAAACTTTAACTCATTAAATAAAAAATATTTCAAAATGAGTCCTGGTCTGCCTTAAGTTTAATAAAAGATATTTTTAAACCAAGTATTTAAAAATAACTAAGCATAAAAATTTTAAAATGAGATTTTTAGGCTCAAATATAAATATGTTTAAATTTAATGCTACATTAATATTTTCAAAATTATATTGTGAGAAGTAACATAATATGGACCTAGTAATAACATTATAGCATTAAGATCTAGTACGTTTAAATTACTTTTAATAATAAAGGTTATAAATAAAATATTAAATACATTTACTAATAAAAGTTCCGTAAATGAAAAATATACCCAAACATCAACTTTCTAAAAATAAATTATGATACATCAGCAACACTAGATCATCCCATCCAACTACGAATTTTCCAAAGCCAATTTAGTGAAAGAGTAAAAACGATTTGAGAATACGCTTTTCTCGGAAACCACATCATTGGAAGTAAAAGTAAAGATAAATATCCAATTAATTTTAAGCAGGCATTTTATAACACTCAATCCTAAGCACATTGTTTACTGGTTGAATACTTGTAAAACACATAAAAATCGTTTATTAAACAACAGAAGAAAAAATATCCGTTTCTGAATGTCACTTTGATTTAAAGCTGATTAAAATACTTTAATGGCTTTGCTTAAAATATTTTAGTATGTTACAAAATTTAGTGCTTCGATTTTCGATCTTTTCATTCATGAATATTTATAATTTTCAATCCAGAATTCTAATCTGAAAATGGCCATTCCTTTAAACATAATATTTTTTTTTCGTAAAGTAAATTATTGACAAAGAAAATACGATATTTATGTAAAGAATTTTGTTCCAGTATCTTATAACACGTATTTCTCAAGCACATTTTTTATTGCTCATATTTTTGCTACATTAAATGCTAAATTGCTTAAATTGCGTATAATATCTCCTGTTTATTTTAACTCCTGAGTATATATGCCTGAATTAACCAAGGAGAATTTCTAATTTATTTTATAAAATTTATTTCTTGAATAAAATAAAACATACTTTACAGCAGATTTTATTATGAAAGTTTATAATTCGTAAATACTTTTGAATATTTAATTACTTTCGATCTAAATATTCAATACTTAATTCATTCATAAAAAAGTTAGTAAATCTTTTAGATTTTTAAATCACAAGATTTTAAGAAATTCACCTTTTACATATAAACATTTGAATAAACAATTTTATTTTACTTGGGTTTAACAAAAAATTGAATTTATTTAATTTTTCGTTACACCTCTTTCAAGTAAAATAAAATTGTTTATTCAAATACTTAATTCATTATTTTAATGCTATGCTTATACACACATGCATATAATCTTACATAGAGTGGCAATGGAGTAAAAGTCGAAAATTTACATTTTTATTGATAGCTCCATTTTCAACGTAAGATATAATTTAAATAAAATTCGAAATATCCATCATAAAGTAACGACTAAACAAATGCTGATTCATAATAGTTAAAAGTGGATATTATCAGTAGTATTTGATAAATAAAAAGAATAGTGACCAGTTAAACTAAAGACATTGAACTCACAGGTTAGTCACACTAAATGTATATATTATAGCCTTAACTTTTCAAGGAATAATGCCCTTCCAAAAACAAATTAAGGGGGGATTAGCTCCCCTATTTTCCCATTTTATGCTTACCCCCCCTCAAAAAAAAACTAATCAGGGATACGTTTTATGAGAATGAACTTTACCCAAAATGCGAAATAAATCGGTTAATTCTGTATGAAAAACTTATTTAACTGAATTAAGAGGGATAGCCCTCGTTCCTTCTTTTATACTTAATCAATGAACCCCCAAAAATAATCAGGGATAAGTTTTATCAGAGTGAACCAATACCCAAAATTCGAAACATAATATCGGTTAATTCTGCATGAAAAACTTATTTTACTAAATTAAGAGGGGTAGTCCATGTTCCTCCGTTTATGCTTAATCAAACTCCCAAAACTATTCAAGGATGCATTTTATCAAAATGAATCTACACCCAAAATTCGAAACAAATTGGTTAAATCTACATGAAAGACTAATTTAACTAAATTAAGAGGGATAGCCCCCGCGCGTGCGTTCCTCCATTTATACATAATCATTGAATCCCCAAACACAAATCAGAGAAGCGCTTTATTTTAATTCGAATTTCGATTCGAAAATTTGAAGCAAATTGGTAAATTCAGAGTGAAAAACACATTTATCTAAATTTAGGGGGGTTATCTCTCATGTCCCTTTTTTTATTTAACTAATGAACACCCAAAACTAATCTTGATGGTGCCTTATCAGAATTATTCTAAATCTAGAATTTGAATAAAGTGTGATAATTCTGCATCTAAAACCCCTTATCAAAATTTACGCTGGGGGCGTTTAGACTTAAATTTATCCAATGAATTCCCAAAACTAATCAAGGGAGCACCTTATCAGAAAATCAAATGTCCAAAATTTCAAGTAAATCGGATGTTTTTATAGTGAGTTATCGCGTTACTTACATTCATACATATATACATACATGCATACAGAACTTGTAGGCACATTAGCTTTCAGGCTTTGTCAGTCTGTGAGTTAAAAATAATTCCATCATTGCAGTGAGTAAAAATTATGAAACAAATTTCCAGCACACGTTGAGAACGCACTTGGAATACTTTGTTTCAAAAAAGGTGATCTAGTTACCTCAATGTGTACTGAAATTTGTTCCAAATGGGCTCCATTATAAAGAAAGTGTGCTGAAAGTGCTCTGCTCAGGACATTTGTTAAATCTAAACTTGGGAACTTATTTGAGACCAGGTCGTGAATACATTTGGGCACGTTTGTGAAATCAGCGCTTTCTTTGTTACAGCGAGGATGGTCTTAAGGAATCTTCTTTCAATGTGAATTTCAAGATCATTATCACTTGGATGAGTTACAATTTATTATTGATTATTGTTTTGAGTCTCATAAATTCATTAAGAAGATTCGGGACACAAAAGTCCTCAAATTTTCTAAAAACTGTACTAATTTTTTTTTTCTTTTTACAATTGAATACGGTTATAATGCTTTCAAATTACCCCACTTTTTAAAACATTTTAAATCTTAAAATTTTTTAAATAATTATGAGAAGTTTTATCATGTGATTTTGTTTTCAAATGATAAAGTAAACCTTAAATTTAACTCAATAAATAAAAATTATTTTAAAATGTGTCCCGGACCTCCTTAAAACTAAGAGGACAAGAATAATACGTGGATTGAGAGAGTGGAAAGTGTAGGATTAAGGTGCCAAAAGGAAGGTCATCCAAATTAATGTTTATGATTTTTTAACTTTTAAATTTCAAATTTTTTTCACTTTTTCATTTCCTTCAAGTTGTCAATGTGGACAAATTACTAGAATTAAAAAAACTGAATGGAAGAAGATGCTACGTAACAAAAATTGAAATTCAAGAAAAGTGGACAGAAAGTTTTTTGTTGTAATTTGATTAATTAATTTATTAACATTAACTTAAATTTTTTCCTAGACGTATGCGTTTGTATATTAATAGATCCTATTAAACTCTTCATTAACATTTGATTATTGAATATTAGAAGTAATTTTCATTATTTTCAATTTCAAATATTAAAATATAAAATGTAAAATTATAATGTCTGTATCTTTAATACTAAGTCGAATTTTATTGTTTCAGTTTTACCATTAGATATAATAACACTTTTAAATGCTAACTGTGGTTGTTTTCTAAGTGCCACAATCTTGCAGTTACTATCCTTCAACCTTCAGACTTAAAGAATAATTTTGAGTCGTATTTTTAAAACAAATATCAACATACAAACTAAAACAAAATCAAAAGAAAAATAGTGAAAATTTTCTTTTAATTGTTGAGAAAAATTAGTCCATTGAATTCCGGATAGATTATATCTGTAAAGAAAATAGATGTTAAAGATATATTGTACAGACATACTTACAGTAAATAAAATAAACCCAACTGGCTTGAAAAATCAGCAAGAGACAGAAATCGAACCCGGGACCAGAGCGACTAGGCTGTGTTTGCATTTTTTCAAAATTGCAGACAGAAGTACCGGCCGGAGTGGTTGAGTGGTAGAGCAACAGCCTAGTACGCTGTGATTCCGGGTTCGATTTCTGGCTCTGGTTAATTTTTCAATCCTGTTGGGTTTATTGTATTTATGTCTGAAAAACATTTTCTATATACCTTTGATTGTTGAATGCAGACGTTGTTTATATGTGTATGTTTGTTCTAAAATAAATGTTATACAATTAAATAACTAAACTTCAGCTAAATAATTCAAATTAATTAGGGAAATAACTATATCTGATTTTTATTTTGAGATTACTTTTCATTATTTGATGAATTGTATAACATTATTACTTTTCAGAAACATAAAATGATAGAGATTGTACAATCATATTCACATCATACTTGTGATTATCAATACAAGAGTGTACTTTTTCCAAGGTCCGAGTGCTTTTGCCAGGTATGACTATATGCATGCATTAAAGTGTAAAAAGCAACTTTATTTCTTAAAATTATTATATACTAGCTAACCCGCCCGGCGTTGCCCGGGTCCGTATTAACAATATTAAACGAACTTGAAATTTGTATTATTTTATCATTAACTCGAAACTTGCAGAAATGCATTGTCAGAAATACGTGGCCACTGACTGTTGTTTTTTAAAAAGAACTAATCTATCGCTTCACCGGTAAAAAATATTAATTATTTTATCATATGTGTTTTAAATATCAATATAGAAAATTATTTTAACGTTTTGCTTGAAAATATAACATTCTTTTGTTAATATCTTAAAATCGTCTGCAGTCAGAAATCTATATTTTAGATTAATATTTACGAGTTGGCGCATTGCCAAGATTTGCTGCCTCAATTATCCTCAGAATTCCTTTTATATATATAGATTTTAGTATTTACATATTATCAACAATTTTCTGGCAGGTTATTAAAACGAAAACGATTAGTTCTGAATATAATTTATCGTGAATTTAATTTTACATTAAATATGCACAACAAAGTATTTTAAATATACCGGGTGTCCCAAAAATGACTGATGGATTTAAAAATTCAATAACTTGAAACGGTGACAGCTATTTAAAATTTTTTTGCATGAGGGTTATGTATAATGGCAGGAGTATTTTTACCGTAATTTTTTATTTTAGTTCGCATCTCAAACAACAGTTGTCGCTGACGGCGATTGAAGGCCAGGTGATCAGTGCTGAGTAAAGTGTCGACCTGGTCTCAATCGCCGTCAGCGCCACCTATTGTTTGAGATGCAAAGTAAAATAAAAAATTACGGTAAAAAAACTCCTGACATTATACATAACCCTCCAGCAAAAATTTTTTAAATAGCTGTCACCGTTTGCAACTTATTGAATTTTAAAATCCATCAGTCATTTTTGGGACACCCGGTATATGTATATTTTAAATATATATCTTACTGTTAAATATATTTTTAATATATTGTGCATTTAATATAATTTTAGAACTCATTTTTAAAAATTTTACAGTTAAGATTTAAATGTGTTCCGAAATTAAAACCATTAAAAAGTATCTCAAAATTCACTTGTATTATAACAGTTTATAAGATTTTAGCAACATATAACCTCTCGTCATACCACGAAATTTTCAAAATAAAATCATGAAATAGTAGAAGTTATCTAAGATAATAGCCCCTCTCGTAAGCTACATTATTTGCAAGAAAAGTGAAAAGATAATTATCTAAGGAATTTTCTTCCGGTATCTTGTTACAAGAATTCCAAAGTACATTGTTTACTGGTTAAATTCTGATAAAATGCAGAAAATCCGTTTATTCAACAAAAACTAAAAAAATCTTTTACTTCAAATTCTAAACTGCTAAAATGCTTACAAAATTGAGTAGTTTGTTTAATATTCATTCATGGGTAATTTATAAGTCAAATATATTTTCAAATTTATTGTTTTTTTCCAATAAGAATATAATAAAATATCTTATCGGCACAATTTTTAAGCACTAGAGTAAAAAAAAATTACTAAATATTTTTTACTTTTAATTGCTTTTTGCCGTTTTTAAATGAATTTAATAAATGCTTACGTTATTTAAAGAATATGTGAAAATAATTTTAAATAAAATATGTACCCAAATTTAACATCTAATCATACCACGAAATTTTCGAGATAAAATTATGAAATAGTAGAAGTAGTATAAGATAATAGCCTCTCTCCTAAGTTATATTATCTGCAAGAAAAGTGAAAAGATAATTATCTAAAGAATTTTCTTCAGGCATCTTATAACAAGCATTCCGACGCACATTGTTTTCCGCTTAAATTCTGATAAAATACAGGAAACTCGTTTATTCAACAAAAACTAAAAAACTGCTATTTCGAATTTTAAATTGCTTAAAATACTTACGAAATTGGGAGGTTTGTTTTATATTCATGGATATATACGAATTTATAAACCAAATATTTTAAAATTTATTTATAATTTTTTTAATAAGAATAAAATAAAATTGTTTTATTAACTCATATTTTAAGCACCAGAGTGAAAATACTGAAAACTATTTTTTTTTATTATTCATTTTTCGTCGCTTTTAATTATAATGAATAAATGTTTACTTTGTTTAAAGAATGTGTATAAATAATTTTAAATAAAATATGTACCCATATACACGACAGAAATAATATCGCATGTTTCTTTACGTATATACATATTGGATTAATGTATTGATTATTTAAAAGTTTTTTAGAGTGTAACTACAATAAATTCATAATTAATACTATAGGTATTTTTACTATTAAAAGTCATGTGATAAAATTCACGTGAAATTCTTTCTTGTAATAACACATTATAATACATCATAAGTATGAAAACGTATCATCAAACTGTGAATTTTTCTACACAAATTAATGAAATAGTACTACGATTTAATGCACTTTTCCTAAAACTATATTATCGACAAGGAAAATGAAAAGATAATTATATGAAGAATTTTCTTCACAGGCAACTTTAACTTGCTTTCATAAACAAATTGTTTACTGGTTAAACACTGGTAAAACGTAGAAATTTAGTTTATTATGCAAAAATCTCTTATTTTGATTAATAAACTTTTAAAAATAATTTAGTATTTCTGTTTAACATACTTTAGTATCTTAAAACATTTATCATTAATTAATTAATTTATTTATTTATTAGGATGAGCGAAGCGAATCCCCTACTACAGCTCATATTCAAAATATTAGAATAATTGAGAAAAAGTAATAAGAAAAAAATATTTGTCATTTATTTATTTTTTATACTAAGTAAATGCAATTAAATTTCTTATAAATTAAATCTGGAATGTTTAGATAAGATTTTAACATTTATAAAATATAAAATACAGCACAATAAATTAGGTATACAGCTTCCTTAAACACACCAGAATATTAGAATAAAATTTAGATTGGTTCAAAATATTAGAATATTTTATTTTACGCAACAATATTACCTTATGAATATGAAGTAAATGGTAGTTAATATTTTGTAGCATCCCCTTTAGCTTTCATAACAGCGTACAATCGATCTTGCATACTTTATACAAGGTGTTTACAAACATTTCTATCAATATTAGCCCAAATAGACTTTATACGTGCCACTAACTCAGTTTTACTTGAAGGAGAATTTTTTTGAAGTTTTTTCTTCATTATACACCATAAGTTTTCGATGGGATTAAGATCTGGTGAATTTGGTGGCCAAGGAAGTACCTTAATGTTGCGTTGGCGGAACCAATTCTTAGTTGACACCGAGGTATGCGGGGACGCTAAATCTTGTTGAAAGATGAAATCATCTTCAAATAAATCTTCTGATGATGGAATCATGTAATATTCTAAAATTTCTTGATATATCAGAGAGTTAACCTTTTCGTAGACGATGCATAACTTTCCAGGTCCTTCTGCACTCATACAACCCCAAACCATGACACTAGCAGCAAATTTTACGGAACGTTTAAGGCATTCTTTATCAAATGCTTCTTGCTTCATTCTCCAAACTCGAATACCTTGATTACCATATGAAACACAAAACATACTTTCATCACTAAATAATATATTTTTTCAATCTTCATTGCTCCATAAACGTCTTGATTTACACCAATTCAATCTTATACGCTTTTGTCTTGCAGTCATGAGAGGTTTTGTTTTCGGTACACGAGATTCAAATTTAAATTTATGGAGACGTCTTAATGTTGTCGATGTAGAAACTTCAACTCCTTCTTCTTTCCATTTTCGGTGCAAGAATCGCACACTTTTAAAACGGTTTTTCTTAACTATACGCTTCAGTTTCCTGTCATCTCTAGCAGATGTTTTTGGTTTTCGGCCACCATTTCGGCGATTATTTTGAAATTTTCCAATTTTTGAATATTGTGTTAGTATTTTACTAACGCTCGATTGCGAACAATGTAAATAATTCGCTATAAAACATTGATTTTTACCGTGCCGATACAAATCAACCATACGAAGTTTAGTAGATTCAGGAATATCACTCACACGGCCCATTTTAAGACGAAAAAGAAACAAACTGCAAAAAAGAATACTGATTTTAAATAAAATAGTCTGAATTTAATCAATGATGCCACCAGTTAAGAATTGGTAATAATTAAAGGAGAATTAATGTGAAATATTCTAATATTTTGAACCACTTGAATAAATATTCTAATATTTTGACTTTTCAAAATAATTTTTTTTGCAATTAATCTTTTCAAAAATGATATTAAATTTAAGATAACAAGTAAGTTTAATCAACAATAAGTTCTTAATAAAAATATCGTTTGCATATTTTCATTAAAAGACATTAAATTACCAAACGATATTTTCAATTTCTAAAAAAAAGGTAATTATTCTAATATTTTGAATATGAGCTGTAGTCTACTCAAATTACAATTTGTCGTACGCTTTACAAAAAAACTATTCAATATTTTAACTTCAAATTAAACACAAAAATAAATTATGATCTGTAGATTTGCAGAATATAATTTTTTTTACAGTAAAACGATAAAAAAATTATTATTTTAATTAATTTATTTTACATGCATTTCCAATACGGACACATTTTAGCAAATAAATAAAAAATGAAACGCGTATATTTTCAGAAAAAAAAAGTTTAAATCATGGAGTAAATAATTATAGATAGAATCATGATTAATTTATTAAATAAAACATGTTTTCATTATCCCGCAAAATCGTTTGCACAGATGACACTTAAACATTTAAAAAAAATTGTATTATGGATTTTTTTTTTTTTTTTTTGTAAACTGGCAACAAAATAATTGTAAACAAATAAAATTAATTCTTAAATTTGTTATATAAATGAAAAATTAAAAGATCTGCGTGAAGTTGTTGGTTCAAGCTCTTTATAAATATTTTTGCGAAGGTCGTATTGTGGCTAAATAATATCGACTCATTAATCAGAAGGATTTTATAGAAAAATAAGACTTTAATAAGTTCGCAAACACAACAATAATTATTCGTGAAAACGTCACTGCGAGAATGAGAGAGCGCTTCGTTAAAAGGTAATTCCATTAATTGAGTTGCCATTCGCAGAAAGTAAAAAGTTCTCCCACGCGGAGAATTACAGCAATTCTCATACGCTAACATGTATAAAAACGAAGAAATTAAAATAAAATGTTTTACAGTTAAAAATTCATAGTATCAACGAAAGCAGATTTCAAATGTTTTTTCCAGAAAATAGGATTTTGAAGAAGTAACTTTCTTCAAGCTTTCTTCAAATATATTATTCTAAAATAGCTATCAAAGATTATCGGATGTTGATTACAAAGATTGGAAACATGCATACTTCAAACAATTAAAAAACACCAGTGGCTACTTGAAATTGTAAAAACATCTTTAAAAGAGCTTTTAGTTGAAAATTTAAAAAAAATTTGTAAAAGTTTGCTTCGAAAATATCTTATTATGCCAGTTTTACATCATAAATAAAAAATTAAAATGCGCCAAAACATAAAATAACGTTTTTGTTTAATAAAGATGAAAAAAAAAAAAAAAAAAAAAAAAAAAAAAAAAATTGTTACTTTCAAATATCTGTTTTATAAAATAATGCTTCGCGAATCCAAACAAAGCATGGCTTTTGCTAGTTTACTTTTAGTCTAGAGCATAGGTTCCCAACGGGGGCGGTACCGCCCCCCAGTGGGCGCTGGAGCCTTTCAGGGGGGCGCTAGCGGGTCTGGAGAAAAATGGGGGGCGTTAGGACAGTCAAGGGGGGCGGTCATGGCTTACTTCCGTATATAGGAATTATATAATGAAAATACTTCGTCTACTCTTTATTGCCCAGTCCGTAAGGAAAATTTTAACTGCACCTTTAAATGAAAATCTATGCAGACGATCCTAGATTTGAGTGTTAAATTTATTTTACTAGTACCGAAAAAATCGAAATGAGAGACGAAAAAGGGCTAAAATTGCGGAGAACAAAATTTTATCACTGTGACTCACATTAAAAATCATTATGGATTTAAATATTGTAGAGTACAAAATTTGCAATAATTTGTTGTTTGAAAGTTTTAAACAGAATTCTTTTTTATTAACCTGTATTTAAAAAAAATCTGAAATATGACTATATATGTCTGACCAGAGATTTTAAAACGAACCCTTAATTTGTATTAATTCAAGAAATTTATTTTTTCTTAGTGGAAGTGATAAAAATCGTTATATCTATAAGTTTGTTCAAATTAAAATTTATTTAAATTTAAACGGGGAAAATTTATTTCAAAATATCTTAATCAAAGAAAAAATGGCGGTAGTACAATATTGAGTATTTGAAATATGGATCTACGCACTATCCTGCAAATCACTCGTTGCCTATGTGCTTAATTTGTCAAAAAAATTTTTTTTTAATGAAGCAATGAAGCCTTCTAGGCTACAAAACCATTTGAATAATTGCGTGCTGATAGAAAAGCAGAGCTACCAAGTCTACGGCTTTTACTGCACCACTATTATCTTAGTGAAAATATGATTATTTTAAATCGCCCAAATGTTAAAATTAAATAAAGAAACGTTTTCTGAATTAAAATATTGGTATCGAAAAAGTCGAAGACTTGGCAGCTCTGGAAAAGATATGTCCTATTTTCCAAAGATTAGAAATTTTTTTTAAAAAGCTGTCAACTATAGCAAACATTTTTTTGTCGTCTTCTAAACAAAATGACGGACAACGAGCCTCATATAATAATATATTGTTAATCGCAAAAGTATGAAAACCGCACACAAACGGCGAGAAATTAATCTTGTCGGCAGTCAGAGAGATAATAAAAAATGTTCTTCATCATAAGAAACCGCCAGATATCATCAGAAAAAATACTGAGTAATAATTCGGTACAAAGACGAATAGATGGCTAAAGGCGTTGAAATATCATCATGCTATTACTTAAAGACCTGCAAATTTTCCATTCAACTCGATGGATCAGCGTTACCAAATAACAAAAATTCATAAAAGAAAAAAAAATCAAGAGTTATTATTTGCTATAAATTTGGACTAATACGAAGAGAGAATCGATATTTAATGCCATGAAGTTAGTCCAAGAGAAATTCCTTTTCATAATATCTAGCTACTGTACTGATGTTGATCCAGCAACGACGGGACATCATCAGGGTTTCATTAACACATCTGAAACAAGCAGTAATAAATGTACTCTCTGTGCATTCTTTCACACATCATCAGATTAGGTTTCAAAATTGTTGAATGAACACCAATATACGTCGCTTCATTACAGTATGAGAGTAGTCAATATGAATAGAAGCAATTTATTGAATGACAGGATATTTAGCCAACTTTATAGTAAAAATCATTTCAAAACAAAGTGAAACATTTGTTTCACTTTGTAGTGCAGTTGCCGCTATCACTTTGTGTCAGATTTGCAAATGATTATAATTGTTTGCTGCTGCACACAGAAGTTCGTTACCTTGTCTGAATCATTTTTCTCATTTTGGTATTTGTCTGAATCCTTTTTCCATTTATTTGATTCAGTATTATACTTAATTGAAAACAGATGTGTAAAAATACGCTAAAATCTGATTACGTTAAAAAGATGACATCGATAATTTGACAGAGCTGTTTAGAATATTTAATAAATCAATTTAAACATTCTAAATATTTTAATAAGGCATCAGATGATTGCAAGATGATGAGTTGAATTTAATTAAAAGAGAAAACCTCATTGCTACTTCTGTGGGTAAACTTTTTTTGTTCAAACGAAATCTAAGTAAATGAGAATACAGCCACTTTGCCACATTATTCGCAGTTTGTAAAAACAGGTATATTTACTTCGCAAATGCAGATACAGCAGTATCATCATATTTAGACGAGGAAATCACAGCAAACGAGAGCTAAAAGTAAAATTCTGAAATGGATACTACGAGTTCTAACTTAAAAAACGAATACAGTTCTCTAGCATGAATTATGAGCAAGATTATATAAAATTTTAATTGCTTTTCCTTCATCAGATTTGCTGAGAGTGGGTTCCATGCAGTAGCTAATTTACTGTATAAGAAAGGGAAAAGACATCTTTGAACCTCACAATTTGTGACTGATGTTAAAGAAATTGGAATCCGACATGAACAAATTGTTAAAACTCCATCAATCTCAACCATTTCGGTATTTAAAAAAAAATTCTTTTTGGTTTTGTGTTTATTTTTCAGTTTTTAATAAACAATTTTTTACTACATTTCATGGTCGTTTTAATTGTGATTCTTAATAGATAGATAAACAGATAAAAAGTTGATAATATGCAACAAATATACATTTTGTAATTAACTATTATGGAAGAGGGGGGGGGGCGTTGGCATTTTTTCTCTTGTAAAGGGGGCGTTGGTCCAGAAAAGGTTGGGAACCTATGGTCTAGAGCAATATAGTTAATATAGTTATAGAATATAGTTAATATTTATATGCAACAAAAAATCAATTTATTCCCCATACTTTATTTATTTAAATAAAAGATACTATTTAAAATTTTTACTGTCCAACACGACACAACACAACAAGTCCATTTCCCAAACATAGAGATACACCGGAAAGTCAGCAGCTGGATCCTGCAGCCTGCGAGGGAGACATCGCATTTTCAAGTAAACTTGGAAAAGCATTCTTACAAACCAACCAGAAATCCAACTATATACACAGATGGATCCCGAACCGAATCAGGCGTGGCATCAGCTTTCTGTGTCATGAGTGGCGGCGAGGTGACCCATCAGTGGGCCTGCAGGATTGGCGACTTTAACTCCGTATTTGAAGCGGAGCTACTTGCAATCCTGCGGGCACTGGAATGGATCTCTGGAAAACCCTACCCCTTCATCAGGGTTTACAGTGATAGTTTGTCTAGCTTGCAAGCCATTTTTCTCATCGTACTAAACACCCTATAGTCCTAAAAATCAAACAACAATTATTGATCTTAGTCAATAAAACTTCCCTTGGTCACGTCTCGACTCACATTCGCATTGAGGGCAATGAATGGGCTGATGCTTTGGCCAAGGCAGCAACAGAAAATCCAACAATAGAAATTGAACTCCCAGTGCCTTTCTCCCATGTCAAACAAGTCCTAAAAGGAAGAATCTTACCCGCCTGGCAGACTAGATGGCACGAGTCAGACAAGGGACGCCATACCTACAACCTCATCCCAAAAGTATCTAGAGAGCTTTATTTCCTTTCTCCACCCACCACAGCCTTCCTCACTGGTCATGGACCCTTTAAACAATATTTAAAGAAATTCCATTGCGCCTCTTCACAACTCTGTGAATGTGGCGAAGTGAGGTCCCCAGATCATACCTACTATCACTGTACTCTGACTAAAGCTTGGCATCTCAGATATCACCCTTCTCCCCCTAAATCCTGGCTACAAGGGGTGTTATCTCGGCCAGCGTTGCTTGCCAAATTAAGAAACATTTATAACTACTTAATGTTCATTTCCATTCTAACCACATAGCGGTCTGTCTTTCTGTAGTATAACAGCAGATCGAGAGTTCTCCATCCCACCTCACAGTTTTTTGTCAAGGGACACGGGCCCCAGCGGATAGTGCACCATAATTTCATCTTTTTCTCTGCCGCTCTCTGTCGCGAGGGGGCAGTCTGTGCTCCAGCGGATGCGTTTTACCATGTAAATTATATCTGTATTTTATTGTAACTAAAAAATAATGTAACCTTTTTTTTTAGACCTTAATAAAGGCGACCGGGAGGGATACTATGCTCTACAAACAAGGCTTTCTTGTCTGAGCAGTCCCTCTTAGGCATTCAAACCTTAACGAGCATAACTGCAGCTCCATATATTAACCTTAGATTTATTCTGTTGAGCTGATCCAAAATATCAGACCAGATTATATGATAAGTAAGGTTATTTGGGTGAAATAGTCCTCCAGTGTTCGTCCGGCATGGCTCAGTTGGAAGACCATTGGCAGCTTCGGCCAATACATCCCTTATACGAATCCTGACTCAAACTTTTTTTTACACACTTGGAAAATTTACATTGTTATAATTCATTTACCGATTGATTAATCGTGCTATAAATCAATCTGATATAATTTCGTATGCAGCCTTTTCTGCAGTTCCATATTTTAACATTCGATTTATTCTGTTAAGCTAATCCAAAGTATCAGACCAGATTATATGAATGTAGAGGTTATTTCGGTCAAATAGTCCTTCAGTGTTCATCTGGGAAGACTCAGTTGGCGGCTTCAACCAATATATCTCTGGTTCGAATCCTGGCTCGAATGTTTTTCACCCACTTGGAAAATTTACATCTGTTATAATTTATTTACCAATTGAATAATCGTGCTATAAATTAATCTGACATTCCTTATTATTATATCTGTTTTTAAATCTGAAACTTTTCATTTAATTGTATGATTTTTCCGACGTATAACATATATTATTATTATTTCTTTTAATGTTTTAACTGATTTTTTTTTCAATTTCCTTCATAATTCTCTTTTTGTTCTGTGTACTTTTAAGTGTACTTTTAAGTGTGTAAAGCTCTTGTGAGGTTGGCTGATGTCAATTACTTTCTAATTTATTTATGCCTAAGAGGAACAAGATCAACAAATCACTTGGACCTGGTGCAGACTTTATTTGCTCCACTGAGTATGTTCCCTGAGATGCGAGAATTCTTTCGGACTAAAAGCACGTGACAATAAAAGGGGGAAAATGCATAATTACATTTACACATAAAACACATAATAATTTAGTCATGGAGTACAAAGCTTCTTCATAACAGACAGCAGGAGGTTGATGCTGCAGATAAGAAAAAAGTTGGATGATAGTATGATAATGCAAGACTATATCGCCGAATTGGTATGTGCACTGGAGACCTGCGCGTCAAGTTGGCACTAGGATTGACAAGAGCTAGACAATGGCAAAACTGGTGAGTTTCAAGTGTGCAGATGCAGAACAGATACAGATATGAATGGTCAAGTACCTGAGAAAGTAGAAAAATTTTGCCAAATGGTGGAGTGGTCTAGTTTTTAAAGTTTTAATCATCTCACGGAAGTTTTATAGTCTCCTGTTTTTCTACATCCGTCACAACGCTCTTACTTGAAAACTAATTAAATTTCAGACTTGATTTTTTTATACATAAAGCTGAATAATTTCTGACCAAGTTTGAAAAAGTGTTAATTAACGAATGTTATTAATTAAAATTGAATTTCACAGGGGAAGGAGCAGAAGAGTCCAAACGAATAAAATTCTAAGATCGTAGCGTTTTCTGCAATAAATATAAATTTATATATATATATATAAATATATATTTTAAATGAAGAACTATGATAAATATTATTTATTAAATATAAAACTTTCAAAGAGGCGTTGGGGAAAATCCGAGGTGTGGGAAAGTTGATTACACCTGGGAGGTAGCAGTTTTTAAATGTTTTTGGACTCAAAATAATTAATGATTTATTTTATCTTTGATAGAAGAATTTTAATCGTTCTTTCTTTAATAGGATTCTTATAATATACTCGTGTTCTGTCGGAAATATAGATATACATTTTCAGTTCTACTCAGTTTACTTGAGATAATATATTTTTTTAAGTTTACACTTACTTTATATCGATCTGGAGAGCAAGTTTGTTGGAATTTGTAAAATACATGAGGCTCAATCACATTTTAATATATATATGTTGTCCCATTCGCTTTCTGATAAGCAAGGAGTTATTTTATGTAATTTCATGAGTTGATGTTTTTGTAAGGTTACTGTATTCACTGTTAAAGAATTTATATTTAGGCTGTTGACCTATTCCATTAAAAAAATCACAAAAGTATCAAACTTTGAAAATATATGGATATGTAAAAATAAATTTTTTCGCCATTTTCCCGTTTCGATTTTGTTCCAAATTCTCATAAAAATCTACTTTTACTTATATTTCAGTGATATTTTAAACTTTAATTATCTTCTATATCCCCCTTTTTCCTTATTTCGGTGTAATTTACTATTTATTTGCCTAAAAAGAACTCAATTGTATAATTAAAATGTCAATATTTTATTTAGAACTTTAATCTATCTTATAATTTCATTTTTACTTTTAGAATAAAAAATATAAAGTTATATTTTTAATATTTTATTGAATATTGTCTGCAATACCATAATTCATTTCGATCTTTTAGCCATCGTACATCTTTTCAATTTGGCAGGCTTTCGAGGCTTGAATATAGTTCGAAAGTGATGCCCTACTTTCTAGAAAATAACGTAATTGAATACACACTGTTCCCGCCCTCAGACGCACACTGGTTGGTTTTCGGCGCTAAGGCTGTAATGTTTCATGTACTTTCCTCTCTTAAAATGGGCTGACACAGGCTCAGAGTTCAGAATTTTTCTGACTTTGCAACTACCAAAAGGAATCTGTCGAAAGAAGTAGTTAAATCGAAGGTTTTTACCATTTTGTTTTCAAGATGCGAAGTTTGTTCATTCAACCGTTTATAAGTGGCGGACTTATTGAAATCCGGTTGCGATGTGGAGTACTTTTGTGAATTTAAACAATAAATTACTAATGGCTCTATCTCTTGTTTTCATTGGAGAAACTGCTTTTTTTATGTCTATTTGCCATAATTCTCCGGCTATGAAATCTATGAGAAATTCGTCCAAGCATCTGTGATAATAGAATCTTTGTATCATATATATACAAAATTCTGCTCTAAACTATTTAATTACCAGGAACATTTGATCTCATGCAGTCATGTAGCTTACAATGTCAAGGCACAGAAGGTAAATCTTTGGGTATTTACCACTTTAAAACGATCCAAATGAAGACATTAGCCATCAGATGAAATCCTTTTTTGGAAAAAACTTTTTTTTTTCAGTTTTAATATATCGTAATAATTTCACTCATTACTCCTGTTTAAATTTTGTACCAATATAAGATACCGACATAAAAGAATGGTGTTATGTTAGTAGAGATTCACCCATTAAACGTCGAATTTCGCCAAGTGACAATTAAAAATAAAAACACTCACAAAAAAAACTCACTTTAAAAACAACACAATCCTTTATATAAGTTCTCAGCGCGGCAAAAAGGGATTTTACGACAAACTCCTAATTTACCAATTAAATCTTGAGAATTTAATTTTAATCAATGAAATTTAACCTGCAGAAACAAAAAGAAACATAGCTCTTTTTCACGGCTGCAAACAAGTCAATTGAGAACTGCATTTCAACAAAACTAATAGGATATCCTTCTTGGTAATCGAACATTTGAGAGAAGAAAATAATGAGATATTACGCAACAAGTACAAAAATGACTCGAATAATGGGATTTTAATAGAATTGTTTTGAATGAGTGTAGTTTTTTTAGAATAAAATGAAATAAGAAAATAATGATTAAAGGTATGAAATTAAAAATAATGTGTTAAGATAATATAAAAAGAAAGGAAAAACTCAATATTAAAAGAATTTAGAAGAAATTAACTGAGCTTGATTAAGGCGAAAATTTTATATTAAAACATATATATATGTGTGTATGTGATGAGTGGTCACCTGTGTCTATAGAAAATGTTATACATGCCCATTTTTAAAAAAGAGGTTTGATTTTTTAAAAGAAACTGTAAGTTAATTTTTATTTCAAAGGTACATTTCATATTTGTATGTGTGTGTGTGTGTGTGTGTGTGTGTGCGTGTGCATACATTTTTAAATATTTCATATCAAAAAATGCTTTAGAAAAGTGCATTTAAGATAATTTAATTTAACTCCATTGGCATTTTTGCAACACTTTGGCTAAACAAGATAAAATTTTACAAAATAAAATTGAACGCAATTTGTTCTCAGAAATAAAATTCACATCAACATTTAGATTTACCAAACGAGAAAATGCGTTTGCTATTCCGATTTCTTTAATATAAAAGAGAAACTCACAAGTCTCTTTTAATATAAGTTCTCTTGACAGTAAATCTAGGTATTTGAAATTTTTCCTGAAACTAACTGGAAGAAAACTGACAGGGATCAATTTATGCAAGACCCTAAGGATACAAGATACAAAGGTGTAAAACACTGCTTCGAAAAATAAATTGGATATCCGACAAATACGACAGGTTGAAATGGAGAACTTTTGAAAAAATATATGGATCTGGTATATACAGAGATTTTCGGAACAATTTGTTTTTTACACTTACATATCAAACAAATATAAATAGGGAATGAAAATTATATTTCAAAAATTGTTTATGTAATCTCTGCAATGTTATTACTAATGTATTTAGTGGTGTATAATGCGCACTTGCCTTTGATAACAAAAATCAGTTTTTTTCTTACGCTGCACTGTATTTTTTAATCGACAGATAATTTTATAATTTATGAAAACAAAAAGTGGTAAAAATCATGATACATAGTTTTCTTCCCCTTTAATCCAACTTACCGTGTTCACCGTATTATATTTAGACCCCTTATTGTACAAGAAATTTTTTTTCTAAAGTGTAATTTTCGTTTATCAGAAACCTTGTTTTGAATTTTATCAGAACAGAGATAAATATTGCCTTTAATACGCAAACTAGTTCATTCTTAGGACATTTCCCTTTAATACGCAAACTAGTGCACATGTAATTGCATTTATTTCATATATTCTATTTATTACTTTTGAAATCAAGTACAAATATACATTAAAACCTCATAAACTTATGCAGAAGCCCCTAAGAAAAGTAAAAATCCCCAAAATAAACCTGAGATAAAACCTCTGAGATAGAACCAACAGCCTCACAGTAGTGGAGCCAGTTAAATGAATTTAAAAACGATTTTACCCAATTCGTCGATATCCTTGAAATAATCAAAACAGAGCAAAACTTTAATTAATCTTTGGAACTCGCAAGCTGCCTAAAAAAAGTCTAACAAAGTATTGTTTAACAAACAGACATAACACAGAAAGATGTTGATTTTATGCATGGAATCTTTTACTTTTCTAAAAAGGGTAACGATGCGAAAAACTTGGTAAAATTTTAAGATATAATGTGAATTTGTATATATTTTTGTCACCTCTTTGAAACGTCTGTCTCCAGAGTTGTTGACTAACTTGATGTAGCAAAGTGCCTTTTCTCAAACTTAAACTATCCAAACGCACTCTGAAAATTTTCTATTCTGACAAGCACTAGGTAAAGACCCCAACTTGAAATATTTTTTTTTGTTATATTGTTAGGTAAAGTTTTTCATTAATGTAACACTTTAATGTATATTGCCTTAATTTTCATGCCATAGCATGCGAAATATCTCTACTTTGTTTCCAGTTAAAGACAATAGGAAAATTGTAATTTAAGGTATGGAAATAATTATGCGTAATTAAAAAGGGCCGTTTTCTTGGCTGTGTCTCTACTTTCTCCACAAATTATCTTAATTTTGCCTGAATGACATGTCATTAGTTGCTTCAACACCAAGCAGGAGCTGATTGCCAGAGAGCTGAACTTAATTTCTCCAACCAATGGGATATCAATATGTATCTTTTTGACATAGTATCCACGCTTTAGATCCATTGACTTAATGAAAGGATCTGTGCTTTCAAATAGCTGTCCGAAGTATTCCATGTATAATAGGCATTTAGTGTTACCAGGCGTCAGAATTTACATGAGAAATCCTGATTTTCAAGTCATTTAAAGGCTGTTCTGAGGGTCAAGCATGCGGAACTTCAAAATTCTTGATTTTCAGTTTCTTTTAGACCCTGCTACACGTTAATCTGCATCAAGTGGAATTTTATGCTGAAGAATAAAATCTATCTACAAAGAAAAAATTTAATCGTCTCACTGAAAGAAATCTACCTACTCAGTCGGAAACAAAAGGAAATTTTTTTCGGCTTTTGGCGATTCTATTTCATAGGTTTTATCGTACATGGCTCAGTAAATCCTGTAAAAGTGTAACCTTCTTATAACAAATCTCATCTTATATGTAAAACATTCATGCCTCATCCCCTTCTTTAAGTTATTGTGTTTATTTTAAACAATAAAACTTACAGGATTCCCAAGTGTCTAGAGAAATGTCCGCTTTGTATGGTATCTTTAGTGTGGTATTTTTGGTGTGGTATCTTGGTATGGTATCTCGATAGATTTATATGGCATATTTTCTAAAGAGATAATGGATTTTCGCTTAAGCCTGGAATCCGTTACAGCCTTTTCGATAGATTTTATTGTATTTTTATGTACCAATATAACAACTAAGTATCGACCGAAATAGATTTTTAAGACAGAAACCAAAACCGAATTTCGGTAATCTTCCTGTTTTCGGCCAAAAACGAAAACGAGAATGTACAATTTTTAAATTAATGCATACATGAATATACATATTTATGAATTAATTATACGCGTTTATTAAATATAGAAACTTATTAATTAATTATACCTGTGGCCTAAGTTGCCTTTCAGTGCCGTTGACCAAAATTAATTATTTTCATATAAAATAAAATGTAATGAACTCATCAATGACACAGAATTATTTTCTAACTATACGAATTTCATCTAGTTAAAGATTTTTCATGTATACTTATATCCACATGTCCTTTATAATAATTTTTGTAATTGATTTAGTGTTATAATAGAGCGTTTTTAAAAGTGTCTTCAAAACATTTTTGCGGTTTCAAACTAAAAATTTTATATTACTATTAAGTCTGTAGCTTTTAATGAGCACGTGACAGACGTCTATGCATTGCTTCATTTATAATTTGCGCTCACCTCTTGACTCAGTGTTAATTGTTAATTGTAACAGCAAAATTCATAGAAACAAATAATGTCCCATTTGAGATAATTAAGCTCACATCAAAGAGTAATTGCGAAAATTTCCGAAAAAGGAGGAAACAGATTTCCGTAATACAGATTGTTTCGGTCGATTTTTGGTTTGGTCAAATTTTCATCAGTCTTTTCACCGAAGCTCAAATTTTGGGATGAAAGTGAAAATGAAATTTCGATCGTTTCTAACAATGGCTCCAATCCTACTTTTTTCTGGCTCCCTGTCCTGCTCAATATCAGTGGAGATAGAATCTTTTAAGTAAAATAGTGAACTTTTAATGTTTATATAATAGACCAGGAGAGGGCAACATAGGCAATTATACCTCTTTGAGTTCACAGCTGAAATTCCAGAATTACTTAAAACTCGATTCACATATTAAAACGCAAGCGAACTACCAAATCATATCTTTGTTGAAAGCACCCGAAAACTCGATTTTAACAGTTAACTCGCAAATTTAAAATTTTATTTTCCTGTTGACAGTCCTCTATGTTTTCGTACTTTTGTGCGCAGGGAAAAACAAAGTTAAACCTACCAGTTAACCGCTAAAATCAAGTTTTTATTTGTTTTCCACCACGATATTACTTGGCAGACCGATTACATTTTAATATGTGAATCCAGTTTAATTAATTCTAAAATTTTACACATCTAAATTAGAATTCTAAAATTTAACTCTTCGAGTTCACGACTCGATGAGCTGTGACCTCTCAGTCAAAGTGAAATATTCAAAATTCTAAATATATAAATTAAATATTCTAAATCAATATTCTAAATCAAAGTAAAATATTGTGTTTCTTCTTATATTATTTGCTTCTTTACTGGTGTTTCTGATCTGAAATACCGATTATATTAATGTTTTGGTTTCACGATTTTTTTTCCTCTGTTCGCGCAAGTGTTAAAGAATGCATCTCTCAAAATTTCAAAATAAATTAAGTTGATAGAAACTTACTAACCAGTTTCTGTAATCTGCAATAAAGATTAAATGAATATATGTTTTTTTCCTTTTATTCGCGTATATGTTTAAAAATGTATCCCATAAGATATGAAAATATATAAAATTGATAGAAGTCTTTTTATTAGATTTTGAGGTCTTTAATATCGATTAAATTAATATTATGGTTTCACGAACTTTTTTCCTTTGTTCGTGCATATGTTTAAATATGTTATTGAAAATATTATTAAAGCAACTTTCGAAATTGTGAGATCACCACTAGTGCTATGATAAAGAATATTTTTTTAATTTTTGCTATGTGTGCTTTCTGTTTGGAAGTTTGCAAAATACCCTAATTTATTATGCCGTGAGCAAGTAAAGTTAAGTTTTCAATTAAAGCTCATAGTTGCCGATTAGAAGTAACATGTTTTTTCCCGTAAATAATACTTAAAGTAAAATATGATTTTTAAAAGTATTTTTCTTATGACTTACTTAAGAAATAAAAGTCGATAAACTTCTTTGTATTGATCTTTTAAAAATAAGGCGCTTAAGGTTAAAGCACAGACAGAAGGACGGAGAAACTAAATTCATAAACACTTTTCAACAACGTTTAAGTGTGTTAAAACAGCAGAAAAACGAAAGCGAAATACAAATACATTTTATTAATACTAAGATAATAATAATGGATACAAACTAAAAATAAGATATATAAAATAGTATTTAAAATAAATTTTGAAAGTACTCATGAAAGAAAATTTAAATATAAAGACTTATTGAAAAATAAATTTACTTAAAAAATACGTAAATTAAAAATTAGATTTATGTTTCAGTATCGTAATATTCAAATCTTTAAATATTTTACATTAAAACTATACATGAGTCAGAAAATTCTAAGATAAACATATGATAAAATACATCTTTACAAAAGACAAACTAAATTATTTCCCATGAAATTCATATTTTACAATCATAAAATTATAAAACAAACAGGAACCTTTACAATTTGTTTTACATATAGTTTATGCGACAATAATGAGTGCAAGAGGGAGAAACATGTAGTTAGATAAAAGTTGAAATGGGAGCTGCAGCAGACATTTTTATTACATTCTAGTGGAATGTTCAATTATGTTGTGCAGAGCGTGTATTTTCGGGTGGAAAAAGGAGAAGCGGGAAGAATATGATAGGCATCAGCCATTTCAAACATAGAACTATTTTCAAGATAGGATAAGAGTAATTTTATATCTCGTTCATAGAACTCATGTTGAAAAAGATAAAAACAGTAAATGTTAAGAATAAACGTTATTCTAATTATATTCTTTCTGAGCCTTGGTTAGTTGAGGTTTTATGATAGAAGAGTAATAACAACGCATTTTTAAAGCTGTGAAGTGAATTTAAACTGTGCAATGAGTTTCTTAACTGCATTAATTTATTTGCATTTTGTCTAGTATACATACAAATCTTTATATGACATACAGAGCTACACAAGAGATTTGACCATTTTTTTCGCTTACAAATAGTAATAACTGGAATGGGGTTTTCAAATGTGTTATGCGTTTTAAAAATTGTTTACTAAGATATCAACTTTTACTTTACTAACTGGTAAATTTTGTTACAACATTTTGAATGTGTTGAAAAGTGTTTCATAATCTATACTTGAGCTATGATTTTTATTTCTTCTTATAATTAGCTACAAATCTCTATTACTTTCTTTATTGGAATTTTTGGTCGTCGTCAAAATGTGCTGACAGTTTTGAATGGTTTGCCAAAAAAGACGTTGTTTTATTCTTTTTCATCATTTATGTAAGACTTCTGAATAAGGCAAAATTTCAACTTTTATGTCATCAGATGAAACATCTGTATTATCCATTTCTGATTGAAACGCGAAAAATTACATCTTGATCTTACATCTGCAAAACCCACATAATTATCCCCATTTAAATAACGTATAACTTTGTGAAAGATGTTCATCTTGCATTCCAAATACTATTTTAATACCTTTGTAACTTTTGCAGGCATCAACAAGAATTTGCTTGTATTTTGCTTGTGTATTTCCTTAAATAGACCAACAATGGAGTTGCAAATTATGTTATCAAATTTTGCATCTCTGTTATAAAACTTTCCAATTGAAAAAAATGCATATGATGGAAGAGCGCAAGCTATCGACTCTATCTTTATGAACATCCTATATGCTACATACCTTAAATACAGGGTAATTCTAAATTCATGGTACAAACTTTAAGGGTTGATATAGGACACCGTAACAGTCATTTATTGTATAGGAATGCACTCTTAAAAATTTTGCTCTAGAGTTTGAACCAAATTTTGGTGCTCGGTAGCTTCCACCATAAGATGGTGAAATCTCGTACCAACATTTGGAGCTTCCTATTTCAACCTCGTACCAACTATTGGAAGTAGGCTTCAACAGAAGATCCAAATATTGGTTCAAAGTTTCACTATCGTACAGTGGCAGCTATTAAGCACCAAAATTTAGTTTAAAATAGGACAAGATTTTTAACAGTGTGTATGAGCGCAAGTGACTTGTTGAGGTCAAAACACAAGGAAGCTAATTTGATCCATTTTTATTTCGAAATTTTTCATCCATATCAGAAAATTCCTATACTATTCTTTTCTTTATTTAAGACGGATATTTCATGATTACGTAAAGAAAAAATACTTCTTTGAAGTTTTCAGGTATGAAATAAAAAAAATTTAATGAAAAAAAACTTTATTTCTATTTCTTTTCATGTGTTTCATGTGTTTGACAGATTTGCCAGTTTTAAGGTTTTTTTCAATTTAAAAATTTAGATTTCATACTGGATATTTTTAAAGTAGAGTTTTTTCTTTATCAATCATAAAGTGTGTGCTATTTAAAGAAAAGCATAGTATAGGAATTTTCTTGCATGAATGAGAAATTTTGAAAGCAAAAAAGGCAAGCTAGACGCCTAGTACTTGTACATCAACGCGTCATTTGAGGTTATTCATTCTTGTACAATAAATGAATGTTTCAGTTTCCTATACCAACCCTTAAAATTTTTACCTTGAATTTAGAATCACCCTGTATACAGTGCAGTAGATGATGACTATTCTTGGCAGCACATATTAAACTAATTTAGCATAAACCGCATAATAGAACTCCAAACACATTTCAAGTAGTAGGATAAATAGAATTTATACACGCCAAGTAGAAAAAACTTCGATGACTTGAACCAATTTTAATTTTTTCTTTTTTTCTATATTTAAGCAATTAATTCATTTACATAATAAAAAATAAACATCAATTCCTTAGCGTATACGATAAATAGGATTAATGCACGCCAGATTGGGAAAAATAGGGAGACTTGATCTAGTTTTTGGTTTTTCTTTTTCTTTTCTTATAACAGTTAAAGCTGTATTAAAAGTATGAAAAAACAGCTTCTTTTATTGTACATTACTCGGTTTAAAAAAATAGCATAGTTCTAATTAGAAATGGCGCTAAACATAGTTTTTTCAAGTCTACACATTGGTGAAGTATCTCTAATCCTAGGGATGCTTGACACCTACATTGGGATACATGACACATCCTATGAGCAGGTGTGGAAATTTTTCAGAAAATCTTACCATTCAATTACCCTGAATGATACAGGGATTTGGTTTAGTCACCAATACACAACATACAGTTAAAACTTGTTATAAGAAAATTTACAAGGCTGCAAAAATTTTCCCCTATAAAATTGAGAAATGTATGCATTTTACTTAGTACCTTGTTTGCATCACAATGATTTGAAAAATTAAAAACATATAGCTGACTAGTAAAGTAACTAGTTAGTAAAATAACTAGCTAGTAAAATAACTACGGATATACTGAAATGCTTTTGGAATACGTCTACATGCTGATTTGTGGAATATGCTGTTTTCACTCGCTAAAATTTCACTTTCTAACGGCAAGTAAAATCATGTATTTTCTTAACCCAGCTCATGAAAGTGAGAATAGTCACGGGTATTGAAGTTAAAAACATAGAGATCATATTTTATACAGGTTTATTTTTCTTTAAATCCTATTCAACATCAACAGAAAAACACTAGTCAAGTTCAAAATTTGTAATTTTGTCAGTTTGTACTCTAATATCAAGAAGATTGAGACAAGTTTAATTTGCACCAAATCTTTCTTAGACACATCTGTAGCATCAGACCATTTGAATCTGTTACTTTCACAATCAAAATCTCGTGACTGTTTTTTATTACTAAGCCAATAAAATATCTCATTCTCTTTTTTCGACAAAACTTGACAATTATCCCGTCGTTAACGTATAATTTTTTGTATTCAAGCTCTTCCTCCATATCATCTTCTTGACTTGAATACTTGGTACATCTTTCTTTCTAACAGAAGGCCAGGTCCCTACCTACCGGGCTACGAATTTGCGTGCCTGGAAACGGGAGGAATCTCCTGACCAGCGTGTAGCGGCGGTCCCATTCAGAAGCACTTAAAATACAGACAGACCTAATTACTACTTATTTACTGTCAGTTGGCGGTTAGTTTTATGTAAAACGAATTTTTCATATCGAGGAAAAAAACTTCAATCTTAATGCAGGACAGGGAGCTTTTCCCTCGAGTAGTACTGGGCTCTTCATGTTTTGAACCATAGTATTCTCCGCATTCTGTTTTGAATAAACCACAGAGCAATTAAGAATAAAGGATTTCCTAGAACTCAGTTGAAGTTGGGCAAAACACACGTGTGCCTGCAGCCTTATGCCGTCTTAATGGCAGCAGTGCTTGACTTTGTTTCATTTTCTATGTTGACCGATTACTTAAAGTGTATTTACTTACTGCATGCGCAACTTCTTACCCGAATTGGTCTCGTATTTTAGAGCTTTGATCAGGTGACGAAACCATCTCCCTACGTACATCTAAAGGTATAATTCACCGGTAATTTGAAGGAATTTGTACCCAAGATGGAATTTACATGCTTCATATAACATTATCGTACATGGCGAAGACTTGATATCTCACTTTCTTACTTGAGAGTTTCAGATTCTAGTGGTTTTTTCTGTTTTCTTTAATAATTCTCATCGTTTGCAAATTTTACCATCGTTTTATTTTTACTTTTTTTCATCTAATTGTTTTTTCTTATCTTCTTTCTGTCTTTTCCTTTTTTTTATTTTTTCAGGGCAACAACATTTCTTCCAATACGCTTGATATTTGCACACCAGTAATTTAGAAGGTAAATATTCGTTTTCTTTGAGGAGAAAAACGCTATGACAAAATAAGGCAATTATTTCCATTTTTAAAAGTAATGTGAAATTAAATGTTTTTAATTTAAATAGAAAAAAATACAGTGTTTTAAGGTTTAAAAATCAGCCGGTATCGTCATAATCAAAATAGAAATTGTAATTCAGTTATGTATGTTTATTTTGCTCAAATATTTTAATAAATGTATAAATATCACGAGAACGAAAAGCAAGATTTATTTTCTTTGTTAATTATCTGAATCAAGGTTTTGATTATCTCATATAACTTCTGTATCTTGTGTGACTTATATCATCTGTTTTAAAAAAAGTATAAAGTAAAAGTGAATTTTACATAGCTTCTATGAGTGTACTCTTATGTGATAATAAAAGAAAAACATTAAAACTCTTTAAGCAATCAAATTTAATGTTTAATCCTTTGAATTATGTCTGTTTTTTTGGAAAATTTAATAAGTTTATATTACTTAACGATTTAAAAATCAAAATGAAACAAGTGTTACTAAATGACACTGACAGTTGTTAAATATGATTCGACGCCAATAAAGAATATTTAAAATAAAAGAATCGCCTTATCACAATAGATTTCTTTTCTTGATATTTATTTATTCCTAACTTATAGGGGAAAAGCGTAATCCCATAGGGCACGACCAATCCTTTTCTTGCATTTAATACAGAAGTTATATTTCATTTAATTAAATATGTTAGGATTTATTCAGGTGTTCTGTCAAAAGCATTTATCTGTCGAAGTGGAAAGGCAGAGAAATGTAGCCTAGAGTATTTTCAAATTTGTTCTTGAACAGGTTGAAATTTAAAAGTTTTCTTCCATTGGAGAAAATTTCATTCACCTTAATTTATTAATTTACGTACATATTTTTTATATATAATGAAAAAAAATAAATGTGAAATACTTAAATATATACACAATCGCTATGTTAAGTGTTAAAATTCACATTGTGAGTTCAAAACCTACAAACGGAAAAAGTAAAATTAGAAGTCAGCGAAGCTTGTATGGCAGTTTCTTAATTCTTATTATAATATTTAGTTTAAGGGTCAAGCGAACATGAACATAACTTCAGGCTGATAGAAACTTAACAAAAATACATCTCAAAGTGTCTCATTCTCTCGTATTGTTAATTCAAATTCCGACACAAACGGTTCAAGAAGTTTGAAACTGTCCCTTTCTTTCCGTATATTTGATAGAGATAATATTATGAAATTTACTGCTTCTCTACTGTCTGTTTTTCGAAAGAAACTGTTGTTTTAATTTTCTAAAATATTTTTCTAATTATACTATAGCAGTTAATTTTACAGGAAAAATTATGTACGTTGTAAAGTATATGCAGTATGCTCTGTTTTACAAAACTCGAGTACTATCGCAAGCATAATATCACATGAAATTTAGCACAAATGTACAGTGAAAACGAAATTTTCTCCCTATTTCAATAGTAAAAGTAGCGGTAGTATTATTCCAATTACCCATTTCATATCTCTCAGAAAATTATTCTATTCCACGCTTCATATAGAAAATTTCGTGACATTTAGCAGATTTTACAGAACAATTTTGCCCATAAAATGCAAACAATACTTTTGAAAACAAGCACGTACTTTTATCCTTGAATATTTCGGATTCGTGCGAGTTCATTTAAAATAGAACTAACACTAAGTTTTAAAACATAATGACAGAGGAATTTCAAGTGTTTAAGTCGGATGATGAAATTCTCCGACACAAAAGCTGTCTTACCGCAGAAAACTGTGCTTATCATAGCGATTACTGGGCACAAACGTGTAAAGACTAAAATCCATAATTTAAATGTATTTCAAAATATAAAGATAACTCTTTGTGTGATAATTTTGAATAGTTTACTGGCATCGGTGTAACAAAAATCAAAATTAACAGGTACATTATTAATATAAAAATGCTTGAAATTTAAATATTGTTAATATTTTAAAAACTCTAGTAGTAAAATAATACTGTCAGAATAATAACAAACTTTAGGAAAAATAAAGTACAATGTACGAGAAAAAGATGAAAATTTTCCACTCTTTAAATATAAATAAAAAAAATTGTATTTTTGCAAAATTAGAAAAACGTTGAAGTCATACTATCAGAGATTGACAATAAAATGCCAACATCCATTGAAAAAGTATAGTAAAATTGAATATATTAGGATTTAAATATAAGCATTTACATAGAGAAAAATATTAAAATTAACGAGAAATGTCCTTTCTTTTAGAAACATACATCAAAGAGAACTTTCACCTGGTGCTACAATCAAGGTCTGAGAAATGCGTTCGTGGCTACTTTTTATGCATTTTAGATAAAACCGTGACCATAATGTAATAAAAATGTGAAAACATTGAAAGTCAATGCAAATTTGTCTGGCCACATTGTGTTCACTTCTTTTGAAAAATAAGTCTTAGCCATGCCGCTGTAAATTTGATATGCCGTTACTTGGGGCCACTTTTATCCGACTCCATTCATATTTCCTTTATTAAAAAATATTATATATGATTTACCAATATCGAAACCAAGTTGTAAACAAATCAAATGAAACAATGAAGCAAACTGTAGAGTTTAAAAGAGGAATTTTTAAAAAACTATTTTTAAAGTTTTGGAGCAAAGTAGGCCCTGCTAGGGGCTTCCTTGGTTCATTTACTTAATTTCATAAAAAATTAATGCATTTCGTATGTAAATTAATACATTTTTATTGAAATCCCCTGGCAATAGCATCTGCTAATGAATTAATACTGCCAACTCAATAAATGTTTTTTTTTTTCATTTCAGCATAATAAATTAATTGCATTTTGCATTTCTTTAATATTAATAATTATTAATAATTAAGAATTAATAATTAATGTGAATAAATATTAATGATTAAGAATTTCGCATTTCTTTAATATTAATATTAAAGAAATGCGAAACAGTTTTCGTCACATTATCCTCAGAAACTGGAACAAAAAAAATTAATGTAACATTTTGCTGCAGTAACATTTGAACAAAATGTTACTTAAAGCCTTTTTAATACGATTTGGCTGTATAAAAGGCATTTCTAAGCAATTGGGGCTATTTTCGGACCTAAAAAGGCTTGGAACACAGTATCCCCGAAATACTAGTTTTCATGTTGCCTTTATTAAAAAACAAATAATTCTTGTCATAATAAAAAGTTAAAGGAAAACTATAATCACACATGGGTTACAGGTTAATAAAGGAAATATTTTGATACTTAATTTATTTTTAGCTTTTATCCAGATTGCTTCACTATAGAAAGCTTGAAGAATTAAAATGTACAGACGAAAGTAGTTGTTTACAAACACACCTAATGTTACCATATAAAAATTAATTACTCCAAAAGATTCAAATGCCCTATAGTAGGATATAAAACATTTTTCAAGAGCCAAAAACTCCAAACTATCTTGTATTGTGTGATTGATACAACGAATAAAAAAAAAAATATGGGATGCACCAAAATAGACTCTATTGACGGTATCTCCTTTTATGACTAGTTACAAGTGGCTCAAATTTCGTCATGATAAATTTACAATGAGGTCAACACGAGAATCATAAAGTTTGTCTCTAAAATTTAAACACAAGCATAAAATGTCGATTTTTAAAGAATAATGAAAAGTTAGTATAAATAGCATTTTTTATTTGTGAATTTCACAATTTCATTTAAATAAATTACATAAAAAATAATTATAGAATTGTAAAAAAAAATAATTTAAAATGTGTTCAAATAAAATTCTCTCAAAAGTTACTGCACAATGGCAAAAACAACTGCAGTGGAACTTTCTCAACGAAATCTCTATTTAACAAAGTTTTCTACTTAACGAAATTTTCTGCCGAATTTTGACTTTAGATAATATTAACATGCAAATTAATATCCATATTAGGGAAAAATACATTCTGTATAACGAAGTATATTCCACTTCCACGCATGCAGAATAATCAAACGTAAAGGCTGCTGTGTCGATAAATGCATGAATTTATTTCCAGGGATTATATGAAAACGAAATTGACAATCTGTCCGTTTTATGATTATAATTCATTTTATTATGCAAATTTCATTAATTTGAGTTTTTGGTGTTACGATTGCTAAGTGAAAATTTCGCTGTGCACTTATTGCTTTTTACAAAACTGTTCATTTACATGCAAATTCTTTTTCCGTGAGTTAAAAAATTAGCTCAACTATATTTGCGTACATCGAAATTATTAGTTTTTGTAGGGGTTTCTGGTGGCAAAGATTACCATGCTTTGTCAATGGTCTCTTGGATTCATATTGCTCTTCATTCCTGTAAAACATCTCAGGTTAAAATGTCGCAGGCATTCTTATTCGGGATTATGTCTGGAATTAAACCTGGTCATTGAATAATTTTAACATTTTTCAGTGAAAGCCACAGTTTTATTGAATATGAATAGTGGATTAAGGCGCTATCTTGTTGAAAAATCCATCTAGGCCCTTCCAAAATGACACCAAACGGAAAGAAATGAAGATTCAACATATCTTGGTATTTTGGAGTGGGGATTTTGTGTATGTTTTAGAAAAGCCAAAGCTATGTGGCAGTTAATGTCGTATGCCTTCAAAATCGTAACAGATTGTTGCGTGTTGAAAAAAGTGCTCGATTCAGTTCGTAGATTATTCCAATATAAGTTTTATCTATTGGGGCAATCTAACTTCTATTTTTTCTCATCATTTATTAAAACAGTGGTCTACTTGTCTATACGTAGGACATGCGTTTTTGACCCAGTTTATTTTTAGCTGTTTTTGATGTAGTTTAAGACAGGATTTGCAAGCCATTTTCTTTAATATGTGTTTACATTCCTTAATAATCTATTCACAGTATCTTTGGAAATCTTGTGCACTAAAATTATTTTTATTTTATTGTACGGACATATTTTGTCCAGTCACCGATGTCCGTATTCTCCGATCCGTTTGAAAAGTCTTATACGTGTTTGTCCACATCTTGATTTCTAACTGAAAGGAACATTTCCGGAAAGTACTTGATATGTATAATCTCGTCTTGATCAACCTTTTTTTTTTTTTAATTTCAGAAACAGTTTTATTTTTTCAATTTAAAAACTTAGAATTTCACATTTTGTGAATTCTTTACTCTTCGGCTTTTTTTAAAAGAGTGGAAATGATTTCTTCAATTTTATACTATTATAAAATTAGAGTTTGATGCCATATACGACATTACACTTGTTCAATCGCGGGTTTCAAAATATTTCGCATGAAGAATTTGAATTTTTGAAAAGTTGTTTCTTCAAGCAGAATATATATATATATATATATATTACAAATTTAAAATTTTTTCGCCAAAACTAACCGTTATACTATCTTAATTTTCTTATAATAATGTTCCGTACTTACTTCAAATTATTAAATTAAAATCTTGTTTCTAAATCTAATCTGTTAATCTTTATGCAGACGATATAAATTCTTAATTTGCCTTAAAAAACATTATTCCAGTATGCGTAACTTAAAAAGATGGCTCTAAATTAAAAATATTCTTAATTAAACTTTATTTCTTAATATTCCAAATAAAACTAATTTCTTCTATGTTTTTATCAACCCTTTTTAAGACAGTCTTATTAAATTTATTCCAAACCCATACCTTTCAAAAAATATCATTATTTTATTTTATCTATTTATTTATTTTTCCGCCATCAACCTTCAATAGTGTGCATATTAATAAATTCATTTCTTTTCTTTTTCTCTTAAAATTAATCATTTATAAAAATCGTCTGCCTAAAATCCCGATTCGATTATAAATTGGTTAAATAATTTATTTTTTTTAAATAAATTTATCGTCTGTGGAGAATAATCTCGAAGCTGGACAAGAATTCTGTTGACATAAAAGAATGATGGTTTGAGGTTACAGAATGTTCCAGAACTTTCTTTTTTTTTTAGTTTTAAAAGGGGGAAGCCTCAAATGGAGGGGGGGGATTCTTGGATTGCTTCTTCGATGAGGACGGCTCGCTGAAATAATGATGGAGTTTTTGCAAAAGGAGCTTTTCCCTTCCTCATTATTACGAATTAAATAAATGAACTTACAGCAGCCAATGACTAATTATTGGATCTTCTATATTTATTTATTTTTTTTTCCTCGCTTGCCAAAACTGTGTTTTTTTTTAAACCAGTGGAAATAATTTGAGTTTCTCCTTAAATCGTCATATATATATATATATATACATAAAAAAATTTCAAAATTTTTATTTTAAACAACAAAATTTGATTTTTTTTTTGATAGATTCTCGACCCTTAATTACAAATTGGCTTCATGAATTCTCTTCTTCAAAAAATTTTAACCATATTTTCAGAGCACTTAAACTTTTGAGACGGACTGTATTATGACGAAATAAATATCTTATTATTATTACTAGTAGTAGTATTACTGTATGATAATGACGTAATGTTTAACTGGTCTTTTTCCATCCATTTAAAACAACACATAAACCAGTATACACACACATAAAAGGGAAAAGTTTCTAAACTAAGGCATATTTTAGAAATATAATCAAAATTAGATAACTATAAAAAAGTCACAGAGACGTCATAGTAGCAGTTTGAAAGAGTGATAAGGAGACAGATCAGGAAAAAAAGGAAAAGGATAAAACAGAAAAAAAACATAATTGGTAGTGTAATTTTAATCTGTATGCATATTTAAATATTACTTTAACACTCAAATATATCAATAACGAGTCGCTTTAGGTGGTATTAATTGAAGATATCTAGATTTGAACTAAAAATTTCTCCATAAAACTAATAAAATATAAATCAAAAAACACAAATAAGTTATGTAAAAAAGAATATTTTAAAATGAAAAATATTAGGTGAAATATTTTTATAAAACTTAAGTAGAATTTCCTTTATGTTTACTGTTTAAAACTACCAGATATTGATTTATAGTTATCCGTCAAATATTTCAGATTCTTTGGAAAATAGAATGATGCTTTTTAGTTTCTAAATGGCATTACATTCAAAAGGCTCATAAATTATTTTATGGCTTTTCAGTTTCCAGTTACCTTTAATTCATTTATCCAGAAATCGTATGGCTTCAAAGTACACCTCAAATATGTTGAAAGTATGAAGAATGGTTTTCCTTTGCTTTTATTTATAGATTTAATGCGCATTACATAAAAGCTGTCGTAAAATTTTATAAATTATTTTCTTATAAAACGAATCATTTATATAGAAGTATATTGATGCAGGAAGTAGCAATGTCAAAACTTTTATATTTCAAGTATAGACTTACCTTGCAAATTATTTTTATCCCTAGAAATTGAAGATAACATTTTAACGGCTTCATTCAGTAGATAGTCATATATATATATATATATATATATATATATATATATAAATGTATATATATATATGTACGTATATATATATATATATAGAGAGAGAGAGAGAGAAACGTAAAATAATTCAATGACCTATTTTATGTTGTTTCACGTAACTTTTATTATTTTAATTGAAAAAAAATATTTTTATATATTTTGTAATGAATTTTTAACAGATAAAAAAAAACCTGCAATAATCTCTTCGCAACGAGCATATCTAAAATTTCCACAATTTTTAGTCTTTCAGCACTAGTAATTCTAATTAAAGGCTGTAATTTTAAAATCCTGTTTTGACGCGCTAGATATACAAAGAAGTATGGCTAGGGCAAAGTTTTCTTTAGAAAAGAGATTCATTTTTATTTTGATGTACACAACTGAGAAAAATTATATTATATTCTGATATACAGCTTAAAAATTAGACAAGGTACCCAATAAGATATGTCTCTCTCACACTGAACATGTAAGTTTTAGAAATATTTACTGACAACTGAATAGGAAAATAGATTTAAGTTACAAATTTTGGAGAGATTAATTAATTAATTAATTAATTAATTAATTTTGTTTTATTTTTTGCATTGAAAAATAACTTAAGTGGAACGATTGATGATTAAGCAATGTTAAAGTTTGCAATTTCATAATACAGAGACTCGTTTACTTTAAATAAAAATTTAAAACAAGTAACTAAAAGATACATAATTTTATCTTTACATTCCTAAGTAGTTTTTTTTATATTAGTATTAATTGCCAATTCTCAACATGAAGGAGAAAATGATAAGTGATTAAGATCGGAAAAAAGGATCGACGTTGCACTAAGTGCTCAGGACATAGCTAGCTAAATATAATAATAGTGTTTTTCTCATTTTTGGAAAATTTCAACATCTTAATATAAACACTTTTGAAGGACAGACATCCAATTAGTAATTTCTGAGCTTAAAATCTTTATTTAATGGCAATATTTCCATTTTTGTCAAAACTCATAAATTATCGTATGAATTGAACATTTCCAACTGAGAAAAAAAAATGCCCAAGCCGGGAATCAAACTCAGATCCTTCGCTTACAAGTGCATTGCTTTACCGTTTAAGCTATCTGGACTGACATTCGGCAAAGATATTTAGCTCAGCAAACCTTATTGGTTGTAACAACTGGTATGCAGTGCAGACAGCTAAGCAGAACAAACTACATGTAAAATACTCCATACATGATGTGTACGTATATTATTATTAGTTTAACAAAATCATATTGATTGATAAAGTTATCATACGACTTAAATATTTCCTCGTTTTGCATTACATATATCAGTACAAAAATTGTATTAAATGTAATGTTAGATATACCCGAAAGTTCATGCGCAGACTTGTGAAATACACATTTGAAAAAAAAAAAAAAAAAGGGTGGGGGAGAGAAAATATCAGCATTTAGAAAAGTAGTAGGGGTTATAAAAAATTGAAATTTAATAAACTTAAAAAAAATTAATTAAACATGCATTTTGTTTTCAAAACATATATTTATTAAAATATCAAAATCCAATAAATAATATAATAATTTAATAAATAATTAACAATATTTATGATTTTTTTTTTTTTATGTTGAAAATGTAAACTGTTTCCTTAAAATAGATGGTTTCCACTATGAGAAATTGAAATATTATGATTTTCCTTCAATAAATGACTGAACGATAGATTTATAATAGCTGAAAATTTTTATTTCAAAACGTAACACTTACCGTGTAATGCTTTCAAGTAAGCTTTCCCAGCTGTTATTAATTGTCGAGCACATGGATTAAATTTTTCCAAAATGTTCTGAAAAAGAAAGATAATACAGATTAATTAAAAATTGGAAATTACATACAAAAATAAATAAATAAATAAAAGATACACGAAGTTCTACAAAAAATCTACATTAAGTTTGTCACTATTGAATACATTTCTTTCATTATTAAGAAAAGTAATGAACAATTTCAAAATAATCACATTTTTAATGCATATCAACTTAGAATTTAAAAGTGTTGGCAATTCGATTTGTCTGTCCGTACTCTAATTCGAAAAAATATATAAATATTAGATTGTCATGAAATAGATATATGTTATTTAGGATGGCATGCTCGATATTGAAAATAAAGTGTGTAGGATTTATGGTCCATTTAATGGAATGCTTGAAAATATAACGTTACTCCAGGCCTATGAAAAAGATCGCTTGGGGCGTATTTTAATAAAAATTATACGATTTAAAACATACTGAAATTCATATGAATCATTGCGGTTTAGAATAAAGTGCTTACAGTAAAATACAGTACGCATAGAATTTTTCATTCATATACAGCAGATATTTCAAACACATTCACCACAGAGGGCCAAATCAAGCATTGAATCAAAAACAGCGGGTCACATTATTCAAAAAAAAAAAAAAAGAAGAGGATGGAGAGTAAAAATTTATTAATACCGCACAGAATAAAATCTGTACATTTGTACACAAAATGCAACTTGTGTGTATGTGGGGGGGGGGTATATAAAATTACAAAGCTATCAACCCGAAAACAATTTTAAACATACTTAATTTTTTTTCTTTATTTATATATAACATACATCAAGCACAAACACAGAGAATGAAAGCAAGGATAACTTAGATCTTTTTAGAATTGACCTATTTACTAACATTAAAAAAAAAAAAAAAAAAAAAAAAAAAAAAAAAAACTAATGAAATTTTTATGCACGACAAATATGACAATTTTTTTTTTTTTTTTTTACGAAAGCAAAACGAGAATTTGTGGTATTTTCAAAAGTACTCATTTAAAAACTTTTGACTTTCTTTTTTTTAAAACTTTAAATTAAAGCCATATTTTAGTAATATTCCAACGCAGTATCAAGTACCTGAAAAATACATTCCATTAGTTCGTAATGTGATTTAAACCGCAGAAAATTGTAAAATAATGTATTAGCTTCCACGTAAAACTTAAAACAATTCATATTTAAGAATAATATTAAATAATAATAATAATAATAATTTTATCCAAGATTTGCTTTTTGTTGCTTTCCGTTATTTTTTGATTTTGAAATCTCCTATTAAATAAGGCAAAGATTATTACTATTATGCAATAGTAATTGGTATTTTTGAATGAATAATTCTGCAATTGTAGCATGACGTCAATTATGTGAAACATTGCACCCTCAATTAGAAAACGTGTGTTTCTAGAAAGTATGTCTTTTGCCTGAAACATAAATTAAAATTAACACAAGGAAACTGCCAAAGATAACATACGGCCATAAATAACATACTGGTTGGCGAAGTATGGACCGCGGGCCACGTCTTTGATATGACTTATATACAGGGACACAAGAAAATTTGGCTATAGTACTGCTTATGAACAATATGATCGATTAGAAATGCATTTTCACTTAGCACGTGTTTCTGAATTTGACATTGTTTTTGCATATCACTTACCAGGAAGGTCTATATATGGGCATATTCAGAAAAATAAGAACAAAATACAGAATGTTCTTTTCATAGGGATACATATCTTTATAAAACTTTTTTGGCGGAACCTGGATAGAAATCCATAAAAAATAACGAAATTTTCGTTTATTTGGCGATTTATCTCCAGTTGGCGGAGGAATAAAATAAAAAAAATGACTTAAATAAAAAAAGACAACAATTTACACTCAATTTGTTTAAATAAATTTAATTTAAATAACTTAAGTTTTATTACTTTCAGTTTGTTAAAACTATAGTTTTGCCATACATTTTATTTGAATTTATTATGAAATTTAACTATCCTATAACAGTTTAAAATAAAAGTTAAATGGATAAAATTGTTTCAAGATTAAACATCGTATGCGTCATAGATCTGCGCTTTGTGAATTTAATTTAGTTGCTATGGAAACGAGTTCTTCGTTATGAAAATAAAAGACGGCAGAATTCTTAATGTGGGCTTTATTTTTAAAAAGTAAAATTTATTTAAAATTTTAAAAATCTGGGATTGATACATAAAATAATCAGAAAATTTTATTAAAATCGGTAATAAAAAGGAAAGGTTGTGAGTTATTTATCATGTTATAGAGTAAGTTGATATTTTTGCAAATGTAATAAACTCATAAATAAATAGCATTTGTAACTTGTAGAGCTAAAATAAATGAATAATTAAATCAAACATAACATGGCTATAGCTTAAAATATACATTTGCATCTTGTAAAATGTAGAATATATGTTCCGAGTGATAAAATTAAATAACCAAAGCAACATGCAACATGTATGCGTAATAACAATAAATATATGTATAATAAAGTCTTTCATTGATTAAGTTTAAATTCATTAAATACAGCAAATTCTAAAAAAACAATTAACAAGCGATTTTTAGACGCATTAAAATCGTTTGTTTTTAGCAAGGAAAAAATCTTTTTTGAAAAATCGATGTCGATTTCGTATTTTCGCGCCAAATATTCGGAAGTACTTTTTTTTTACAGATTTTCTACAATCACCGCAAAAAACAGGTCATATGTTTTCGAGAAGATTTTTTTCCAAAATCCAATAGGGGATCGTCAACAAATTGAAAAAGAACGAAAATCTTTTGAATAATCCTGTCAAAACTGCTGTAGCAAAAGCGTTCAAACTACAGATTATGATTAAGTGGTTTATGGCAATAAACTGTGTTCATTTTTATGCAGATTGCATGTATACTCGTAGAGAAATTAACATTTTCATTAAACGGTCCCAAATTTTGCCAAGTTTTTTGCTTATAATTTGCAGAGTTCTTAATAAAAAACAATGTTCTTTTCAGAAAATATGAGAAAAAACATTGTACATAATACCTGGTCATCAAAATTAAAAATTATTAATACCTATATGAAAAATGAGCAGTTTTACTAAATAAATTTTCACTGCGCATGCGTCTACCCTATTAAAATTTCATTTGAATATCGTGTTAGGTAAATATATAAAGCAACTTTTGTTAAAGTTTCAAAATCACAGCTTGAAAATTCTGAAAATTATTGTCGATAGAAGAATATCAAAATTCGTTATTCCCAAAATGAAGCAAAAAGATGAGGAGCTGTATCCAAATATTAGCAGTACTTGCAATAATGTGTTGACACTAATCAATGGAATAGGATACAGCCCCTCATTTTTTTGTTTCATTTTTTGGGGATATCGGATTTTGATATTATTCTTTAGACGATAATTTTCAGAATTTTCAAGCTATGATTTTGAAACTTTATCAAAAGTTTCTCTATATTTAGCTAGCACAATATGCAAATGAAATTTTTATAGAGTTGACGCATGCGCAGTGAAAATTTATTTAGTAAACTTGCTCATTTTTCATACAATTATTAATATTTTTGAATTGGATTACAGGGTATTATGTACAATGTCGTTTCTCATATTTTCTGAAAAGATCATTGTTTTTTATTAAGAACTCTGCAAATTATAAGCAAAAAACTTGGCAAAATTTGGGACCGTTTTTAAGTAAACCTTAATTTCTATACGAGTATACATGCTATCCGCATAAAAATAAACACAGTTTATTGCCATACGCCACTTAATCATAATCTGCAGTTTGAACGCTTTTGCTACATTAGTTTTGACAGGGTTATTCAAAAGATATTCGTTCTTTTTCAATTGGTTGACGGTCCCCTATTGGATTTTGGAAAAAAAATCTTCTCGAAAATATATGACCTATTCTATTTTGTTCATACATCTGGAGTTTCAGAGTCATTCCTCAAGTATATTTCTAGATATTTAATAAAACATCGGAAACCGCAAATGTCAAGATATTTTTTGCGGTGACTATACTTTATTTCCGCCGACAAATTTTACTGATCCTGTATTACATAGTAAGTAGTAGTACTAGTATTTTTTAAACATATTCTGAGTATGCCCAACAAGAAGACCTCCCTTGTTAGTGTGTATAAAATTTTAAATTATATATAGGAGTGTAAAAAAAATCTCAAGCACATTTCCCTTTATTAGTGGAAATTACTGAATGGTTGAATTTTCAACTGTACTATTAGTTTATCTGAACTAACTTTTAATATTTTAAGACGTATTTATGCAAATATACAGATAATTCACAAGGCTTAAAGAAAATAAAAAGCATTTGGAATATTTTTCTGATTATCGATGATAATTGAAGAGATTGGGTTTTCAAAAGCGTTATGCGTTTTCTTTAAAGTAGTTGATGTCATTTTTCACTTTAATAAACTGTCATTTTTTTTAGAGTGCTAGGGGACTCTTCCCCCTACGAGTTAGTTTGCCAACCCCCGTTTGGGTATCCCAGATTCTAAAAGCATGCTAATTTCAACGGCTGTAAAAAGATTGAATTACAATTTAAAAGAAAAGTGGTGATTTCCCAGTAAATGAATTCCCCTTTATTTTCCTTTCATTGGAGATTTTTAAAGCCTAAACTACTGCTGTTAAGCAATATAATGTCTGTTTTCGTCTTTCATTAAAAACAAATTAAGATTTTTTATATAAGCTAATGTAAAGTGAATTAAGTAAACACAGTTAAGTAAAGGGTTAAAATAATCCCTCCCCCCAATACTAAACGATGTACAAAGTACTGTAAAGGTTTAATTTTCTTACATTTTTTTCACAACATATTGTATGTCCATCCTCGAATCACCACGAGGAAATAAAATTGGAAATGTCATGGGATCTGCATGTTGTGAGCTTTAATTGATAACAGTGGTCTCACGGCCGTAATAAACTTTAAGATCCACTCATGGAATACAATTATAATTCGATTCAATTATGAAAGCAACTTCTTAAGTTGTTGATTTTTTATAATTTCACTTATCATCAAATTTATAAATTATAAAATTTAAAACATATTCTTGTCCATCAATTCTAGTTAATTCATGCAATGTCTACAATTTTTAGAATAAGGATTTATTTGTTTAAGAACTTCACATAAATATACTGCAACGGATCGTGTGAATATTCAGTATTTGAACTCAAAAACAATATGTAAATTATCCTATTAGGCTTTATTCATAAACTGATATTAGTTTTTGTTGTATTAAAATGTCTCAATTTCTTGATTTTCTACAATTAAGCGAAGCTTTTGGTTTTCGTTAAATATCTATGAAAACTTGGTGAAATAGTGGAGATATCGCCAAGTTGGCGTCAATTTTGATGACTAATTTTAATCGCCAAATTTGACGATATATCACCACGTTGGGGACAAACATGGTGACATTTGGCGACAGAAATGGGCCCAGCGCCCTGCAGTATCTATGCAGATTTAGATTGGCCCATCGGTTATCTACACAGATATTTATTGTTCCATTTCCAAATCGTTACTTATATATATATACAGGGTGTCCCTAAACTCATGGTACATACGTTAGGGGTGATAGAACATATCAAGACGAGTAATAGTAAATAGGAAACCAAGGGTCCTAAACGTTTTCCAAAGAAGATATCCGCCATTAAAGTTTGGTGCCCAAAATTTCAAATAAACATAAAAACGGAAAAATTGGTCGATTGATTTGCGGTTTTCACTAAAACTATTTTTTATGACGATATTTTCTTGAAAATAAATTATAAAGATAAATTTTGAAAATGCCGATAGAGGGCGCTTTAAAATTGGATTAACGAACAACTATTTTTTGCCGTTATTTTTTGCATCTCATTAAATGGTTTCTTAGGCTTAAATTTAAACTTAAATTTTGAGCGCAAAATCTGAATAGTTTTATGTTAGTTTATCTGAATAGTTTTTATTTGTCCACTGTTCGTGGACAAATAATGTTTGAGAAAACTAAGAAATATAAAAAAATAAAAATTAGGATTCAGAGCAACACAATTTTGATATTCATTTGTATGGAAAATTAATCTATGATTTGACTGAAAAAGAATACCGATTTTTAGTAAAAATTTTTGGGAAAGATGTTACTCAAATATGGACAGTTCAGCATATGTCACAGGAGAAGCTCAGGCAGAATACTTGAGAAAATTCAATAAGCAGATATAAGGGGAATAGCAGATAATATTCAAGCAACATGAATAGACGTTACCAGCTCAAAACACTGACTATAATTCTACTGCACATAGTTATATAGAGAAAAAAAAGAGCTTTTGTCACTTGTTTGAAGGAATCACATTATGGGATTGATAATTAGTACTGTACAGGTTTTTGAAATACATATAGGAGTTAAATATTCGTTTGAAGTTGCACTATTTTAACACTTTCAAGAATATTGGAGTTTCTTTGACTGATACAAATACAAACTAGGAATTTCATTTCATAATATTGCAATGGTATATTGCCACAAGATCTGGATGTTCAATGCTTAGTTTAAATTAACTTCAAAAGAGTAAGAAGATGTATATATTTTCATAGTCTGGATATATTTGAAGGCTTGGATCTCATCCCTGATGCTTCACGTGTCTCCTATAATGACCTATTGTTGCTAAAATTCCTGCTTGAATACCCGTCAATACTTTCAGCTATGCCCAAATCATCATCACTTAAATTCACTAATTTTTGTAGTATTTGTCAGAAAGACTTGTTGGATAAGTTGGAGTTGCCGTGTAAGTTTACCAACCAAAGACGCATTGTTATTGCCTAACAGAATGAAGCTAGTTCTGAAAAACAAGCTCAAAATTATTTTAAGCGAGTCAGTGTTGCTATTTATTAATTCAAGAATGAAAATTTGGAAAATTTTGTTACAGCCATGTCAATGATAATGTTTCATTTCTTGGAATTTCACGTTGGATATCTTGCAGTTGATCCTGAATTGTGGGAGTCAACAAAGGATTATTAAGAGGCTAAAAAGAGTACATAAAAGCCCAACAATTAAGAAATGACTATGATGAATGTGCAGTTACATTTATTCAGGAACAAAGGGGACTGATAACTGATAATGAAACGCGACTACAATTTCTACGACAAATTAATGAAAATCACGCAAAATGTACCTAAAAAGCAAGAAAAAAACACAATCTTAACATATCTTAACATACACAAAGACAATAAAAGTTAACATAACTTAAAAAGCTAGTAATTTGTACAGTAAAATAAATAATTTGTTATAGCGAAAACATTTTAAAAATGCAAGTGCACACTTGTCATTTCTACTTTTAAGATACTTTTAAATATTAAAATTTATTGCTCAAATTTTTTTTCTGGTGTTTTTGTGTCAAAAGAAACAAAATAAAAGGGTGAGACTTTAAAAAATAATATTGTAATAAAATCATGGCTTTTAAGCTCCACCTTAATATATAACCTCTTTGTTCTTAGAGTCTACATGTGTGGACCACCACTTTGTCCAATTTTATTAATATTACTCGAAAAAATTGCAATTTCGATTTCAGAATGACATGTTTCGAAATCTAAGTTTTGAACTAATGCGTATAAAGTAAAAATCTTGCTCCGAACTCAAATGGAAGAATAATAAATTCATTAATAATTAATAATATTGCATTAATGCTCAGTAGTGAAGAAATTAATAATAATCAATAATTATTGAAGTCATTATAAAAATATTTTTATTTATTCAGAAGTATATCATTTTCATTTTTTAAATCAATAACTAATGTAAAGTGAACAGTCAAATTTGTCATTAATACATTTAGTGCACATTATTTACTAAAACCTTCAACACATCAAATAATTACATATCATAAAATTGGTTATATATCTATTCTTATCTAAATTTCTCGGTATGTAAAATCTTCGGCTTATACAAAGCTCATTTAGGTGCAACTAACAAAGGTAAAACAAAATATACGAATAAATATTCATAGAGGGTGAATTAAATTTTAATCCAAATAAATGACTTTAGACACTACAATATTTTTATTACATAAACAGAGATAATGACTCGAATTAAGAAAGAATTTATCAAGATTATCTTCCCTTACAGCTCAGAAAGTATGCAAGATAATGCTAAGCTTTATCGTTATTAGGATTAGTGCAACAGTAAACTTTAAGCGTTCATAATTTATCTACATAAAATCAACTGTTTTGATGAGTATGTTTTGAAAAGAAATGAAAATTTTGCATGATTTTCTTAAGAAAACTTTATAAACTCATTCTTCCCCAACTATTTAATAAATAAGATTTTCATTAAATTTCTATGTGCTTTAGTAGATGAAGGGAACAATGTTTTACTTGGAAAGAGATTAAAACTTTTAATTAAAATCTCAAAATTCAGTATCTAAAGTATAAGGATTCTTAAAATTCGCTTATCAATGCAAAGCTGATGCAAATATTTCATCATTTATTTCTACTGTTAGCATCGCATAAGATAAAAAATGTATTACATTTTCTCATTAAATCATTAAAATAAAGCTGAAAGTTAAAAGTTATAAAATTTTTTATCAGCACAGCTTGTAAATTCATCATGTTCTAATTTTAAAAATAAAGAAATATCGAATATATTAATTAATTTCATTATTAAGTTGAAAACATATACCATGTTTTAATATATACTTATGTATATCAATATTGCTGAACTATTGTTACTGAACTAAATATAATAAATAATGCAAATTGTAAAAAAAATCGACACGTTATTCAAAACATTTTTTATTTTATGGTAGCATTTCACAAATACATAATAAATGATGGATGGACAATGTTGATGCGGAATTAAAATGTGTGCATGTACAAATATAGAAATTATTTAGATTCTGCCGTTGAATAAAATAATCATAATAAAGAATGCAGAGTTTTCATTCTTATTGAAAATGAATCTCGAATTGAAACATATTAACTGTACTGTGCAATGCAAAACAGGCAAAATTGCAAAAGGAAAACAATATTGTTTCAGGAGACGGTGGACATTAAAAATCCAATTCCTTCACTATACAAAGGATTCATTTGAAGTAGGACTTCATTGTTAATGAAGAGCTAAAATATTCCTTTCAAATTTGGTATTAAAGTAATTTTTTATATTATTTAGTCTTTTAAATTGACGAATAATAGTCATATATTAAAATGACCTATTTATTTTACACAAAGGACGGTAATATTTATTTATGAGTTACATTTTCTTTTATTATATTGGCTAAAATAAATAAAAGAAAAGTAAAAGAATACTAAATATATAAGTAAGAAAAAATGTTTTTTATAGTCAGACTTTGTGGTTTCTAAAACGAAAAAAAAAAAATCGTAAATTTCTATATGCATATAAATTTCAACTCCCAAAATACCTCTGAAACGAAACATTTTATGCTGGCATTTATCTAGAATGAAAGCAAGGATATGCAACATAATTGTCAAGAGAATCTGATAGAGATGTACATATTATAAGCTTTCAAAAGTTAGAAATTTGCGAAAATTTCAATTTTGAAAAATCAGCAAAGTAAAGGAAAATGTGTAAATATATACAGTGTTTAGAAATACGAGATAGAATCCTTCGAGTTTCGATGAAAAAAAATGTTTAAGAAAGAACTGTTTCATTATTTTATAATTAACCTACAACATTAGTTACAATAAAAAATGAACCTTATATTGGTAAATCTAATTCTTTATCAAACGATATTTACACTAAAGTTAACAAAATACTGTTTCTATAAACTTCAGCTGTAGATATCAATAAAATTAAACTTTATCGTATATATAAGCAGTAAAAAATAACAAGATTTGCTATTATGATAACTTTATTAATTGTTATTCTTATGCTTGATATTCAAAAATGATAAACAGCAATATTTATTCCACTTTGAAGCAACGATTATAATTTTTTCTCCTGAAATCTAAATCCGACATAATTTTCAAAATCTCAAAATTTATAAATGCATTCTCATATCCGCATGCACCCTTTTTAAAGAAATTGGTGTTTTAATTTGGTCATTTTAAAATCATTTTATTTCAAAAATTGAAATATCGATTTATTAGCTGGAAATAAATAGTAAGCTATTTAAATTTTTTAAAGTGTAAATGAGGTTTTTTGGAATAATCTGCATGCAATCAGTACCGTGGATAATATTCCTGTGATGTTATATAAGATAAAATAGCGATTTTTATAGTCTCCAAACCGAATTATTACCAAGATCTTCTTTATTTGCTTGTCTAATTCGGCGAAGTGAATTCATCATTCAGTTGAAAATCACCAATTTCCGTAACATTAATTGCTATTTTTTTTTTTTTTTTTTTTTTTTGGACAAAGATTTCCAATCACACCATGCACTGCACACTGTACGCCACGGATCTTCTAAAAAGACACTCTAATTTTTTGTAAAAGATTGCACTCTATCAGTGTGTAGTTTGGATTACGAAATTTTTGAAAATGAAGTATTTTCATTTGTGAAATATTTCAAAGCAGGTATAGGATCAAAATAACGCATTTCTACAAAACATATTTTAATTTTAAGAATTAAAATACAAATTTTTTTCTTAATAAAACAGGTATAAAACTCCCCTTAAAAATGACGGAATTTCGACTTGCGTTTCATTTTCATAAGACTTCATACATACAAACAGAATGCAGATTTTATTATTAAAGAGTTTGTATTGTACAAAAGCATATTTTAAAATAACAATAGATTTCTACGAATACAAAGTTGAGATTTTTTTTCTTTTCTTTTTCTTTCTTTCTTTCTATTTTTTCTTAACTTGATATTCAATTTCTGAAATTGTTCAATAATTGGGCAAAATAAAAAGCATTATTTATCACAACAATAATAATAATTAGTAAAATAAAACTAAATTTCTGAAGATTTCACAAGACATTAAAATTAAAAAATAATAATAAAAAAATGTTAGTCTTACTAATTAGTTATGAAAACATCTCATGTATCCATTACACCTTTAAAAAAAAACTTAGGTATTAATAGAAAACAAAATTAAAAAATTAAGCAGATAAATGTTGACATCTTGAAAAAATAATAATAGAACTGAATTTAAATTCTAGCAAAGAAAGCGTAATAAAAATATTCCTTCTATTTATACTTATTGAATCATATTTTTAAATTATGCAACGGAAACATTTTAAAATTGTTCTTTTATCACATTATTACTTCCAGCAATTTTTATTTATTCATTTCAATCGAAATTTTTTTTATTTATACTGATTTCAGTAGATGGCACCATAACAGAAGTTCAAGCCAGTTCACAGAGCCTAGTTAACAAAAAAATCGTTGATTTGAGATTTTTTTTTTTAATTAAAATGAAAAATGTTTTTCAAAGTATTTAAAGGCTTTAGTACGATTTTAAAAATAGTTTAAAAGGGGAATCGAATAGTAGCTCTTTTTTCTTTTCTTTTCTTTTTTTTAAGTGAATCACTCAGAGTCATTCATTTATAAACTTGGATTTTGTGGTTTTGAATGGTAGCAGTGAAGCGTTGGTTTGTTCATGTTGTTTATAAAAGCTTATTTTTAATTTAGAACTTACTATATTATAATTGATCACGATATACATATTTTATAGAAAATGTGCAGAACAAACATTATTTCAAATAAAAGTAATTATCATTTAGCCGTCATATGTTAGCTTATTTTTTTCATTAAGTCTAACATGGCGTTTAGCTACGGTCGATTCACAGACCTAAATGGTTCTTACCGAAGAGTTTACTTACACTTTCCCTCTCTCAGATTTTATTATAAGCAGATATCGTCATTTGCATTCGCGAATGCATTCCTGCTTACGACCCATTTTTAAAAAACATCTATAGAAAAATGTACATATGGCGTCATTATCGCAAAATAATGCACATACCCAGCAAAAAAGAATGCTGTTATTCAAGAAGCAAATTGGGGGATCTATTTTCCTTCATTTGTTTGTTTATAATGACTTTATGTTTTATTGGAAATTTCATTTTCATTTCTTCAAAGATTATATAATGATTTCACTCACGGATTAACAAATTTCCATTCTTTTACCTATTCGATATGAACTAAGTAAAATCAGAGATTACATCACAACTATTTTTTAAAATGCATTTTTGTAAAGTGATAGTGTTGTATTGAGTGTAAAGTAAGTTTGTAATAAACTAAAAATCATTTAATTAATAAGTAAAAACGAAATAAAACCAAAATTCAGCGGGACATTTATAACAGACATTTTTCTAAACATAGCAGTTATTTTAATTTCAATTTTTTTTTCAATTTTTGTAAGGAAATGGCAACAAAAGATTTAGTTGTCAGCTTTTTTCCTTTATCTTTTAATAAATATAGCGTACTTTTTTGCCGCAATTACAAAAACGACATTAAAGACTAAAAAAAATTACTATCTCAAAAATAAATAAAGATACAATTTTCGAATTTCATGTAAAAGTGCATTTTTCTCTATAAGACGGTGCATAAACGATAAATGTGCGATGTTTAGAAATTTGAAAATTTGCAATGATAAAAATTGCAAAACCGAAATTTCATTTCAAATTTCAAAGTTTTGCCATTCGCAAAATGACGTTTGCGTTACGCACAGATATGTTTGTCTTTTATAATATAGATAATCTTGTAACTCTGTGAAGACGCATCAAAAATTTAAAAAAAATCAAATCCATTTTAGCATTTATTTTCACAATTCACAAAAAATAGAATAAAATAAAATAGATTAAATAAAAAATATATATTTTAGACAAATTTCGGAATTTTGAATGTCCACTTTCCTTTTAATCTACTAATAAAAAAAAAATAATTTCGCAGTTTAATTTTTTTTTTCAAAAGACAACACGTAAATGCATTTACTAAAAGTTAATAAAATTGTAAATTAAAAAAAATCAAATAAACTTGCAGAATACTAATGCTAATTCAAGGCGTTTTTGTCTATGCACTATTATCGGTAATAGACGATTTTATAAAAATAAGTTAGTAAACTTTTGTTAAAAAATGTACATATCTCGTTCACAAACATTTAGATCTTAAATTTTAACAAATAATAATGGCAATTACATTTAATTCACACAATATTTGCACAAATGAAACATTTTTCCCCACAGTGTGTACTATTTCTCTCTTCAAAGCAACGCTCTGTAGGTAAAAGACATTAATTGCAGCAAAAGCATTTCAAAATCTGTCAGTTTGCACACGTATTTCTAGTTTTTCCTCTTAATTTTGAATAGATAATAAATGTTTGAAAGTCTGTTTCACAATCTTGTTTCGTTGACTGGAATTAAAATAGAGTGTTTCACTCGATGTCTATTTAAAATAAGGTACCCTGGGGTAATAACGCCACGTTAAGGTTCTACCAATTTTCACGCTTAGTTTTAGATTGTATTTTTCAAACAAATATAGGATCTGATACAGCAACTCATTGACTATCTATATAAAAAAAATAATTTAACAGATATGTATTCATAAAATGTAATGGCGTGATTTCTTGACCAATGCTATTTGGCGTTATTACCCACCTATATGGGTAATAACGCCATGCAAACAAAACTATGAAATAAGATGGGATAATTGCATGTAGATTGCCCAATTCTAAAAATACAAAGTCTACAAACTTAGAAATTGACAAATTGCATTCTAAGCTTTTGAAAATGTTCAATTTTTTGTGAAAGGGTAAGAAAAAGGTTGGTGTGTGTGTGTGTGGGGGGGGGGGAGGATGAGGCAAAAGAATATCAGACCGTGAGCTTCTTTTTGCTTAAAAAGGACCGCTTAAATAGAATTATTAGAAACATTGCACAGTTTTAACTGTGTTTATTTGAATCAGTATTTAGGATGTACCTCGGCCACTGTAGGGAATCAACCGGGGTATTAATGCCAAGGATTGGCGTTATTACCCCGGTATAGTTAATGCGCTGTACAATTTAAATTAAAAATTATCTCGAGAAGATATCCAAAATCTTCAACAACATTTTGAAAGTCCATGAAATGTACTACAAATTTATGTAATTAACAAAGTGTTTCCATATAAAAAAGATAGTCTTCACATCACAAAACGTATCTCGCAAATTTTAGATCAAGCGTTAATTTTAGTTGTTTGCAAAAACAATAAGACCTAAAAATGAAACAAATTAACTTGAAGCTGTTTTTTGCGATTTATATGACTCAAAACCCTTCTGTGCAGAGCACATGGGTGTCATTTACCTAATTATTTCATAATTATGCAAAATATAAGCACTTGGCGTTATTACCTCGCCTGGCGTTATTACCCCAGGGTACCTTACATGTGTTATACATTATACGTATATTGCATGTATATATTTATGTATATTAATATATGTATATTAAAGTATATTACATTTTTCAACTGTAAGAAATTCACGTATAAAATTATTTATATTTGAATGATTTCTGTATCACCTTCGAAAAATTACCTGTTTATTTTGGTTGAAAAGAAACATTTTATGATGAAATTTGAAAACAATACTTTAACATTCCCTACATGATGAAATGATAACGTGTAATTTCTTTCTGGAATCGTTCTAACGAGGAGCTGTAGGTGTCATGTATCAATAGTTAGAATGATTTGATCAGTATACAAGAATATTATGTTTTTCTTTTAAAAAGTAGAATTTGCTACAATTAGCATTGAAACGATGTTTTCTTTTCCCATTTTACTTAACCATCAAACCTAGTATAAGGTAAATCTTGTAATCGTTTCAAAAATTGTTTTTTTTTTTTTTTTTTTTTTTTTTTTGTGATGGATTAAACATTTTAGACACTTTAGAATTCGGAAAACAGATTTTTTAGAAAACCAATTTGCCATCCGTATGTCTGTGTGTCTGTTTGTCCGTCTGTCTTTGTGTTCGTCTGTGAACACTATCTCTCGAACAAATTGAGACAGAAAGTTGAAATTTGGTGTGTACGTAGTATGTAATAGGGGAAAGATACTTATTGAATAGCAGAATCTCGATTATCCGAAATTGTTTTTGTTTTTTTCGGACTCTTGAATATTCGTTCTGATGAAAAGAATATGAAAATTTCCAGAATTGTTAATTCTAAGGAGTGAATATAAAAGACAATAAACAATTATAAATTTTGCATACAAATGAAAACGATCGGATAAATAAGAGATAACCCAAGGCAAGATACATATTTGTAATACTACTTTCCACACGCTTAGATTTTTCATGAAACTGTATTTCATTCAAAATTTAATTCAAAGATATATTTTAATTGAAAATGAGAACCTTAATCCGAAGCGGTAAACTATTAGTTAATAGAATTATCAGTTTTAAAGTTATAAGGATCTTTCTTTTAAGCAATTCGGTTCTAATTGATCAAATCGTCGACCAAAATACTATCACCAAACTATAAGATTAAATGCCATTATTGGCTTACTGTGAATGTCACTTGACCTTACCTGTCAAGTGTCAATGTCACTTGTGAAATATTCACTTGACCTTAAACGTGTTACACTTCATTAAGTGATTTTGAATTCGACTTTTATTTTCTATTTTTATTAAATTTTTACTCTTTTATGTGATTTTTTGTTATTTTAAACAAAAATTATGCCAATTTGTATAATTTACGAATAGTTTGGCAATTTATATAATTTGTGTTAGGAGATAGTATAATTTATATACTTTATATACTTGACGGAATGATCAAATATTATGCTCAATTTCGTAATGGAGGATTACTGAATGTTAGAATAATATTTCTATATTTCATCGGAAAATCCAAATATATATAAAATCAATATATATGTATATGTGTGTGTATAATATATATGCATATGTATACATATACCCTATTGTGATGGGTTTTATTAAAGAAAAAATAATAAAATAAAATAAAGCAGATGCTAACAATTTCATTTACATTAATATTATCGCTTGAAGCGCTATTTTCATATAAATTGAAATAGGGAGTAAAGCCTAAAATATTTTCGTTTCACTTATTCCTTAGCAATAAAACTTACTATTTTTAGCAACATTTACATTTTATCTGTTGCGTTGTACACTTTTTAAAACTGTGAATCTCAATTAGGTGGTACAAAACGTGCTTCAAGAATATTTTTCTTTAAATTCATTTGCATTTCCTTTCAATCATAATTTGATAAGTTACTAGCTGCGTAATAGTATTGTACTTGTATTTTATAAGATCTATCAAAATTTTTCGGGAAAATACTTATCGATCTAGTTTTAAATTAAATTGTACTGGGATGAGTCATAAATATTGAAACATTAGGTTATCTCCTTAAATATTGCCCCTAGACCCATACTTCCAATTTCAAAAATTCTTAAAAAATGTGAAATTTTTGATAAGATAAGTTGCAACTACATGGGGGATCTATTTTAAAAAATACGAAAATTAATCTTTTATACGGCCCCCGTAGGGCAAAATTCCCAATTAGGAAATTATTCCTTATTCATTCTTAAATTGAACAAAAAAAAAAAAAAAAAAAAAAAAAAAAAAAAATCATCTCCATATTTAAAAACCCGACAGAGATATTAAAATCCAAAATTCGTGACTTACACCACCTAACCATGCTTGCAAACGAAAAGTTTTTTGACTCATTTTGAAAGCAATTGAGGGATTGGCCACAAATTGTCCGTTATTAAATGTCGATTTAAGACAGTGCCTCTTACTTGGAGATAAAAAAAAAATAGCGTATTGATTTAAAGCTAAACTTGTTTTAAGAATATGTGTCTGCACTGGAATCTGCATAGACGAAATACCTATGTCCGGTCGCAAACCAACCCATAGGGGAAAAAGTTCGACTCATTCAAGAAAAATGTTAAAATCATAACCCGGACCAGCCTGGGAAAAATTTTAAATCATAGCTTGGCGCAGCCATGAATTTCTACATAGTTTCTTACTTCGGTATGGTTAAAAATTACTTCGTATGGAGGAGTTCTGACCAAAAATAATTATTATCGCTTTTCGGTTTTCATATTTATACTTTTTATAATTAAAAATTTGCCAAAAGCTGTGATATATTTATTTGATCAATGAATCTCTACATATATGTAAATGTTTCAGTTATATTTTAATAGTTTTAATCCATATTCCATGCTTTGGAGACTTTGAAAAATGTTATACAGTAAAATTTTTAAAAATTTTATTTTATTTTATTTTGTAAAATAAAGGCAATTTTAAAATCTGTGTGTTTTTCATAATAGTTTTGATTAAGCCAAATTTTACTTATTTTATGCGCATATTAGGTCAGTCAAAGACAGTGATTTTAATACAGGTTGTGTAGAGACCGGGATTGAAAATTTCGTTCACTGCGGACTTAAAAAGAAAGAATCAGTCCCCTCCGGCCAAACGAGTCTGCAGAAAAATGTAACGCCCAGAATACAGATTTTTTAACAGCTTCTCCAGGACGATAAAACGCTTGAAGTTGTGAGAGCTAAATTTATAAAAGAGATTTAATTTGCATCTTAGAAAAAGCATTGTTTTAAATAACTGACGGACATTTGAACAGTAGGAAATGAAAATGAGATAAGTTAAACTCAGTCGGAAATTTGAGCTACAGAAAGGAGTTAGTTTATACTTTAATTTTTTTAAAAAGCATTTAAACATTTTATTAGGGGCCAAAATTTATTTAAAACTTCAAATTCGTTTTTCTGCATGATGAGTTTTATCATCACCAATTCCCGTCTTTAAATTATTAAAAGTCTAGAATTATTAAAGAAAAAAAAGTGCAAAAACATTAACTATGCCATTTTTTATTATTTTACATTAGTTTTGTTTCGGCAAATTTGAAAAAAATATTTACTTTTGAAAGTATGATTTTTTTAAAAGTTATATCATTTTTTAAATAAATAATTTAAGTACCTTTAAAAATTAATATTGAAAAAAACCTAACACAAAACTAAAATTAGTTTTTTTATCTCTAATTAAATGGAAAGAAATTGAAATAAGTAATGTTTTGAGTTATAACGGTTTTAAATTATCCCATTTAAATCAGTACTAATCATTTGAAATTTTTATAAATTTTATGAGAAATTTTAGGGTGTGATTTTCTTAGCAAATTATATGGCTAATCACCACAAATAGAAAAAATAATCAAAATTCTAATTCAAAAGATAGATTTTTTACATGTTTCCTACAATTGTTTAAGTAACATTGTTTCTTGAATTCCGCACATTCCAATTTGTGTCTAATCCCTTAAAACCTGATGAATTATTTAAATGGCTATAACTCTTCGATTTTTGAAGTTATGAAAATGCAATTTTTGGTGTCTAATTCAGGATTGGAAAAGGAAAGTTTTCCTAACAGGAATTTTTAACATACGGGGAACGTATAAAAATTTAATTTTGGTATTTTTTCAAATAGACCTCCCATGGAGGTGAAACTTATCTTATCAAAAATTTCACATATTTTTATGAATTTTTGCTATTGGAAGTATGAGTCTAGGCGCAATATTTAAGAAGATAGCCTATTGTTTCGATATTAATGACTCATCGTATATACATCATTATCTAAAAATGTGATTATAATCTTTTTTAAATGTTAGACTGTTCAATTTTTGTAAGATTCCTTAAAATTGGTGAATTATTCCCCGAGTTTTTGACTACTGAATGACAGGTTAATGAATTGCTTCTCTTAGTTTTTATCATTTTTCTGAAAAGCTGTTTCTAGTATCAGAATGCAATACGCTGCAAACTGTAATCAAAAATTTTTTATATTGGCCCTGTTATAGTTAGAATTTTTATGCAACCATTCCTGATTTTATGCAGGTAACCAGACAGACAATAAAATTAATAGATGTAAATTTTCCAAGGGGTGTAAAAAAGTCCGGGCCAGGATTCGAACCAGGGATGTATGGGCTGAAGTCGCCAAGGCTCTTTCAACTGAGACATCCCGGACGAATTCTGGAAGACTTTCTCACCCAAATGACTTTTTTCACCCCTTGGAAAATTTACATCTGTTATAATTAATTTACCGATTGAATAATCGTGTTTAAAAATTAATCTAAAATAAAATTATTGTTATTTTTTGATTAAACGTCGTCTAAATAGTCGATTTTTTTAGTAGCATTACTCTGAAAATCACAGAATAAAACACCAATTTTATGTATTAGTATAGATTAAAATTACTTGTAAAATTAGGAATTTCGTATTATTATTCCAAGAATTAGTTGAAAGAAAAATATAGCGAATATTAAATGTTTGATTTACGTATGCATTTGATACCATAAAATTGTGAAACCTTGCAATGTATGTGTGGGGGAAAATTCTGGATGATAAAATCTGAAAGGCTATTTGCTTGCCTTTCCTCTTAATATTTCAATGTTTGCAATGTAAAATGTAAAAAATAAAAAAAGTGAAAAAATTTTTGCAACAAGCTGATGTTTCTAATTATAATGCTAATATGTATGTATATATATATATATATATATATATATATACGAATTGTCAATTTTACAACATAATACAAAGTGTTTAGGCGGAAGTCGAATTCAAGACATTTAGATTAATTTACAAACGCTCAGCATAATAAGTTATTTGGACCAATTACCGGCCGTTACAAAATGCCATTTTGTATATTTTTACCAACCAGTATGGCCGAATTAAAAATAAAAAACTTTTACAATTCCATCGTTTTATGGAGTTTTTTATTTTTATTTGTGGTATATTATTTTCATCTATCTTGGTGGCAGACCGGATGGTATTGCCAAAAAAGCTTGTTTGTGTCAATTGTGGTGGCGATTGCTGATCCAGTAAGTTGAATTAGCTAAGCGCTGGCAACTTGAGTCTTATTTTGGGTTTAATCCATGGCCTCTAACACCATTTCTCTGATTTTGGAAAATATTGATTCGTAAGTTAAAGGGGCTGTTCATTCTGTTTTGGAATACTTCTCTATGATGTTAAGATTGCAGAAGTTTGTTGCATTCGTATAATTAAAATATCTCTTGCGGAAATTAATAATTTTAACTTGTTTTTTCTGTACTGACTTCTTAAAAAGATGTTTCTTTTTTTTCTTGGTTCTTAAAATATTTCGAAAACCTTTGCTTAATTTAATATTTTAAGTATCAAAAGCTGACGAACTGAGAGTAAAATTTTAACACTTCTTATTTAATCAAGTGTATATATGAAAATTTTTTAAAAACTAAGAAAAAAATCCATTTAAAAAAAAATGTTTATACCAAAAAAAAGAAAAAAAATTAAAATATTAATTTTCCGAGGAGATATTTTAAATATACGAGTGCATCAAGCGCCCGTTAATGAAACTGGGTGACCAGCCCTACGGTTAAATGAAGATTCCGGACTTTTTAGCCATCAGGTGCAAAAGATTTTTCTTTTACATGCCAAATTCTGACCCATATTTTAGATTATTTTTTGCACATTATGCCTTCTAATGCTTTAGTTAAGGGATGTTTGTCATTAATATGATGGAATAAAGTTTATATATAATTTTCAGAATGTTCCGAATTCAGAACATTGGTCACATGCGGTACTCATTTACCAGTGGTCATTGATCATTTTTATGATTTTCTGTATATTTCCACATAAATGATAGGAATGCACCTTCTATTTCAAAAAATCCAGTTATCTTATTCGAAAAATCTATTTCAAAAAATCCTCTTTATGACTGATCATTTTCCAGTGGTCATTGGTCATTTTTATGATTCTCTGCACATTTCCTCGTTAATGAAATGAATGTAACTTCTATTTCAAAAAATCAAGTCATCTTTTTACTATTTCTGCAAATTTTGATAAATTTTACATTTTAATAAATTTTTCAACTTATGTTCCCAATTTGGGAACATTGGACTGTAGAAGGTTAATAAAAGATTAAGGAGAGAAAAAGGCAAAAGAAAAAGATTCTCTATTAGAAGAAAGTCCACTTTAACAATATAAATTAACCATAAAAAGCCATATGAAATTTATGTAGATCAATTACATTAGACATATTACGTTATTGTTCCTTTATAATCGGTTGGAGTTTCTGAAGAAGAATGGTTTGGCGCATAAGTTAATCCATTGTTTCCGTAACACATATACAGCTGTAATCTCAAACTATATTTGACAATTTATCTCCTGTGGCAGGCTCTTGGAAAATCGATTTGAAGAAAATTATTATTAATTTATTATTAAATTCTAAAAATATTGTTTTTTTGTTTTTTCATACATGTACTATTTGCATACATTTTTATATGTCTTTCATATCAGGAAGTGGGGTAAAAGACTATTACAAAATTTCATTGTTTGGGTCAGGTGGGATAATTATGACTAGGGGTTAATTATGACCACTTCAATATTAGAGAAATCTGTGTACGGTAAAATTTTGTTTCATGCTTAGATATTGATCTCATATAATGTATTTTTCATTTTAGATATTCTTTATCACACGTCGGAGGCATTTTTGAAATCCAAAATAGCAATTTGAAACAAGATCTATCAAAATTTTTCATAAATGGATTTGTCAGTTAAGAGTTCTAAGGGTCACAATTATCCCAAACAAATGTGAATAGGGAAATGTGGTCATAATATCCCCAGAACTGGTTTAGTTACCCCAAATTTTTGTAATTGCGCGATTTTGATGAGGTAATTATAATCACCCTTTTAACTTAAAAAAATTGTGAAAACAAAAATAAAAAACCTTGCGAATTTAAACTTTAAAAATGTGTTCTTAAAGGGTCAAAGTTACTTCCTATGTACAAATAATATCGCTTTTCCAAAAGGAAAAAAGTTTAAAAAAGCAACAATGTTGAAAATGATAAAGTAATCATTCTTTCCCCTGACTCTGTATACAAAAACCAAGTTAAGTCAAATAAAACTTCATAACAGTTTGTGACGTGTTAATCTAGAAGTTTGAATAAGATTACAACTCATTTATTTCATTAATTGTCATGACAATAATATAAAAAAAACACCAAAAATACTTGATTTCTGTCCTTGTTGTCTTTAACTTGGCAAGAAATTACTTAATCTTAACTAGATAAAGCAAGCTTTCAAATTTGTCATTAATATTATAACTCTACATGAAAAGAATAACCATTTAGTCTTATTATTTAATCAGATTTGTAATCAGTGTTAATACTGTCTGTAATGGTGGTCTGGTATGTATGTGGCTTCTTTTCTAAAAGAATCTAAAAAAAATGCATTTGCGATAAAAATAAATGCATTGGATATTTTTGATTTATGAAGGCATTTCTGATTTATGATAGTTAAAGTTCGATTTGTTATGAAACCGCTAATGCAAATTTATTTTACTTAATGATTGTAATAAGAATGACTTAAAGTACTGATAAAAAAGATTTTTATGACAGAATCAGGTATCATATAGAATAAGATCATTATATTTTTGAATGTTCATAGCCTTAAAACATAAAAGAAACTTCTTATGCACGATGTAGGTACTGACGTTTTTTGCACATTTTTTAGAGAAGTCTGCTTTGGTGTAAAGAAAGAAAAAACCTGCATTGAGAAATTGTTTTTCACAATTAATATTTCTGTGAAAGTATAAAATGTCGTCTTTAGAATTTTGGAATTGAAGCTGAAATTTTTGTTTCCATGTAAAATTGCGCTGTTAATGAAGCGATAAATAAAAGGTTATGATTCTTCCCTTTTCAAAGAGAAATTTTCTTATTTAATTATAATTAAATGCTGTGGAAACATGGATTTTCTGTATCTAAAGCTACAATAATAGGAGCACGTAACCATTTGAAGCTTTATCAATACAGTGGCGAATACAAACATCTTTTTCCGGAAGGAATTTCTGTGGCTCCGGGGGAGGCAGGTAAGAGAGAGATTGCACTTATTAATAATTGAAAATACAAAATCTCAAACCCTCTCTTCATTTATCGCTTCAAAAAATCTCTCTTCATTTATCGCTTCATTAACAGCGCAGTTTTACATGGAAACAAAAATTTCAGTTTCAATTACAAAATTCTAAAGACGACATTTTAAACTTTTACAGAAATATTAAATGTGAAAAACAATTTCTCAATTAAGGTTTTTTCTTTCTTTTCACCAAAGCAGACTTGCTTAAAAAATGTGCAAAGAACGTCAGTACCTACATCGTGCATAAGAAGTTACTTTCATATTTTAAAGTGAAAGGAGGGGGGGTGGTACATATCTTTTCTCCGAGGGGGAAGTTCCTTCTCGGTCCATCTCCTGAAGTCAATACTTAAGTTGGGTAAAAAATTTGAATGTTTGGCAACACGTGGGAAAAATGAGCCACATATGTATTAGAAATCAAAAGAAAATCTACTAATTTTGCAAGATCTTTTGCGGCAAAAGAAAACCTCCCAGTCAAATGACTATTGCTAGAGCCTTAAAATGTTCCATATCAACTGTTAACAACATTACTGATATTGGATTGAATTTTAAAAAGTTCAAAAACACACAATGTTTATTCTCATTTTTCCCAACATATCGTGTGTGTTGACGGGCAGTCGATCTACACGCTTAAAAATTGAAATATTCATAATAAAAAGAGATGCTGAAAGTAAAATTTTCGGTAAAATTTCAACTATTAATCTCTGGCTAAGACAGCATAGCTTTTAATAAATTTCAAAACTTTATTTGAATAGATAAATGATATTTTTCAAATAAAATTGATTTTTCAGATTGTTTTAGACAATCTAAATATGTATATATATTGAATGCTAAATATCTATTAAAATTTCCAAAGGGAACAAGTTTTCAATAGTATTCTATACACAAGCAATATGTTCCATAATCTGGAAAACTGGGATTCGATCTTGTAGTTATCATAATATTAAAGACAAAACAGCAAAAATGCATCAAAGATGAGTGCTGCTTACATTCCGACTTGTAAATTTTTTACACAATTGAATTTTTATACAGTAAACTCTTTGTAATTCGCACTGGTTGGGACAAACGGTTTTGCGGATTATAGAATTTTGCATATTTTAGGTCGTTTCTTTTGTTTACATTCTACACTAATGTTTGTCGTTTATCAAGAAATATAGTAATCACAACATAAGCAACATGGAAATGAAAGAAAATGATTTTTAATATACAAAATGCTGTATTCAAAATTGTAAATATATATTAAAATGATATAATACAAAATTAACATTTAAATAAATTTAACTATAAAAATAACATTTCTAGTTATTTTTAAATCTATCAAAATTCTCACTGATAATGATTTGCTTTATAGATTTTAATTTATGTTAAGCAGTTTAATTTTTAAGCCTTTCAAGAGGCAGATTTTTTTTTATCATTAATAAATAAAATAAAAAAAACTAAGATATTTATCCTCCAGACCTAACCCTTCTTGGAAAGCAATTTTACCTTTCACATAGACAGTGAATGCATTCAAAATATAGCAGTTTAGTAATTACTTACAAGATACACAAAACATTTTCTTCTAATAAATGCAGAAATGCACTGAAAATTTCTTAATCACTTCATTGGATTAGTCGACTTTTATTACGGTCAAAATGTTTATTTCGTTTAAAAAAAAAAAAATACTTGATTGTTTACATCTGAAATAAAGTGCGGATTATGGGCATTGTCGATTACAGAATCACGGATTAGAAATAGTGGGTTGAAACATATTCTTCACTATTCTCTTTATAAACCCATGTAGAAGACAATCAAACTTGACTTTATTGAATTTATTTTCGCTACTTTAATCATATTTGACTTTATTTTGCATAATGAATATTTATACACTCGCTGCATTTGTAGCATTAAGACTAAAACAAAATACATCAAGAAAGCTTGTTGTTACGTATTCTTTGCAACAATAGAAAACTATGTATGATGTATCTATTTTTCTGATGATGCATCTAATGTATCTAGACCAGCCTCTCCGGCTCATTTCCACCAGCTATTTACTTCAATTAAGGTAGACAATTTAAGCTCCTTTTCAGAACGACAAGCGAGCTGCCTAGGGTGGTAATTAGAATTAACGTCGGCCAGAATAAAATACGGAGGGAGGGGGAGGGGGAGCTTCAGTGAAAATGTACTTGAGGGGCAGCGAAAGTACATTACGGAATCTACAGCAGATCTTAAATGAAAAGATGTGCGCAGGACAGCAGGGATTGCTTGAGAATCCAAAGATTTATGAAAGATTCGAAAGCGAAGTTCATTAGAACAGATGTACTGTGTTATTATGAAAAATTTAGACTACATACGCCACAACAGAGAGAAAAGCTAAATAAGGTAGATTATACAGTAAAAAGAAATTTTTTCCCCTCTAGAAATATGTTCAGTAATATTTTTTCATCCATTTTTTCTACATCTATCAATTTATTCTACATGTATCAAGTCAAATACGTAAAATGATAAAACAAAGTGATAAAACATGTTTATGGAAAACATGTCTAAAGCTCTACAGTATACTATACACCTAATTAAAAAAATTGAGAAATATATTGACAAAATTTCAAATGAATGATATTAACTTAAAACCTTATTTAGAACTTTTAATATTCATAATTTACTATTTAAATTAGGCTAATCAAAAACACCATTTGCTTTCAACAAATGGAAATTTGAAAATAGTCCGAATTGCCATTGAAAAGCATTATAGTGCAAAATAAGATGTTCTGTGTTTTCCGAACGAATGAATCAAACATAACAAAAAACTATACAGCTAAATCCGGTTACCTCATAAACGTGCTCACTTAATTTCAAAGAAATCGGATGTTTTTACGGCAGTTATCGCGAAACAGACAGACAGACGGAACCAACAAATTTTGTCTCTCTAAAGTAAGCTTTCACTGACGTTTGGGCAAAAAAACGAAAATAAAATCGATATTTTGACCAATCTCAAAGTAGTGTGTCCCCTTAAGCTGCCAAACAGAAAAAAATATACTTTCAAATGTTATTTGTTTCAAAAGTGTATCACAATTTGTTTGAAAATTGTGGGGTAACTCAATAAATTTTAGGGTTTTTAAATAACTTTCAAACATTAAAAAAAGAAAAAAATACCTCGATCGAGGGCAAACGATTCTGAAAATTAAATTTATTTGTAATTAAGTTAAATAAATAGCTAAGGATTTGTTTTCGGCTGTTACTCCATAACTCAGTTAAAACTTCATTAATAAAGCGAAATTACGAATCTTCATTACGAATAACAAAATAATCCACGAAAGAAAGGCAACTGATGGATTCAACTTCAAAAATAAATTGAATGCAAGAATCAATGGAATTCAAAAAAAAGATAATATGATTAATATCTGAATTTATTTCAACTAATGCATAAATATCATCAACATAACGTACATAAAGCTAAAATTTTAAGATTTTAAACAATTTGACTTCAAAGTAGTGCATGTACAAATCACATAAAATCGGGCTAAGAACATTACTCATTGCCAAACCATCCATCATACGGAAGGCATTCGTATTAAAAACGAAATTATTTTGAGAAAAGCAAGCACAAGTTAGAAGAATGAGCGTCTTGATTTCAAATAATAATAATAATAATAATAATAAGAGAAAGGAAAGTCACAAAGTTTTTTCTTCAGGCAATCTAAAGATTCTTCTACCGTAACATATGTATTATTTCCATTAGTAAATAGTGAAAAAAGGTCAAAAGAAATCATCGTGTGGTCCATGTGACTTAAAATTCTGAAGTTTCTTAACAAATTCAAAAGAATTCTTAACAATGAAACAATTGCTGCTCGAAAGTGGAGAAAATGCGAAAACCGAATTATTTGGAAAGTTTATAAGAAGTTGTATCGATACTAGAGACAACAGGTCTAAAAGCAACGTCATGTTTGCGAACGTGGATTTTATGGTAAAGCATAAAATCTGGCACAATGCGCAATAGAACGAATAAGTAACTCTTGAAGTTATCAAGAATGATGGCAGAAGATTTAATGAAAGAAGAATTACTTGAAGGAAACTTTTCAACATACAGACCATCATTAATTAATTTATGGGACTTCCAACGCTAATACTTTGGTTGTTATACCATTTTGTTTCCAGTAAGCAAGTTGCTAAAAGTTTATGAAGGTTCGAATTCAATGCTATATTTTCTCCTGTCAATAGAAACGCTTTTTCAAATTTCAAACACCCCATTGATCGCTTAAAACTAATAAATATTCCAGTTATAAAAATAACTGGAATATTTACGAATTTTCTTTCAATGTGTTCTCAGACTAAACGTGTTCTTAGGTGCTCGTCAAGGAGCATAAAATATATGTTAAAAATCAAGAGCTTAAACGTTCTATTACCCAACAATGTTAGTCTTTACAACTTAGGTTTAACTTTTCTTCAGCCATCATTACCGGTAAGTGTCCTTGTAACCTTGATCTTAATTTTGGAGGAACTTATCACATCATTAAAAATTATCATTCTTTAGTCAATGACTTATCTACTACTCATTATTTTTCCAAGCATTTGGAAGTCTTTTATTCTTTTTTGGGGGGGGAGGTAATTTGTTTGTTCTCCGGTAGATGTCTCTACTTTTCCACCCATTTGTATACACTGCTTTCTTCTCAATGGTTGTTTTTTTGCACATTAATTCCCGCAACGTATATATAAGCCTGCGTCACTCTATCGCTTTGCTCAACTTTGCTTTTCTAACACGCTGTGTCTTGCACTGATGAAGAATTCCGACAGAAGGTTTGACAGGGCCGTTTGCTGCTTTTTCAAGCATTATTTGTGCGTTTATAAATGTTGATTTTCTATCTTTATAAAATTAAATAACTCTCCCACAGGAATTTGGTTTGGACTAAAACGCTTCTCACAAGGAAAACTTTCCTTTAATCGGATAAAAAAATAATTTTTATAATTACGATCATAGATAGCGCCACTTAACCATAGGTTAGGGTTCGAACATATATTTTTTTTAATTTTCAGATTACTTCGGATTTGGTTTCGAAATACTTTTAACGCAATTACTTTCTTTTCACTGGGAGTCGTAATTTCTCTGTCACTACATTAAAAATAATCAAAAAATAGAAAAAGTCCTATTTGTAACCATGCATAAGCACAAGTACATCAATCTACGATCGGCATTTGGAACTAATTATTTTAATTCACTTGAAACTTTTTATCGCAAAAAATATTTCAGTGCAAGCCACATTGTTTTCACTTGACCCTTATATAGAATTATAAAATGTATCATTGACTTTTCAGACGTTTTTATTTTTTTTAATTACCAAAGGCAGCGGGGCTCTTACTATGACATTCATTTAGAAAGGTTACTGTTTAAATACATAAATTCATTCAACATTGTTTTTAGTTACATTTAAGGCCGAGGCTACGCCGAGCTTTCGTTAAAAAATATATAATAAAAATAGACCGGAGCGTGACTAGTACTTCCAGTGTACGCTTCTAAAGGCAGTGAAGTCCCCAGCTCACATTCTATTCAAACTGATTTTCAATTAAAAAATTTAAAAAAAATTACAAAATCGAGGGTTTACACTACTTAAAACATTAGAGTCCTCAGCATTAGAATCGTTTAGAAAGATTTTTGTTTAAATATATGAAATTAAACATTAACCCATAAATGCCATGTGTTGCTCTTCGACAAGATACCCAATTTAGCCTTAAAAATATTATTAGAATAATACTGAAGCTTTAAAGACGAATGTTTCTAATACACCTTGATAATATTATAAAATTAAATTTCAACATATAGTTGGCAGCAATATTGCTGTTTAAAAATAAATATAAGTTTATATTTTGAGTTGTTGCTCTATTTTTGTTAAACAATACCCTATTTTGGTATTCAGTGTGGAAGTGAAATTTAATCGTTTTTATTATCAAGTAAAAAAATAATGCCTTGCGATTAAGATTAAAAATAATATACAGTGAAAAGATTTTTGACAGAAATATAATATTTTAAATCTACAAAATTTTATACTACCATTTATTTATTTCAATAACCTGAAGAAAAAATTAAAAAATCCCTTAAAATTTTCAAAAGTAACTTTCTTGAAATTATAACCCTTGATAAAATTTTTGTATTTTTCAAATTGTTATTTAGGTTGCAATAAATGTCCATGTGTGTCTAAATCTATTATTTCGCTTCAAACGTTTCTAAGAAAATGTCTTTATATAGATATTTCTATGAAAAAAAAGTAAAAGATAAATAAAAAATGTGAATGATTTCCAAACACAAATGAAAAAATAATTTTCTTTGCTAAATTATTTTACTTGCTAGGTGGATGTCTGCAAATACAGCAGGCTTTTACCTAACCATTTTCCTTGAATTCAAAAAGTTTGACGTTTATGATAAAAAGATGTAGAACTATGAAAGATAGGATGAAAAAAAGAAAGAGTTTTATTTTAACAAATTGAATTTCATTCTGAAATATTCAATTTTCTATCAATAGCATGAAAAAGCCCTGCCTTTTTGAAAGCTCCTTTAATTTAAAGGGGTATGTTCTACCATTTAAAATCAAAATTTATGATTTTTTATTATTTTTTTAATTTATTTATTTATTTATTGAATTTTTTATATTTATTAAGTGAGTAGTTGCCTAAAGTCGTTTTATAATTTTCTAATTCTTTATAATATTTTCTTTTTCAACTTAATGCTGTTTTAAAATTTTAAATTTGATTTCTTCAAAATTATATTTTTCAAATTAAAGACTTCTACTGGAGAAATGTTTAGTTTCAAACTGGAGAACTATTTTTTTAGAATTATTCGACCGATTTCCCTCATTTTTAAGTGCGTTCGTAATTATGTAAATACGTATCACCTATTGTTGTCGTTCAGTCTGTCTGTCCATCCGTCTGTCTGTCCGCATATAACAACGCTAAAACTACCCAACCGAATCGTTTGAAATTTAAAATACATAATTATAGCATAATTTTGTCGAGTCATTTCAAATTTTATAAAAATCGGATGCATAGATCAATTACATGGACAATCAAAAGTATTCCGTTACATTACGCTCAATGGGAAAAAATAGTTTAAAGTACATTTTAATGATGTTAAACGCTTTTGAATATAATAGAATTGACATGAACCTTTGAAGTACCTATAAACTAAAATATACATTATTAACATTATATACTCCAGCATTCTGTACACATTCTGGTGGACAGCCTTATACGAGACCCTCTGTGTTTAGTTATCAAGAAAGTTTGGTACTTATTTATCGACCCCGAAGGGATGAAAATCTGGGTGAATTGTGCCCAGTCGAGAATCGAATTCTCGACCTGTGGCGCCGCAGTCACACGTTCTGATCACTCCACCACTAGGCTTTGTAGTTGTTGGAAATAAATTATTTTCAACGTATGACATTTTTACTTATACTGCGTACAAAAAGCAAAAAAAAAAAAAAGGATACTCGCAGAAAGGTAAAAATGAATTGTAATGTGCGTTAAAGTTTACATTTTCAATGTCCAATTCCTCCAGTTTACCAATTTCAATTTTCAGTTTTCTTTTCATTATTTGAACACTATTTAGATACTGTTTGCAGGGTTCCTTTAACAATTCTATAAATTTAAACAAAGCAAATCGGAATCTTATGTCAATAAGACAAATGAGGTGCATTGGTGCTACAATGAATCTTATAAAAATTCAGATTTTGGTGCATTAACTGTTCTACTCTTAGAAAAAGTACACGTAAATAAAATTTATTACAATTATATTCATTAAATTCAGTAATAGGGAAATAATGCGACTCCATCTTAAATAGTATGTAATATCCTTGATAGCTTAGAATTTTTGCATATCACTGGATATGATTGAATTAATATCTTATAATAGTATCTAATATAATAATCACCATGGTAACTTAGAATCATTATGTTTCATGGCATAACATTGCATTAGCTACACATGACTGGATTTAACAGAATGATGAAACTTTCATTAATATATTTTTAAGTTTTAATTCGATGTTCATAGAATTTGAAATGTCCCGATAAAGTTGGGTCGCTAAAGTTTGTCGCTATTAAGTTGGGTAGTTTTTACGCTGTTGTAATCGTACACACGGATAGACGGACGGACGAACGAACCAGACAGCGACTCTAGTTGCTACATGTTCATATAATTACGATCGCACATTAAAATGAATTTTTATGAGCATTAAATCATGCCTTTTTATTGAAGTCATGCATTTTCATTGACATTTTCATTCATCTAGTTAACAAGCTTTAAATTTCATTTCAAAATTTAAATATTTTAGTAATTTTTTGTTTTGTTCCATTAGTAATTGTATAGGAAGATTTAAATAATAAAATACAAAAATTATAAAAGTGATTCTTTGAAGATTTAAAACTGCAAACTCATCATTTGTTTTGAAAACTATTTATTCTTCAAATAAATCCTTCTAATCTCTAAATCTATTATCATTTTTCGAACATTCCTAAAAAAAATGCCTTCATCTAGAAATTTCTGCATAAATTTTTGAAAATGGGGAATGATTTCCAGACAAAAACGAAAATAAATTCATATCCTTTGCTGTAAAGTGTCTCAAAAGGCAGGTGGATGGCTGAAAATACAGCTGGGTTTAAAATAAATATTTCTTCTGGAGTACGGAAAACTTTGCGTTTAAAATAAAAAGATGTAGGGCCGAGGATAGATAAATCGAATAAAAGTAAGCTTAATATTTTATTTGAATGAGTATCATATTTTCCATGAATATTCAATATTCTATCAATAATACCTAAATGTAAAATATAAATAGATTGATTCAATTAAATAAGCGAGGGGGGAAGAAATGAAATTTAGGGCGTTTCTAAAAAGTTTTCTGTTTTCAAAGCTCCGATATTTCATAAAATTAAAGTATAATAACTAGGTGAATGCCAATCGTTGAAGATGATAATTTTTATTGTTATCAGATCACGGAAAAAGTCTTTTTAAATATAACTTATAAAACCCAAACACCATGTAAGAATTTAAAAATTAATTTTTTGAAAATTAATTTCAGATCTAATTTTATTCACTTAATTTTAATTTTTACCTTATGTTGATCAATTTTGAAATTTGACATTACCTCGGAATCTTCAATATGTAAAAATTTAAAACGTATATCGATTTCTTTTCGGACATCCTGTATTAAATAATTAAATGCATCTTATGTACATATAGTATCACAAATATATTTACAGTCAGCATTTTTCGAATGCACATAAGATTTATAATAATCTTTTCAACATAAGAAAGTAATAATAACCTATGGAAATCTTCCACAATCATAATGCAAATTACAACAATCCATTATTAATGTGTATATATATATACTAGCTGTTACCCGTGACGTCGTTCACGTAGCATTTAAAAAAAAGATAAACGCTTTAATTAAACAAAACGGTTCATTAACAATAATTTAAAATATATATAACATTTATCTTATAAAAGGCTATGCAGTAGTTTTTTTATAGGGGACTTCAAGAGCTCAGTCAAATAAAAGGAAAATGTGTTAGATAATATGAACAATCGCGAAAATGAAATTGTAACCACTTATAATGTAGAACAACTGTAACGCATCCCAATTGTACAGAAATCATGTTGTAGTGCATTTCAGAATTCCATATCAAAGAAAGAAAAATCATGTGTTAAACCTAGGTTATAAAAAAAATAGCCAACATTTCCATAATGCATAACTTCACCGGGATATTTTTTCTGCAGCTTAGTATATGATCTATGTGTTTGTAAATATTCTAAATACAATGCTAAAATTTTGCTTAGTGAGAAAAAGTATAACGAATATTAAAATTCACCTTTAACAATTTCTAATTATAGACAGAAACTTACTTGAATTCTTTTTTACAGTCCTGTATATTACGTGCAAATATGTATACGATCGCATATTTAGCTTAAATTATTCAAGCAAAAAACCCGATTAAAATTATTGAATTCATATTTCCGGGAATCGCTACTGTACTGGTGACCAATCCAGTTTATTGTATAGTCCGATACATGATTTATTTAAATTCTACAAACATCTCTTATTATATCAACTGTAGCTGAACTTCAGGATGCATTAGTTTTCCAAATACATACGATAATTGAAAAAGCTCTTCAGCAATCTTTTCTAATAGACCGTACTTTGGTTACAATATCTGAGATTTGGACACAGGTCCAAAATCTTTTATGCGTCTCTGTAAATGAACAACAAATGTGATGCAAATGATACTTAACTGCAAGCTTATTGTAGTAAATTTCAGTATTTATCATTGTATTGATTATCTCAGTATATTAATTTCATCATGTTTGAAATAAAGCAACACAATTAAAATACGCTGGGAATATTTTTTTCTCCGTAGACTATTATATTACCGAACATTTTTCTGTAATCTTGTAAGTGCATGTTAAATTTTTTCACCCCATTTTCTACAGAAATCCTATTTTAGTGCACTTCAGAACCTGATATCAATTTCAATATTATTAAAATAACATTAATAAAATAACATTATTAAAATACGTTGCAAATGGTTTTTCTTCACAGACCATAATATATTGAAATACTTTTGAGCTCCCTGTACGCACACTATAAGTACTACATTTAACATATTCGATAGTAACCATGTTCTTCTGAACCTTAAAAATGCATGTAAATTTCATTACATTTAAAATTATGTAACATTATCAAAATACACCACAAATGATTTTTTTGCCTTAGACCATAATGTAAAGTTTCCTTTTGAGTGCTCCTGTGATTCAGCTATAACTGCTACCTGGTCCATTTTCAATGCCGCATATGCTATGGTAAATCTCAATAACGTATGTTATTTTCGTATGAATTCCACTATATTTACCCAAGTTGAAAAACGGACAGACAGACGGCAGACCCCAGGCACTCGGCATCCGGTATACAGACAGGTTGAAGTCGTAAACACTTTTAGACCATGTTAGAAAGTGTCAAAAAGCGGGTAGTTTCCGTAAAACGAAAAAAAAAAACAGTGTTAGGAAAAAATATACTACAAAACTGTTTTAGGTGGCATTTTTGTATAATTTGCACATATATGCTCTGCATACCATAAAAAATTATAGAAATTTATTATAAAAAACATTCTTAAAACTCACAACATATTTTTACTTTTTAAGAGCTAAAAAAAATGTGCAATTAATATCCATTTACAAACTTGTTTCCAGTATACTTTGAGCACATTATGCCAAATTGAGATGTTGACTGAGGGAATGTATTTTCTCACAATTACATTAAAGCTTTAGATTTTAAGCCCGAAAGTGCATTTTTAAAGTAATATTTATTTATATTTTCAGAATTGAACAATTTTCAGAATTAACACACAAAAATATTTTTTTTTGATTAGTTGAGCTTTTCTTACTTTTTAAAAATGATAAAAAGTTTTTTCATTGATTATTACGTCATTTACGATATGTATAAATTATTATTTTCTAGTCGTTTAATATTTAACCTTTAAAAAAACTTATTTCATTTTAAAATTAAATATTAACCACGCTCAGACGATAAACTTAATTTTCTTTAAATAATAACTTTTGATATCATAATTCAATCTCATTTCATTACAACATCAGATATATTTATTTTATTTTCAATATGTGACGTCTCTTTTTAGCACTTACTCAAAATTACATTGTGTTATTAAAAATGAAAACTTGAAAACTTATACTTTGTTTTATATATGACGTTACATTGATATTTTTAAAATTCTTAATGGAAAGTATTCCTCTGACGTCATAATTGGTAAAAAGTTGAATTTTATAGCCTCGAATCGAAAAAAAGAAAAAGGTTCATTTTGATTACGGATTAATATCTGGAAAAACTACTAAAATATTTATATTCTTGTAAAGTGTGAAGTTATATTCTTGTAAAGTCTTCTAAGTGTAAAAGAAATTTTATATAATCGTTTGCGGGATATAAGAAGAAAAACAGTATTCCTCTGACGTCACAATTGGTGAAATTGCGGTTTTTAATCTCGAACCGAAAAACAGAATAGGGCTCATTTATTTATTTCATTTTATTTTATCACGTGAAAATCTTTCAGTTGAAAATTAATTACAGAAGAGAAATAATTATTCCGGTTTTTTTATTTTTTGGCAACGAAAAAAGAAAGATAATTAAATATTACGGAAATTTTTTCAATTTATTCTGTATGAAAAATAGTGAAATATTCAATTATTAAGAAAAATATTTGAATAAAATAAATAAAAATTAGCCTATGTTCATTTCAGGCCAATAATTTACCGATATACAAAAATTCAAAGACATTAATCCATCCGTTTTGAAGCCAAGTTCATTCCAATTTTCGGACACACTTTCACATTTATAATATACAGGGTGAGTCATAAATATCGAAACAATAGGCTATCTCCTTAAATATTGCCCCTAGACCCATACTTCCAATTGCAAAGTTTCATAAAAAAAGGTGAATTTTTTGATAAGATAAGTTGCAACTCCATGGGGGGTATATTTTAAAAAATGCGAAAATTAAATTTTTATACGGCCCCCAGAGGATAAAACATCCAATTAGAAAAATTTTCCTTATTCATTCCTGGACTGAACAAAAAAAATTTCATCTTGATATCTTCAAAACTCAGAAAGTTATGACAATTTTAATAAATCGTGAAGTTTCAAGGGATCAGACACAAATTGAAATGCGTGTAATTGAAGAAACAATGTTGCTGTAATGGGGCCAGGAAGCATTTTATTTATTTATTTATAAAGTTGGAATTTTGAATATTTTGTGATGGTTAACCATATAATTTGTAAGCATTATCACATCATAAAACTTCTTAATATTAAAAAAAAAAAAAAAAAAAAAAAAAAAAAAAATTGAGTAAATTAAAATTGTTATAACTCAAAATATTATTTGTCGCGTTGAATTTTTTTCTTTTGATTAAACGAAAATGTCTAATTTTCAATTTTAATTCAGCATTTTAAATACTATGTATTTAAAAAAAATAAAAGTATTTAAAATAGCAACATAAAAAAAAAGGTAATTTTTGTAAACAAATCACATTTTTAAAAGTAAATTTTCTGAGCTGAAAAGTTACCGTTACCGACGGTTATTGACGTATGTCAGTTTAAAAATGAGAAATACTGAAATACAAACAATTTGATGCAGTAAAGTGCATTTAGTTTTAAGATGGGCAAAGATGGGCTCCTAACGTTTAAATGCTGTATAGTTTCGATTTCAAATTTTGTTTAAGTTTTGCCATTTTCACCTTCTTTAATTACTGTTTAAATGCGTCAGTTGATTTAAACTTTATTTTTTTATCACGTCGATTTCAAATTTTTTCATTGTGCTGTGACTCACAGACAGACATTTCATAAAAACATGTTTTTCGGTATCTTTGAGCCCTAAACCGTGTGAATCCATCGAAAACCGGAATTCAAAATTTTCATGAATCCAATACTTTCTTCTTGTAAAAATAGAAGAAAGCAAAAAATAGCTTTAAAACCTTCATAAATTTTGAAACTGAATACAGTAAAACCTCTAAATAACGGACAAATCAGGAACGCAGAAATTGTCCGCTATTCGGAGGTGTCCGCTATTGGGAAAAACAAAGATATTCAAAAAGTGCTAAGAAACGTTTGAAATTTTATTAATTGACTTTTATGTGTCCTAAAACCTCTTTTATATGATTAATCAGAAATTAAAATTATTTTTTAAGCAATGGGGCTAAATAAAACTGTACACACCTTCAGTCACTGTTCATTACATGCTTATGAAAAAACCCTGTTACAAAAGTTAACTTTTGCTTGCGATTACATGTAATTTGTTTTCCAAAGTGACATTATTGGACATTATAGAGTTCCGGTCGGGGAGGGGGATTGCACTTTTTGCTGTTAAAAGCATAAAATCTCAATTTTCCGAGGGGATATTTCAATGCTCTGGAAGATTTCCCTCCTTGGCAACCCCTTCAATTCAACTCTGAACGTGAGGGGGGGGGGGATTTTCCCCAGCTCATTTATCACAAAATTCCCTGATAAATTTAGAGGCCTGTTTACTTTTTTTTATTTTTTTGTCCTTAAAAAAATACTTTTTCATCCTTTATCGCCTTAAATAGTGTCCACTATTTGGAATGTTCGTTATTTAGAGGTTAAACAAGCACAAATTTAGGTTTTCAGAATGGGGATTGGACAATAGTCCGTTAAACAGAGGTGTCTGCTATTCGGGAGTGTCCGTTCTAGCGGATTAACTGTAGTATAAAGTAGATTTTTTAAAATATTTCTATGTAATTTATTAAAATATATTTCCATTGATTCCACTAATAGAAGAGTCATTTTCGCTATCACTATATTTACTAAACTTATTGCCTGCGCCAATAAGTTTTTAAGACACTTTTGATGAGAGTTTAATTAATATTACTTAATTTGATAACACTTTTAATGAATGTTTAATAATGGTCCGTTTTAATGGTCCGTTCAATGAGTCGTGCCAGTTACGAAGGTGGCTGCAAGGTCGAAATATTGCAGACATCCAGTATATTTATCGAAGTTTAAAGCACAAACCTATACGCTTTTATTTTATATCTAAAAGTTTAAGTGTTGTCTTGGATCGACATTTAACAATACGTAAATTTATGGTCGATCCCTTAATTGTACTTCAAATGAACTGATTTTGCTGCTCTCAGAGGCATGCTTAAGTGGTGTAAGTCAGGAATTTTGGAAAATTTTGGATATTAATATCTTTCAGGGATTTGCAGATATCGAGATGAAATTTTTTTTGTTCAATTCAGGAAGGGATAAAGAAATTTTTTCTAATTGGAAGTTTTATTCTCTGGGGGCCGTATAAAAATTTAATTTTCGTATTTTTTAAAACAGACCCCCCATGGAGTTGCAACTTATCTTATCAAAAAATTCATCTTTTTTTATGAATTTTTGCAATTGGAAGTATGGGTCTAGGAGCAATATTTAAGGAGATAGCCTATTGTTTCGATATTTATGACTCACCCTGTATATAAGGATATATGCTATGATGATTACGATTTCATTCTAAAAGACATGATGTTTTCGGCGGTTGATAGCAATAAGCAACTGATTCGTTCAAAAAGAGAGAAAACATTCGCACAGGGTTTTTTTACATGTATGAGGTTTATAATTAATCGATTGAGTCCCAAAAGGTTTTGTAAAAACATTGCCTAAAAATCCGAAAAAGTGCGATTGTCCTTCATTTTTGTTTATGTCGAAACGACCAAAAGCCTATTTTTATTTTATGTCCATAAATCTCAAGCGATATGATAACTTTTTTTTTCTCATTTTATGCCGATAAATTCCAATAGGCGCACCATCAATGGTCCAAACGTTCGAAACGTGCTGGGTTTACTCGACATAAAAACTGAAAAGCGCGATCGCGCTGCCTGGAACTCAAACGGCTAATAAAGACTAAAATTCTTTCAAAGTTAAATTAATATATTTTGATATGTATAAAATGCAAATGGAGATTTCGTTCCGGCTGCTTATAAGATGAGCTCTTTTGAATGGATTTTGATAGGAGTTGCACTGTTAGTTAGATTATTTTTAAGGGAAATGTTTCAGTATACATACTATATAATTCTCCATTGCATAGCTACCCTAATAGCATGCATGGTCACAGTGACGTCACTGTGAGTCACTTTGGTCACATCACATCTGTGACCAAAATGCCACCACTCAGTGACGTCACATTGTGACTGAGATGCGACTTTCTTAAAAATCTTTAGAAAATTACAAAAATTCTTCGAAACATGTTATTTACTTTAAAAAACATGTTTCTGGCAATTTTGATATCGTCGTTTTTGTCACAGTTTCGTCACAATGTTAATGTCAAACTAGTCACAAATGACACATTTTTCACAGATTTGTCACATTGTGACCACTTTGTGAAACGTCACAAAAGAGCTCTAATACGGCCATAATGACTTCATATTTTAGTCACTGTGACTTTACATCGACAATCGATGGTCACAAAGTCACAATGTGACTTCACAACGACGTTACAGTGACGTCACCATGCTTTACGGGTATAGAATTGTGAGATTTAGTTCTATTATCGATTATGAAAAGTTAGCTTCTTTAAAATGCTCTTCTGAATGAATTTTAATAAGATATTCACTGTTAATTAGCTGTTTTAGGAATAGTTGTAATATATTGGACATCTTTATATGACCCTCTTTATAGAATTAAGGGTAAGGGGCGGTGTTCTAGAATCATGTGAATCGGAGTAAGAAATATAAGCCTTTTTAAGCAGTTCTAGTTGATGGATTTAGATAAGACTTGCATTGATGATTAGATAATTTCTAGGGTTTTGTTCATCTGATCCAGCTCTATTTGTCTTTGTTCCCTGTCTGTCCGTCCTTCACAGACTCCAGATGCAACAGTTGTATAAGTCAGTGATTTCAAATTTTACATACTTACAGCTGAATACCTCGCGTCACACGACAAATCATAACATTTTGATAAAGTCTTATTTAAATTAAATAAATCATTATCATTTACATCCGTTCATTTCTGCATTTCAAATTTTAAAAGAGAACCTTAATTTCAACGTTTTTGGAATAGACATCATATCTTAGAGGTAAAACATCTCGCTAGTAAGCAGAAGGTTCATTGTTCGAACCTCAATTGTGTAATTTGAAAATTTCAAACTAAGATGCATTAAATTAAAATAAGTTTTGTATTTTTTTACCTATTGCAATTTATTAATGATTTAGCAATTTTAAATCTTGTTTAAACACTTTTTTTTCGATTTTATAAAATTAAAAATTTATTTTCATCTCCGCTAAGTTTTTTTAATTACAGATTTTAAAAAAAGTTAGAATTTTGGATTTTATTTAAGTAATTTGAATTGAACATATTTAATTTGATTAAAATTATTAACTTCCTTTTATAATTATTTTAATGTTAAATTTATTGGTGCTGCCATCTATCTAAGACTTTAATAATTATAAATTAGCAACTCGGATTTATTAATTAAAGGACAAGTTATCTTGAAAGAAAGATTAAACGAAACACTCTGAGTTACGAGCTTTATGTGCGTTTCAGATAATCAGGCTCTGCTAATATTCTAAATACAATAGCTTTACTTCGAAATATTGCCAAAGAAATGGTACGATATTATCCGCCAATATATGCGAAATATTGAAAATGTAACCACCTCCCCAATATTCAGGTAATATTTCGTGGGAAATTTACAAATATTCAAGGCACACCCAAGATATATTAATTCCTTGTAAAATGTATCAAATACAAATAATAATAGCAAAATTCTTTACCATAATATTGTTTTGCTACTACAGAGAACACAAGGCATTACTTTTATATTCTTCCGACCCTCTATTTTAAGAAAATGAATTTCCTAGTACAATAAAAATTTTTTTAGAACTGGAATTTTTCACCCACAGCATTCCTACGTTAAAAAAGCTAAAGAGATCCAAATAAAATAGAAAACTATTTTTGTTCTATGCAAACAATAGGGCTTTAAATTACTCATTCTAAACGAAATTACTAATTAAATTAAATGAAATTTATAGACAGTTTTTTTTAAAATAGTACTTTAATATACTGTCGGGGTGTAAAGGACTAAAGATGACGAATTTATCATCCATGCCACTTTCGGTAAAAGAACATTAGTGTATTTCTGAAGCAATCATTGACTTTAATTGATTACGCACATAATAACATTTATGTATCGTTATTGAACAAATGTTTTTGCCTCTAACATTGACAGTTTTTCTCATATTTTATTTTTAAAAGTGTAAGTTACAAAACACAGTTTTTAAAGGCCATGATAGATACATGTTTCTTCTTTCATTTTACTTTTTTTCAAATCATAATGAGGTAAATAAATTTTCATAAGTTTTTCTTCAATTTATCCAACAAGAAACTGGAGTTGCAATTTGCTCATATTATTCATAAAAGAATTTCTGCACGCGAAACAAAATTCTTGGTACATAAATGGGCTTGAAAGCCTTAAAATCAACCAAAAATATCTTTTAATTAAAAAAAAAAAGCCTGCATCTTGTTTAAGGGAGATTTTCAAAATTTTAACACCATAACACTAAGAAAAATGTATTTTTTCTGCAGAAAAAGATGGACATTTAGAACTATTTTATAAAGTTTACTATACAATCTTGAAAATTTCATGAAAGAAAAAATATTTTTTTTTTTACTACATTGTGCACAATGCCATTAAATCCCATTTTGAGAAAAAGGACTTTAAAATTCTCTCTTTGAAACTGTTGCATATTAAACATATTTTTAAATTCTCCATATTTATGAATGTCATTCCTTTTGTTTTAAAATGTTTAGAAATAAATAATCTTTAATGCATATGCTACTTTTTTTAACCAAGAAGTAAATATTTTGAATATTTAAGATTTCTTATTCCTTTTAATTGTTTTGAATTGAAATTTTTTTCGCGGTAATTTAGGGATCGTCTGATAAAGAATTAATGCACAACTTGAAACTTCAACAGAGCGAGGTAAACCTTCAGTGTTCTTCAACAACAATATAATTTGAGAAAGATCAAAGCAATTATCCGATTTTTCATTAACTAATTGGAATTGGCTAGCAATTTATAGATAATCTCTATCATGAAGGTAGACCCCCAAAAATAGTCTTAATCGCCAACAAAGTTTATCATTTGAGAATGGCCAATCGCGTTCAAAATGGTACCTTAATGAACATTCGTTAAATACACAACATCGTTAAAAAGGAAAAACATATAAAAACAAACTAAAATAATACAAAACAATAATTCAGTAAACATTTATTAAACACATAACATCAAATGTGCGGTTTTTAACGATAAAATATATTCATGGTGATAGAATTAGTTTTGACTGTATATTAGTATGTATGCCGGATTGAATATGCCATAAAATCAAAAACACATACTATGTGTATAATATCTACTGTTACTGTAATTAGATTTAAGGACGATATTATTCGCGTAGTGTATTTGTCTTCCAGAGATAATACACAATTATCCGAAAGCCTTGAAAGACTAAATAAGACAAGAAATCAGACAGAAAGACACAACATACCGAGACTAAAGAAATTAGCGAATTTTATAAGTCACTGAGGCTGAGATCATTTAAAATACAATATCTTTTACACTTTCCCCCGTATCCTTTTCTTTTCGTTTTAAATCGTTTTATTAAGGCATCGTTTTAGAATTGCTCTGAATCATACTTCTTCCTCGAAAAGCAAGTACTTGAAAAGCAAACACAAGCGGCCCTCATCTAAATAATATTCTATTTGCACACGAAATGCTGCAAGCCTCAGAAGCTTATGTTGGATGAATGGAAGAATTGTATGAATAAGCGCGGAGATAACTGGAGAATTTTCTCTTAACCTTTCAAAAATATGAGTATTTGCTTTTCCTTTAATAAAAATTTCCATTTCATGAAAGAGCAAACATGTTTAATGTTGCAGATTTTTACATTATATAGGTATATTTAAAGAATTCGGAGGAATATTCACTGCTCAGTTTTATTTATTTGCATTGCACTTTATAATCTGAAAAGTCCATTTCTTTTGTAACATTCAAAACGTTTTCGTGAAATATACATCAAACGTTTCCCTTAAAAGTATTTTGCAGTTATTCTCATTTAAAAAGATTAGAGTAGGTATTATAATTAAAGTTGTAAATAATATCATAGAATTATATCTGATATATTAAATGTACTTCAAGGGCGGTTAATTTTTATGAAAGTAAATATAATTCATCTGCATTTACGCTGTAATAATATCTTACAACTTTAATTATCAAAATTTTGTTAAATGAAGTTTCACATTTTAGCTACAAAAAATAAATTAATAGAGGAATAAAAAACCTCCGAATAAAACTTACTATTATGTATTGTAATTATTACTATGCAGCAATAATATAAGTTTTAAAACAAAGTTAAAAATGCCAGAACTTTGAACAATAGGTAAACTTTGCTTAAAGTTTTCCTATTCTAGTATTTTAAAACTGTTTTTTAAATTTATATTAAGCGTTGTTTTCTCCCTTTTTAAATTCATTATATAGAGTTTCTGCAAAATATTGGGAGAATTCGTTACCTCATATTTTTTCATTTAAGAGTGTGGCAAAAAATAACTTCAGATATTCGTAAAATGCAACTTAAAAATTTTTTAATAACACAAATAGAGTTATTTATGCGTAAATAGTTTTAACTCAAAATGTTATTAATGAAATAAAAAACAAAGTCAAACCACAATTTATGTTAAAACGTTATCAAATTTAGCAAAAAATTATTAATTCATTAAAGAAGTTCTGTACTACCAAAATTCAATTTCTTAGGTATAACATTCGCAATCACATTACTAGAAAGCATTGTCCTTAGAAAATTACATATCTTTTTTTTAAAGATGTTTTCAGAAATAAGTAAAATTTATATTTTTTTTCTGTTTTAATGCGAATTCATGCATATTTTAAATGCTATTTATAAAACTAAAATTTTTCTTTTTAATTAATAAATATATATGCATTTTCTAATCTATATTTTTCACATTGCAACTCAACAAAATAAACCTAAAGTATTTAAATCCATGCGTATTAGTGCAAATATGAAACGTCGCATAATAAAATATATTAACAAATGCACTATCTGACACTTTTAAGTCACATGATTGCTACTGCATCGTATGAATACTGTTTTTATAAAAATAATTTTAATACATCGTTTTAATATATGATGCGATTTTCAAGATTAAATGCTTTTAACATACGATAATTAATTACGAGTATTATGAGATTTTTTTTCCTTTTTAATATTACTACGTTTAAATATACTTTTCATTTGAAAATGTTTCAAATGTTGTTATTTAATTTTTTTTGGAATTGGCAACAACAGTTAAAAATGGGAATTTTTAAAATATGAGTTAAATCTATATTAAGATCATAAAAAAATATGAAAAATTTGGGGGGGAAATCTTCAAATTTAAAAAACGATCAGAAACTGCACATTGCAACTTTGTTTCAAACGATTTGTTACTTTAAAGGATTTGTTAAACTGGTATGCAAGTTTTTTCAAAATTTTTCTAAAGAATTGCTTGGACGATTTCAACATTAAATAGCACTTGAAGTAATTCTTTGATTTAAAAAAACTGTGGGCTTCTAGGTGTTTATCATACATTTTTCTATAAAACTGCCAATTTTTATTTTTAACTTGCAACAGATTTTTTTTTCAATTTTTATTTTCTACTATCTTTACAAGAATAAAGTATTAAATTCAGGATAATTTTCGACTTTCGGTTTTTGTCGAATTTACATGTTTTAGCTGTCAGAGAATCCAAAAAACCTGTTTTTACAAAATGTGTCTGTGAGTCTTTGGCATATAGACTGTTTGCCTATATGTAGGAGAGAGGGGGGCACCTTTGAACACTCTAAATATTTTCTTTCAAATAAATTATTTTTTTTAATGTACATCGCAATACATTACTACTGCTTCAATGGAATAAGTATACAAACCTGCACCTTTTTTATGAACAATACCGTCTAAGCAAAGTATGTATTTTTCTCCCTCTCGAATCTAAACTTAAGAAAATAAAGTTGTATGATTTTTGTTTGCACTTTTGTGTCCCTAAAATTTTAATTTGTTGTTCAATTCTTAAATAAAGATATTAGCTTTAGTTAATAGGCTTTGTTTTATTCAAATTCTTCAGCCGATTTAAGAAACCGTTGTAATGTTGAATTCCATGTGATGGGGCGCCATTGAAGAGCGAAAAAACATCGAATAAATTGGTGATAAATAACAATTGAAAACATCTAAAGAGAATATTTAAAACTATGAAGTAAAGAGTTGTTGATGTATCTAAATATCATTAATTCTGAAATTTTGTATGTGGAAAGAGGTTAATTAAGAATGTCAAAGAACATAGACTTATACTGTTAACAATCCCCCCTCTTCTTACTTTACACACAGATTACAACCTCTGGATGTATGAGTGAAGTAGAGTTTCAAATATAAATTGATGATGCCATTAATTTTTTTTGGACAATTACAATCCCGAATACATGATAATGATTTATGATTTAGCAGGTTTGTCTAAAAAAGCCTATACTCTTCCATTTACTCTTTCCAAACATTATTTCTAGTTTTCGTAACGGATAAAATGGAATTTTATATCAGGTTTCTTCATAAAAAGAGTGAATGAAAATTTTTAATTTTGCAGAAGCATAAGACATCACATTGGTGTATTTCAACGATATTGTAAAGAAGTTTTCACAACCAAACACAATTGGGGGGACACCATGTGCTTTTTTTTAACAATTATTTTTTTACATTAACTTTGATGGATTTAAGTTTGGTTAAAAAGTAAAAAAAAAAGTAATTTTAATAAAATTTAGTTATTTAATTTTATTCATATTTCTTTATAGTTCTAAAACCTATGCAATTTTTATAAAAACTACATAGGGCCTGTTTGAACAAAAATCTTTCAGTTTTTTAAATCCTCACAACATATTTAGTTTACTTGGAAAACTTTTAATTTCTGGTTTATATCATGAAAAAATGCATTATTTTTATTATGTAACATTTAAAACTCAATAAATATAATTCAAGTAAGAAATGTATCGATTTTTTAAAAAACATTTCAAACGTGCCCCCTTTTCCCCTAATACAAATTTTGTGAACGCTCTATCTCAAGAACTTACACATGGTATTTAATAAAAAAATATTAAGATAACTGATATAAATATTTATATCAGTTATTAAAACTATAGTTATATATTCTCTTATATAAAATGGTATTGATGAGTTTTTGGTACGAATCGCCGAACAAGTGGCTCTTCTCTTCTGCATTTTTCACGATTTCCAAGACATCTTTGTCTCAAGAATTAATGCAAGGATTTACATCGAACTTCAGATTTAAATACAGGGTGTCCCAAAAGGTCGTTTACAAACTTAACATGCTGGTCTGTCATATCATGATGAACAATATTAAATAGGAAACTAAGGGTCCCAAACGTCTTCCAAAGGAGAAATGCGCCATTAAAGTTTAGGGTCCAAAAATTCAAATGATTATAAAAAACAGAAAAATTGGTGGATTCCTTTGCGGTTTTCACTAAAACTATTCTTTATGTAGTATTTACTTGTAAATAAATTATAAAGATAAATTTCAAAAAATGTCGATAGAGGGCGCTTTAGACTTTAGAGTAACGATAAACTAGTTTTTACCATTATTTTTTGCATCTCATTAAATTTTTTTAGAAGCTTAGACATAAACTTAAATTTTGAGCTCAAAATCTAAATCGTTGGAAGTGGTTAAGTAGCGCAAACTGAATTGCGGGGAGGAGGTTAAAATTTCAAGTGATTATAAAAAACGGAAAAATTGGTCAATTGATTTGCGATTTTCACTAAAATTATTCTTTATGTCAGTATTATCTTGAAAATAATTTATAAAGATAAAATTCAAAAAATGCCGATAGAGGGCGCTTTAGACTTTGGAGTAACGTACAACTATTTTTTTTCGTTATTTCTTGCATCTCATAATTTTTTTTAGAAGCTTAGACATAAACTTAAATTCTGAAATAAAAATCTGAATCGTTGGGAGTGGTTAAGTAGCGCAAACTGCGCTGTGTTCAATGGGGGTGGGGAGGTTCAAATTTCAAATGATTATAAAAAACGGAAAAATTTGTCGGTTTTCGCTAAAACTATTCTTTATATCAATATTTTCTTGAAAATAAATTTTACAGATATCTTTCAAAAAATTCCGTCAGAGGGCGCCTTAAACTTTATAGTAACCAACAACTATTTTTAACCGTTATTTTTTATATCTAATAAAATGCTTGTAAAAGTTCAAACTTAAATTTTGTGCTCAAAATCTGCATCGTTGTGAGTAATTAAGCGGCCAAAAATTGAACTGCGTTCGAGGGGTGGGGAAGGTAACATTTCAACTCCTGAACACAGTTCAGTTTGCGCTTCTTAACCCCTCCTATCGATTTAGATTTTGAGCACAAAATTTAAATCTAAACTTTTGCAAGCATTTAATTAGATTTAAAAAAAAAGAAAAAAAAAGAAAAAAAAACGGCTAATAATAACTGTTGGTTATTCTAAAGTTTAAGGCGCCCTCTAACGGATTTTTTTTAATTTATCTTTAAAATTTATTTTCAAGGAAATATTGACATAAAGAATAATTTTAGCGAAAACCAACCAATTTTTCCGTTTTTTATAATCATTTGAAATTTGAACCTCCCCACCCGCATTAAACACAGTTCAGTTTGCATTACTTTACTACTCCCAACGATTCAGATTTTCATCTCAAAATTTAAGTTTATGTCTAAGCTTCTAAAAAAAATTTATGAGATGCAAAAAATAACGGAAAAAATAGTTGTACGTTACTCCAAAGTCTAAAGCGCCCTCTATCGGCATTTTTTGAATTTTATCTTTATAAATTTTTTTCAAGATAATACTGACATAAAGAATAATTTTAGTGAAAATCGCAAATCAATTGACCAATTTTTCCGTTTTTTATAATCATTTCAAATTTGAACCTCCTCCCGCAATTCAGTTTGCGCTACTTAACCACTTCCAACGATTTAGATTTTGAGCTCAAAATTTAAGTTTATGTCTAAGCATCTAAAAAAATTTAATGATATGCAAAAAATAATGGTAATAAAGAAGGCACAAGTGATAAACAGCTCGAAAGATTTCACCTCAATACTAAGACTATGGAGGACCGCTACCAAAAAAGATGAGATATGCAAAGGGTTTCAGATTACAGTTTGAGTTTAAAAAGACACGTTTCTAAAATATATTCCAGAATGTCACGGAAAAGAAGCTTCCGAAACATTCAATGAGTATCAGTTTCATCAGTGACGTTTTTCTCTATTTTTGTTAGTAAAAATATTTGTATAATATAATTAAAAAATTATTATTTGAATATGTGTATATCATAATAATAAAAACTAACATTTGTGTATTATAAAAAATAAAAATCCTGTATTTATTTTACTTTTACATACATTTTTTAAGACATGGATTTACCTTAAAATAATGAAACATATATTTCACAAAAAGTTGTTTATCTTAAAAAACTGAGCTGATAGAGAAAAACTAATGCCATATTTGAATTCAGGACATCAAATTCATATAAAATCAGCTAAAAATACCCCGGCACCAAAACAGCTGTTGACCAGTGTTATTCACTGTTAAGCAAAACAAGATTGACCAATCATAAGCCTTCATTTTTGAGAACTTTTATTGTTCGAAGGAGAGAGTCTGATACATGGAGTGAAAATCTGCTATCGACACTGTAAAAAATTTTACCCTTTTGCTGCATCGTTACTCCATCGCTTTTATAGAATTTCTTTGTTTTGACCAATGAGAATGCTCCATAATAGAGCGAAGTAATCGTTTCCTATAAAAGCGATGGAGTGACGATGCAGCAAAAGGGTTCAATTTTTTACAATGCAAGCAGTGCTAAAATTTTGTATCCTTTAAGTGTGCAACAATTCTACTGAATTCCAAAGTTTCGATCACAGCGACATCTGCGGCATTTTCGTGATACATTATCTAGACTAGCCATAATTCTTGCATTTTTAGAAAATGTCCTGCAGATGTCTCTTCTATCTTTAAATTTCATTAGCATTGTTGCACATTTAAAGAATAGAACACTTTAGCGCTTTTTTTAAGTGTTACAGAGGGTGTGTTCAGCACATCTTGTAGACAAGTACGTAGACAAGTATTGTAGACAAGTACGAAATGAAAATCAAAGCAAAGTGTGACCTCAGCTACAATTCAACAGAATAGTTTTCATTGATGCCACAATTTGCTTTCGTACTGCCCTACAATCGGTCGATAACATTGGTTTTGTAAGTTGCTTTGAACACGCCCTGAGATAGCCGATTTCCACACTATATCCCCTAGATGCTATATTTCCGGTTTATTGCATAAGAGAACTTGTCTGGAATCCAGGTAGAATTTGCGCTGTTAGCGAAACCAGATTAACAAATCAGAAGCCTGAATGTTAGCAAATTTTTCAATGTTTTAAATAAATTTTCTTATTAATAAATTTTGCTTCGCAAACAGCGCAAAATTTATGTGAATCCTGGCCCTCGTCCAGTTAGGATTTTGCACTTTGAACACTGTTAAAAATTTTAAACTTTTACTTTATCGTCAATCCATCGCTTTTATAGAAAATGATTACTTCATTGTATTATTGTTCATTCTCATTGGTCAAAATAGAGATATTCCATAAAAGCGCTGGAGTGACGATGCAGCAAAAACTTCAAACTTTTAACAGTGAAAAGATCGTCTGTCTATGTAAGTGTAACATAAAAGCATGCAAAATGAACACTTCTAATTGGTCGATTGCTTCAAAATGAATTTGAAATTTAAAGTTTTTATTTTTAAAAAAGTTCTAATTATCAGATTTTTATGAAATTCGAATGGGACCACATGCGCCTCATACGCTTTCAAACAAAAAAAGAATTATCAAAATCGGTTCATATTTGCAAAAGTTATGCGTGAACAACAAATACATACAGGTCGAAATCATAACCTCCTCTTTGAAGTCGGTTAAAAACAAGTTTATCGTTACTCCAAAGTCTAAATCGTTTCTATCGACATTTTTTGAAATTTATCTTTATAATTTATTTTCAAGAAAATACTGACATAAAGAATAGTTCTAGTGAAAACCGCAAACGAATCGACCAATTTTTCTGTTTTTTATAATCATTTGAATTTTTGGACCCTAAACTTTAATGACGCATATCTCCTTTGGCAGACATTTGGGACCCTTAGTTTCCTATTTAATATTGTTCATCATGATATGATAGATCAGCATGTTAAGTTTGTAAACGACCTTTTGGGACACCCTGTATAACTTAACAGAATGATTATAGTTTGGTGTAAATCGTTCAACAGGTGGCGTTGGTATGTTTAATTATTTTACAGTTTTCACAGTAGTTTTATCTATTATCCTAACTGCGAGCGCTTCTGGGCTTAACTATACTGTAATATATATATATATATATATATATATATATATATATATATCCATTAAATTTACGGCGAAAACCTGCTGACAGCAACATTTGCCGCAGTTTTTGCCGTATAAATTGCAATAAAATTAGATATATAGTAAAACCCCGATAATTCGGATTAATTGGGACCGGACCAATCCGGATTATCGTAAATCCGGATTATCCGGAGAATTAGAAAAAAAAATGAAATAAAATAAAATATACTTAGAGAAAAACGCCTTTATGTTAAACTTATTGAATATTTATAGACATTAAAAATGTTTACTTTGCTTAATTCTTTCGAAAATATTTCAGAAAAAGTTTTTTTTTTCAGAATACGACGACGAAACAAGTTAATGTTATGGAAATTAGCCAATCGCTTCTCAAACTTGAAAAAATAAAGACCAAACCGATCTGGATTAAAGGGGTTCGAATTAGCTGAGTTCTACTGTAAAAATTTTTTTACATGTATTTTTACTGCAATGTTTACACAAAAACTATTGGCAATATTGCTGAAAGCAGATTTATTTTTTGCAGTGTAATGTTCTGTGTAAGACTAAATTTAAATTAAAGATAATTAAAAAGGTATGCAATCTATATGTTAAAGTGTAGGGAAGGTGGATCAAAATGGGTCAGTGAAACGTAAGGAGTTTGTTTCTCCCATTTAAAGATTTTCCGAAAAGATTATTTTGCAATTCATGAGCTATTTTTCAATTCAACTGGCCTCACTTTTATCAAATATAAATCTTTTACTGACACTTTGACAAAATTTTCAAACTAAAAATACTACACAACGGGTTTTTTAAACTACTGGTGCAAAAGGAATACAGAAATTGTTGATGGCAGCCAATTTGTTGGAGTGTAAAATTACAGACCGCATTTTCAGCAGTAAAAAAAAGATTTCTTTATGAAAAGAATGCTTCTATAGATAAAAGCTGGTTACTTTATAACAATTGAGAAAGCAAACAATTCTGATCCAGCTGGGATAAAGATCCCATTCCTCTCGGTAAAGCAGGACTCTTATAGAAAAAGTTGTCTCTATTTGGTGCAATTGAATCTACTACAAGATACTTTCAATAAACCAGACAATCAACTCTGAAAATTGCTATTCTTAACTGGACGAACAGAAGGCAGAAATTGCCAGGAAAATCAAACAAATGTGGAGTTATCTTCCATTATGGTAACTCCATTCCACATACATCTTTGACTGTCCAAAACAAACTCCTTGCATTCGATTTAGACATTCTGACACATTTTCATATATCTCCGGACATTGCTCTGTACGATTACTATTTGTTTCTTTCTTTCAAACATTCTCTTCACAAAATAAATAAATAAATAAATAACTCTTCGAATGACATAAAAATCACCTCGATAAATATTTTACCAATAAATCAAAAATATTTTTGAAAGAAGGCACTATTAGAAAGTCGGAAAGACAGAAGAACGTTTGTTCAATATGTATGCACAAACAATAAATCATCTTTAATTGATCTTCAATAAAATATTGCCGCTATCGAAATTGCCTTGGTTTATTTTATTTTTTTTTTTTTTTTAACGAAAGGAATATTTGGTACAACCTAATATTTCTGCAAAGACTACTTTTGCAGACTTGAAATATATACCTGAACCACTTCCTTAAATGAATTTTTTTAATACATAACTTTTTACAATTTTAGATAATGGACATGAGTTAATTCCTAAATTTCTGTTATCTCTGTGTTATGTGTACAGCATTAAACTATTTTGATGTACTTTTATTTTAGTAAATGCATTATACAAGTCTTTTATAGACAAACATGTTTCATATTAACTATACAAAAATATTAAATATTTTAACAATGTTCTCATAATATAAGAAAGTGTTCCATAATACACCGCTCGACATTGAAAATGCAACACCAAAAAGGAGTGGTCAGAAATTTATGCAAATTTTAGAGTAGACGCACGTCACTGAGTTATGCGAATGATGTGAAATGTGCAGGTCTCCAACTCACGTGAGGTAAGATATAAAGGAAGGAACTTGCAGAATGGGCAATATTCGTGTCGTTATTTCTGCCAGACGAATTATCGAAAAAATTTTGTTTTTGTCTCGGAGGATACGTGTATAGAAGAGAATGCCAAGCCGACGTCAAAGAAAGCACTTCCAGCAGATAGACGATTTTACGAGAGGTGTGGTGATCGGATTGAGAAGGGGGAGGTGGTCTTTACGTCAAATCGCAGCTGATACCCACATAAATGCGAGCACGGTGCATCGGCTGTGGCGAACATGGTTGGAACAAAGAAATGTGGCAAGATTGGGGAATGTACGTGCAGCCAGATGACTTCAGCACGTTTGGATCGACGCATACACCGACAAGCTGTGGCGGACCTGCAAGTCACTTGTACCTGGATTCTGCAGCATGTACAAGATACCCTGGATGTTTCCGTGTCGACCAGCACCATTTCCCGTTGATTGGGTGAACATGGCCTGCTCTCGCGGCATGCATTAAGAAGACTGCCACTGACTCGACAGCATAGACGCCAACGTACAGAATGGTGCCGGACTACAGCGACGTGGATGACAGAATGGCAAAACGTCATGTTCTCAGATGAGTTACGCTTCTGTTTATCCAGTGATAGTCGCCGAATACGTGTGTGACGTCTACGTGGAGACAGATCGAATGCGGCAGTAACTGTGGAACACCCCACCCCGATCACGTGGCACAGCGGTTTGGGGTGCTGTTGCGTATAATTCCATGTCACCTCTAGTTCATATTCAGGGCACTATGACGGCCGAACTATACTTGGATAATGTACTGCTACCGGTGGCAATTCCCTACCTTCAAGGGCTGCCTAATGCAGTTTTTCAGCAGGATAACGCCCGACTACACAGTGCTCGCATGTATCAACATGCTCTGCAAGATATACAGATGCTTCGCTGGCCACCGTACTCTCCTGAACCGTCACCAATCGAACATATGCAGGATGTGATTGGACGCCGTTTGCGGACACTTGTCCTGCCTCGTTCAGAAGACGAACTGTGGCAAATGGTTGAAAGGGAATGGAGAGCCATCCCTTAGGACACCATCCGTACTCTTATTGACTCTATGCCTAGACGTGTTTCTTCGTGCATCGCTGTCCGTGGTAGTCCTACATCCTACTGAGCCGACGCCGTTCTCATTCTGTATTCTGACTATTATTTTGAAATAAAGATCACTTAATGCTCCTTGTTGTCTCTGTCTTTTTCCCAAATTTCATCACTTTCTGACCACTCCTTCTTGGTGTTGCATTTTCGGTGTCGAGCAGTGTATATGTGTGACGCTTCATTTTCCATTCATATTTATACGTGAAAAATCATCAGGGCAGCAAACGAGTTCTTAAATTATTTGAATCTTATTCTTATTTGAATCTTATATGAACTGGTTGTATGCCTTTTAAGCATTTCAAATTAAACATATTAAAAAGTAGTTATTGTATAATGACGTCATTTTTATTCCACCAGCTCTGAAATTAAGAGCCTAATTTTGGAAGTAGGAGATGCTTTAGATAAACAAAGTTATTGAAACTTCCTTTTTCATGGAAAAAGATTTTATCCAAAATTGTAAATATGATTTGTTACATGAAATATTGTATTCAATACCCCCGATTAATATTATAATTAAAGATCCACCAAAAATTCGGTTTCGTTTTTGCTTTCCACTCAAAATCAGAGATTCGTCGAAATTTTGTTTTCGGCAAAATTGCTACAGAAAATTGGACCGGACTGAAACTCGATCGAAACTATCGGATTCCAAAACTTCGTTTCTTCTTTCAGAGATCTTCAACATCACACATTGAAGCTACATCGTCTTTAATGATACATTATTTATTAATATGAACTTCAATGTTTAAAATTATCAGTCATAGCTGACTCAAAACATTAGTGCAGATTATAAAGTAAGCAAGCATTATATACTGAACTTTGAAGACGCTATTCATGTGTACATTAAAAGATGCAACTCAGTAAAAAAAATAGTTGAAACCGGAAAAGTGTTTCGAATGCTCTTTGAGAAATTTTGAATGTAACAAATGATTATTTACAAAAAAATATAAAATATAAATCACGCTATATATACCTAAAATATTTTTAATTAGATTCGTTAAGTTAGAAAATCATTATAAAATATAAATCGAGCATTGTATACCTAAAATATTTTAATTAGCTTTGTGGAGTTAGAAAATCGTTATAAAATATAAATTGAGCTATGTACACCTAAAACCTTTTTAAATAGATTCGTTGAGTTAGAAAATCGTTATGAAATATGTATCGAGCATTGTATAAAAATACTATTTTTAAGTAGACTCGTAGAGTTAAAAAATCATTATAAAATATAAATCGAGCTAAGTTCACCTAAAACATTCTTAATTAAATTCGTAGAATTACAAAATCATTGTAAAATATATATCGAGCTATGCATACGTAAATAACTTTTAATCACATTGGTAGAGTTAGAAAATCATTCGAATTCGAAAATCATTTTGCATCATTAACGAATTAATTTCATTTTATTTTACATGAAAATTAAAAAGTTTCTGCTAGACACAAAGCGAGCCAACATGGGCCGCACGAATAATTAATTAATAATTATGTATATTTAAAAAACATGCATAATTAATTGCTATGCATATTTTTGTAAATGTTAGTTACTTTATAAAAAGTCGACATTTTAGTTTTAGTTTCTGATCGACAATAAAAAGATTACCGAAATTCGTTTTCGGTCTTAAAAACCAATTTCGTGCGATCCTTAAATATTATTAACTTTTAAATTTAAAATAAAGTTCAATTTCGCACCCCCCCCCCCCCGACGAACAACCGAATAAACTCATGCTATGGAAACATATTGAGTTGCCTCGTAGCTAGTATTTCTTAAATATTTCTAGTCATAAATGAAAATATAAATTTATTATTTCAATTAATTCTGATAGCTCGTTTTCCTTTACAAATGTAAAACGGAAGAAGCATGTCAGTTTCATGAGATTTTAAAGCTGAAATATAATAAAAAAGACATCTTGAAACCTTTCCAATAAAAATGCAAAATAGAAAAATATTTTAACATCTTAATTTTTCAGTTTAAAAAATATTGAATGTTTCTGACATCTTGTCTCTTAACATGATGCATAATCTGTTTTAGATCTAAAAAAGTTTATTTTAGTTTTATCTTCTTCGTAAAATATAAATTTGTAAAAAACTTGTCATATTATGAATACATTTTATGCATTTGTTTTTGAAAAACGCAAAAAAAAGAAAAGAATCAAGGCTATCAGAAAAATATTCTATGAAATTTTACAATGCCGTTTCCATGAAGTCCTCTTAAACTGTCATTTTTTCTATTTTGAGAGTCTTTCATCAGCTCTAGTGCTTATTTACCAGGATGCATTAACTTTATTTCATTAATTTGATTCGCAGTGATTGCAAAAATTACCGCTGTTAAAAATACTTTTTTTTTTTTTTTTTCAAAACATGCACTTTTTTTTCAAAATGTTTCTTAATATGGTATCACATGTATAGATAAAAATTACGTGATTCATTTACACGTTGCCACTAAAAATTGTCGTTTTTTTTAGAACAACATTTGCAGAATGATTATCGAATGGTTAACAGCAGAACAAGAAAGTAAAATGCTCGAACACGATAGTGAAAACGATTTTGAGCTTTAATGAATAGATTCTAAGAATTACAGATATTTAATACCACTGATTTTCAATACTAAACTTTTCATTATTTAATCCCATAATTCTGAGATTTAATTAATCTGAACCCACACTCAAGAAGCAGTGTCATTCAAAATTTGTAATAATTACCACCTATTTACTTAATTCAAATACTATCTACTACTACTACTTTCTAAAATATTTGGAACTACTTGGTTATCCCGTCGAGCAATTTTGCTAAATTATAAAAATCGCCTAACTACTCACCAAATTATATAAATTGACATAATTTTTATCTTAAATAACAAAAGAACAAATAAATTAGTATAAAAATACAAAAAAAAAAATCGAAGTAAAAATCATTTGATGACTTACAAGCATGCGTAACATGGTTTGTCAGGCGAATGTGACATTTACGATCCACCATTATTGGCCTTTAATCTTATACTTCGGCGATAGTTTTTTGGTAAACGGGAAAACCGGGAATATTTTTAAATTTATTTTTGCTCGGAAACGCGTAAAATTGGCATGTGTACGACAGAAACTGTGTAATCGAAAGACGTTTTCCATTTTTTGGTCAACAAAAAAGATCTTAAAGAAAATACTGTGAAAGTAAGCGTTTTGAACCGAATTTTCGATGAGATACTTAGAAGTATGAAAACCATCATTATTTCTGATAATTTGATAAGAAATTTATTTATAAAAAATGGAAAACTCATATCTATTCCAAATCGCCTCAATAATTAGAAGGCTAGTTTTATGCCTTTATGCTTAAAAATGAGCAGGGATATTGAGAACCATCTTAATTATTCTTCTCGATATACTTTATGCGGCATTACTTGTTATACATTTAAATATGCAAGTTATAAATACACATAATTCGAAAAAATTGTCATATATATTTATGTTAAGGCTTATTTATAATATTGTACAACATCGCAATTCTATGTTATTTAAAATTAAATTTTATAATATTAATTTACATTTCTTGAAATTCAGAAATACCTGAAGCACGAAATACACTGTATGGGTTTTTTTTTTCTGTATGAGTTAGAACGAATGTTTAAGTTAGTGTTAAGTTGTTGGCGTAATACTATAGTCTATTTCTTCAAATACCTGATTAATATCTCTTTATATCAAGTCTTTAATACTGAACAATGTCTCTTTATAGCAAATTCATGTTGTCGCAATGTTTGTTTGTATCGATTGCATGCTACTGTCACGACATTTGGTGATACGTAAATTTTGGAAATGTCAATATCACCAACAATACTTATGGAATATTGCCGAAATATCATTATGTTTTTCAAAATAATTTCAATAAAATGCCGTGAATTGCTGCAATATTAAATGTGATCTCTAAACAATTCTAACAATTTTTTTTTATTTTTAAGAGTTACCTTTTCATAAATGTATTATTATCTAATACCAATAAATATAATATTCAGATAAAAATAGACTCATAAATTTGTTAAACATTTATATTTTTTACCCTATTTCAAAATGCAACAAAAGAAGCAATATTTTGACAAGTCACAATTTAATCAGATCATCCCTTTTCAATCGAATCATTGAAAACAATTTACGTTTTTCTTACTCCTATTTTACTAAGTCAAATTTTTGAGTTAAAATACAGTTTATTTAAACTGTATTTCTTGTTAATCATTTATTATCGATCCAATATAATTTTTTATTCCACTTGAGTATAAAGCATCGGTTTTATAATAAAGGTTAATTGTATAATATTTTTGCTTTTATTAGTGGAATTGGCTGTAAATAATAATTCTTTATACATTTTGTTCATTCAAACTCGGTATAAAATATCAAAACAAGAGAGTCGAACGTAACACCCGGAGGTTAACGTTACAGTGCTCTATTAATTGTGTAATCATGGATTTGGTTGATACAATAACTTCAAATAATCTGTTACAAATAATGTCTATGCTTAGTATAATTTAACTGTATTGTTAAAATCACAGACCAAAAAACCACATTTCCCTTAGATATGTTAATACCAAATTGAATTTCTCAGTCGTATATTGATTAAAGAAACTTTACGAAAAAAATATTAATTCCACATCACAAAAGTGTCCAGGGTATCAAACTTAGTACTCCTAGCCTAAATCTGTTCAGGGCATTTTTCAATCAGTTAAAACTAATAAATTCTCTCGTAAGATTTCTCTAACCAATAGACAGACAAAAATATCTAAATGACTCATTTGTAATTTGATTCTTTACTAAATTAATCTATGAGTCTGCTTGTTACATGCTTTTTTTTAATTGGTTAATGAATATCGATCTGTAATAGTTGGAAGCATTAAGTGTTTCTAAGATGAATTTATTATCTAGTCATCGAACAGCTTACCAGAGTATGACAAAGTAAATAATCTACAGGGTGTTTCTAAATTCATGGTACAAACTTTAAGGGGTGATAGTACACATCAAGGCAAACAATATTAAATAGGAAATTAAAGGTCCCCAACATCTTCCGAAGGAGATAGGCGCCATTAAAGTTTAGGGTCCAAAAATTCAAATGGTTATAGAAAACAGAAAAATTGGTCGATTCGTTTGCGGTTTTCACTAAAAATATTCTTTATGTCAGTATTGTCTTGAAAATAAATTATAAAAATAAATTTCAAAAAATACCGATAGAGGGCGCTTTAGACTTTAAAGTGACGAACAGCTATTTTTTACTGTTATTTTTTGCATCTCATTAATTTTTTTAGAAACTTAGACATAAATTTAAATTTTGAGATGAAAATCTAAATCGTTGGGAGTGGTTAAGTAGCGCAAACTGAACTGTGTTCAATGGGGGTGGGAAGGTTCAAATTTCAAATGATTATAAAAAACGGAAAAATTGGTTGATTCGTTTGCGATTTTCGCTAAAACTATTCCTTATGTCAATATTTACTTGAAAATAAATTTTAAAGATATCTTTCAAAAAAAAAAAAAAAAAAAAAAAAACCGTCAGAGGGTGTTTTAAACTTTAGAGTAACCAACAATTATAATAAATTTTTATTTTTTGTATCTAATTAAATGCTTGTAAAAGTTAAAACTTATATTTTGATCTCAAAATCTGCATCGTTGTGAGTAATTAAGTAGCGGAAAATTGAACTGTGTTCGAGGGTTGGGGAGAGTAACATTTCAACTACTGAAAACAGTTGGTTTGCGCTTCTTAACCCTCCCATCGATTTAGAATTTGAGCTCAAAATTTAAGTCTAAGCTTTTACAAGCTTTTAATTAGATGCAAAAAATAACGGTTAAAAATAGTTGTTGGTTACACTAAAGTTTAAGGCGCCCTCTAACGGAGTTTTTTGAAATTTATCTTTACAATTTATTTTAAAGGAGATATTAACATAAAGAATAGTTTTAGCGAAAACCGCAAACGAATCGACCAATTTTTCCGTTTTTTATAATCATTTGAAATTTGAACCTCCCCACCCCCATTGAACACAGCTCAGTTTGCGCTACTTAGCCACTCCGAACGATTTAGATTTTCAGCTCAAAATTTAAGTTTATGTCTAAGCTTCTAAAAAAATTTTATGAGATGCAAAAAATAACGGTAAAAAATAGTAGTACGTTACTCCAAAGTCTAAAGCGCCCTCTATCGGCATTTTTTTTAATTTCATCTTTATGATTTATTTTCAAGATAATACAGACATAAGGAATAGTTTTAGTGAAAACCGCAAACGAATCGACCAATTTTTCTGTTTTTTTTTTTTTTTTTTTTTTTTTTTTAATAATTTGAATTTTTGGACCCTAAACTTTAATGGCGCTTATCTTCTTCAGAAAACGTTTGGGACCTTTGATGTCCTATTTAATATTGTTTGTCTTGATGTGAACTATCACCCCTTAAAGTTTGTACCATGAATTTAGAAACACCCTGTATATCAGCCAATCTTAAACTATGAGATATTATGGACCCCTTTTCTTGTTCCCTCTACCTTAGCAGACCTTTAAGATTTAAGACGGGAATTGTTGATGTCCTTTAGAATATTTAATGAATATATACACCCTTACACAGGAGCAATAAAATCTAATAAGACTGAGTTTTTAGGGTTCGGGAAATTTGAAATATTTCACCTTGTTTTATAAAGAAAAGAAAGTCATAAATTAAGTAGATTCCTTTTGCAGAGACCCAAAAGGTGCAATGCGGCTCCTTTGGTGTTTTTCAAACGGCAATTTAAATATGGATGTTCTATATTTAAAAAATAATTGAACGAAATCAATGTATTATCTAATAGCAAACCGCATCATACATATTATAACTCGAAAGAGTATAAAAAAATTTCAACGCGAAATACTCTACAATATTTTGAGATGTTTTTGAAGTAAGTACTACTAATGAACATGTAACGAATAATGTAAATATTTTTTAAATATTTGTCTGATTTTTTTTGGCTTTTTAAATTATAATAAAAATTTTATGAAAAAATATACCTCAAGTTATTTTATATATATATACATAATGCTTCTGGGATTTAAAGAAGTAGTTATTTAACCTTTTATACCTTAGAATACAATTAAACATGGAGATCATAGGCAGATATATAATACAATATGTTAATAAACGTTTTATATGACTTACGTTAGTATTAAAAAAAAGATCAACGCAATAAACAAAATTTTAAAGAGAATGACAATTTAATATGAAGGAGTTATCAATGAAATTTTTGAAAATTTGTCTTCAGCTTTCTTTTAGTGTAATTATTTAATATTTAACTAAAAAAAAATCAAGTTCACATTTCTAACATGGAAAAAGCTTTGTAAGTCATCTGTCTAACGTAGAAATCATCGATCATTTTTATAAATATTTTCCATATATTTGTAGAAGTGAGTAAGTTTTAATTAAAAAAAAATTACAGCAAAATTTACTTATCACAAATGGAAATTTGATAATTAACTTTTTTTATTATTATTTATGCAATTGTAATCTTTTGAAATTCATATTGTATAAAATATAACCATTCGCTAATAATTTAATTTCTAAAATTTATCACGGCAGTTTAAAGTTTCACACGATACATCGAAAAAAATTGATTTAGTTAAGCAAGAAATTTATCTAAACAACGAAAATGAAACAAAACATGTACTTTGAAACAAAACGAATTATATAAACTACTAAGAATTTTCTTCTGTTTTTACATTTTTGCTTTCTTCTATCTTCAATAGAAGAAAGTATTGTAATCGAAATTTTTTCGATTTCAATTTTTCGACGGATTTACACACTTTAGGGGTCAGAGATTTCAGAAAAAACATGTTTTTACAAAATTTCTGTCAGTCCGAGTGTCTGCCTGTCTGTGGTCCGTATGTCACCATTCTATCATCAAAAAATGTATGAAGATATGCATAGAATTGAACCAAATTTTTTGTGAATGTTTTTGGCTGTGGCAAGCAGGTCCTCCTTCATTTTTGAAATATTCCGTAGGAAAAAGGTGCTGCAATAGCGATTTTGTGTCATTTTCAATGTTTTACCAACTAAAAGTGTATGAAGTTATGCATCGAATTCAACCAATTTTTTGTGTAAGTGAATGGCTATGGCTATTTTGTCATCCCTGAATTTGAAAAAAAAAATCCACCGGGATCACAACTGGAAAGGGGCACTGTAATAAAAATTTTTGTGTCATTTTCAATATTGTACCTTCTAAAAGTGTATGAAGTTATGGATGAAGTTGATATAATTTTTTTGTAAAAGTATATGGCTATGACTAGTTGGTTTTCCCTGAAATTGAAAAAAAAAAAAAAAAAAAAAAAAAAAAATCCGCCGGAAGGAGGGTACTGAAATAGCAATTTCTGTGCCATTTTAAATATTGTACTACCTAAAAGTGTATGAAGTTATGGATAGAATTGAACCAAATTTTTTGTGAAAGTCTATGGCTATGGCTAGTTGATCCTCCTTGAATTTGAAAACAATTCACCAGAAGTTGGCGCTGTAATAGTGATTTTTGTGCCATTTTAAATATTGTACCACCTAAAAGTGCATGAAGTTATGCATAGAATTGAACCAAATTTTTTTTGTGAAAGTGTACAGCAATGGGTAAAATTTCCAACCTGAATTAAAACATATATCCGCTGGAAGGGGGCGCTATAATAACGATGTCGGTGCGTTTTCATTATTTTATCAGACAAAAAAATGGTGTGAAGTCATGTATAGAACTGAACTAAAATTTTTATTTATGAATATTTTTGGGTATGGAAAGTAGTCCTCCCTGAATTTGAAAAAATCTGCCTATCATTCAAGTGTGCAATCTGAAAGGATTTTCTAAAAATTTTCTGTAGGAGCAAGTATGCATAATACAACCAACCAGAGTCCATAGAATGTTTTTAATTTTAATTCCCAGCAGGATTAAACCATTCAAATATATTAAAATTTCGCATAATAATTTTTTTATGTAAAAATCAACGAAAATTTTCTACACTACGTCTTACAAAACATTCTTTACCGATAATATTTTTTATTTAAATACGGATAACACTGAAAGTAACTGGTTGCTGTATAATCATAAATGAGAATTTAAAAGTCTTTTCTTACGAGTCTTCTCTAAAATTTAACATTTACTAGAATAAATATAAAAAAATCATGCTTTAAAAGAATAATTTATAAAAAATATAGGATTTTCTTTTAAAGTTTAAATTGGATTTTTATGATTACAATACAGAATATCTACCAAAAATTTCAAAACAACTAAACCTCTAATTGCTAACACATATTTTATGCTTTAATTAGTAAAATTATAAATTTTTAATTTCAGAAATTATAAGAGTTGCAAATTAATGATTTTACTAGTTAATGACATACAATAACGTTATGTACATCAACATTTTGTAATAATTATTTAATTTTTTTAAATATTACTATTATTTACATTTATTAAAATGATGAATAACTGCATTTAATACACAATTAGTAATATTGATTAAAAGGAATAAATAGTTAACTCTAATTAGGATGAGAATTACACTTTTATCTTTTAATTACTAAAATATTTAATTATTTAGACTACATTCTAGAAAGTAAAAACGTCAGGATCCTAATTACGAAAAAAGACATTTTAATAGTAAAGAGGGTTATTACATAAGGAAATATATTAGTAAATTTACTAATTGCATTTAAAAATATATATAAATATTTAATATGATAAATAAAGTGATATTTATTTTTATTGAATTTATAAATTACGAATTGAGCGATACAATGAAACTGAAACGTGATTCAATACTATATTTTTGACGTGATTTAATACTATATTTTTACGTGATTTAATACTAGATTTTTTCTAAGAAACTAAAGATACTACTGCGAAAAGGGAAGTTTCTAAGAAAAAAGGGGGGGAGAAAAAAAAAAGAAAAGAAAATGAAAATGATTTAAACTAATTTATACACATCATGTGCAGACTAAATATAAAAATAGTCATTTGTATCTGAAATCCTCAAAATATTAATTAAAAGGAGCAGGATTATGAGTAAACAGTAAGGAATATCAGCATACGTGTTTCATTTTTTTATAAAGAAAATCTTTGAAACATTTTTAATACCTACAGTAAGGAATATCAGCATACGTGTTTCATTTTTTTTATAAAGAAAATCTTTGAAACATTTTTAATACCTAAGTAATTTCGTAATTTCTTGTATATGAGTTCCAAAACAATTCTTTTTTTTTTTATTTAACCATTACCAAACACGTTCATTTTTATACTAATTTGTTATTTTTCTCTTATGCATTCGTTGACAATAGTTGTTGAACAAATACCAATTTTCCTATTTATTATAAATTTACAGTTGCAAAAGTAAAATAAGAAAATAATTTACAGGCTCGATAAAAAATTACTTTAATTTTTTACAAGACTTATAAGACAATTTAAATCTAAAATCTTTCGAAATTACGTTCATCTTAGATATTAACACTTTTAATGCCGTTTTTAAGATTTTGAGACTTTATTAGCTTCAATTAAAAAAAAAAGTTGATTAAAATCCCGATTTAATCACTTATTTAAACAATTTGATTAAAATCGTTGACACCTTAATTGATAGCTTCTAGCTCGGAAAACTTAAATTATCCAACCAACATCCCTTTGTTCTATCTGAGTAATAAACATGCATAGGACAGGGATGATACTGTGCAACCGAATATGGGAACAGGAGAAATTTATTACACCTGGGCTCAACTCATTACTGTCATAATACACACGAGATTGGAGGCGTTGATATGACGGAAACGAGATTGAAGCACTTAATTTTATTAGTTTTTAATGCTTTCTCATTCTAAAAGTTTTAGAATAAAGTAACCTAGAATTTTGTTGAATATATTATGTAAAAAAACTGCTCATAAAAGTTATATAGTACATTAAAGTTATAATGAATAGAAATCGACATATTGAAATCGATACTGTAAAATAAAGTTTCGAAGAAAAAGATGTTAAAAATATCTTTTTCTTCTTTAAATCTAATCATTCATTTTCTTTTATGACGGTTAAAATTTACATACAAATGCCTTTATTAATCATACAAAAGGTTGAACATTTATCACAAAAAATCAAGACTGAAAATCGAGCGAAAAAAGAAAATTGAATAACATTTCATATAACGTATTTGAAAATTTCAGTGAAAAACCTCACCCATATAAATAAATAAATATTTAATATTTCAAATAATTCTAGTTATTTTACTGTTATTTTTTTAAATTGTTAACTGGTAAAGTGATGCCCTTAATAACCCCTTTTTTAGGTGCGTTTGTAATTGTGAAATTAACCTATAGTTGTCGTTCAGTCCGTCCGTCTGTCCGTCCGTCCGTATATAACAACGGAAAAACTACCTAACCGAATCGTTTAAAATTTAAAATATATAATTATTACATAACTTTGGCGAATCATTTCAAATTTTATGAAAATCGGATGCATAGATCAATTACAGGAACAATCAAAAGTACTCCGTTACATTATGGTCAATGGCGAAAAAAGTTTCAAATGCATGATCTGGTGTTACACTCATTCGAACATAATAAAATTGATATGAATCTATAAAGTACATAATATAATATACATTTTGCACAAACTGCGGTGCAAAGAGCATTTGTTATTGATTTACAAGGCCACACAAAAGTATTCTATTACATGATAATGATATAGAGAGAACATTGTTTGGTGCGCATTTTAATTATATTAAACTATTTCACATTTTATAAATATGATATATGTTGCTGAGGTGTAATAAGAGATATCTGCCTGTATATTTACAGGAACACAAAAAAGATTTCGACCACTATACTGTATCCGAAGTATTATCTATTATAACACCAAGATCTGAATATTTTTTAAAAGTTCGTTATCGGTCGAACACACCTCATTTGCTACGGTTCACGTACATCTTCCAACTTTTTTCTATGCATATAATTTCTTCATTACGCGGAAAAAACTGTTTTCCGCGTAACAACTAAAATCAGAAAATATTTTTTTCCGGGACTCGGAACTGTTTTCCGTTGAAACAGCTGAATTTTGTTTAATGTACCCCCCAACCAAATTTTTTGTTAGAATGACCAAATTGTAAACAAAATTTTGTTGAGTTAACAAAGTTATTTGGTTAGACTAACCACAATCCGGTCATACTAACCAAAATATTTCTTTTCGGCTAAATTAACCAAAATTTAGTAGTTTCATCAAAACAATTTTTTCCGTATAGTGAGTAAGATTCAGATAAAATAATAAAGTTTATAATTATGCATTTACTGACCTATTCAATTGACGTATACAATCCTGTATAAATACTACTGTTTCTATAAAAAATCATTTTTATGTTATAATTTTAAGGTGCATTCATATGACATAGGTGATGACCTATACAATACGACTTGCACACTGAGCGCATGCTTAGACAGACTTTTTAACTTCGTTACTTCGTTACCCTAAACTTCGTTAATACCCAATTCAAATCGGATACTTAAATTGTCTAAGATCGCTGGCCCCACCAGTGGCAGAGAAGTTCTGCATTCGAAACAGGTAATTGACACGTGCTGGGTCGAACCCAATCACGGTCGTCGGTTTAATCATTCGGAGTTTTCCGTGGTTTTCTACGAACCTTGGATTTCTTTGCATAAATACGGGTTGGATTCCCTTAAAAGGTTCCCCATGGAGGGTACATACTCCTCAGTGTCCATATCCCATTGATAGTTGACCGTCATAAATACCACAACAACTTAGATCGCCGAACTATCTAAGAGAATTCCGCAAACTTTCTCAGTGCGGCTATTACATATGTGACGAATGACATTTTGAATTGTAGAACAATGTTAAACAATTATCCTGGACCTATTTTCAAAGAAAAATTGATTTTTCAGTTTGAAAATGATTGCTACTGATTAAAAGATTAAATTAAATATCTGGAATAATTTTTTTACACATTTTATTCATTTTTCAGTAATTTCTTATTGTGTGATGGAATCACAATGTGTAAACCATGAATCAAACATGATACTTAAAACTGAAAAAAATTTATGGGAATAACAAAACATTCAGGTTTTAAACTAATACGAATCTCAAATATGATATATAAGCAGTACAAAGTTATGATTTGGAGCAACCCATTTGAATTAAGGTTAAATTATTAACTGTCATTTGACGTGACGGAATGATAGTAAGTTTTTAAAACCTCTATTTTTTTATTAATGACTAAACTTATCAATTTTTTAAATGTTTTATTGTCCAGAATAGTCGTAATTAGATAATTATTCACATTTGATAGCTTTTTTAAAAGCATATCGAACCCGATTACCTACTATTTGAAATGTTGATTGATTACAATACAAGACTTTATTTAGCATGAATTATTATCAAGAATATGGCTTTAAAGTTATAGTAAAACATTGAATATTATGCTACATTCATTATGTTACATTCATTTAGTAAAGAAATGCAAAATAGGTAACAATTATCTCTTTTTTTCCCAAGTGTTCTTCAAAAATACTATTTATACACAACTGCAAGCTTTTACTCTTCAGCCATTTTTTTTATTTGAACTTATGCGAGGGGCAAATAAAATAAAAATTTTGAGTCTAAAACATTAAAATTAAAACTTGCCATACATTTCAGAATTTAATTTATAAACTATAATTATTTAATTTGTAAATTTATAATTTACAATTTTTTTAATTAAAGTTGACTTTTATATGGAGTTGCCCTGTAAAGTTGTTCAGGGAAGGTGATCGGACATCCCAGGCGCTTTTAAATTGATTTTTTATAAGTGATTTACCATACTGCTAGATAATATGTGCTTCAGTTGTTCCTTCATAAATGAAACGGTAGAATATTAAAACAAATCACAGAATTTTATTTCTGATTGATAGTCTTCAAATAAGTCTCATTGGCAGCCATGCCACGGGTGTTGCATGCAATATCCTTCCCGACTTCCCAGTCTCAAAAAAGAAAAAAATACACACAAAATTGCTATTTATGCTCAACCATTGGCAGAAACCTACGAATGTCCCAATTCTTATTCTTTGAAAATTTTATTATACAACTTATAAGAGAAACACAAGTATTCTGTTTTCCAGTAATTCTAGAAAAAACACTTCAAATAGAACAGGGAATAGATAACAGAAATTCTTGTTTCCTCGTGTCACTTGCACTGCACAACAAAAGTATCACAATAAGATGATTATTTTCCCTTATATTCCACCAATAACAATTCAATTTCTTTTCAAAATGAATTCAAAATATTGCAAACCACATTAAAAAATATAAATCACATTTTTGTTTCTCAAGTTTTTTCAAACTAATTTATTAGTTTGTGAATAAGTACTTGGTACAGATATCACATACTCACCGGTGTACCTAATTAGTGCCAAAATGTCATTATTTTGTCTGATATAATAACCCGCCTATCTTTGTTTATGTATTTTTTTTAATTACTTACTTTCATATTCTTTTTTTTTATTATATTACTTGTTATGTCTTATATAGTTATTACATAAAGTTGTTATTTCCTTCTTAAAATATTAAAATAGTTTTAAAATATGTATGCAACTGGTATTTGAAAATGATTTTTACACTTCAAATTGACTTAAAAAATATTCTTGCCAAACTCGGTATGTATATGATATCTCTGTCAAATATAATTTTTAATTTAGTCGGAGTTCGAAAATTGCTTTAAAAATTTATCACGAGCCGGATTTCGGAACCAGTGCCCGCCGCATTATAATGATACACGAGCCCACAGGAACACATCACATCTCCGTTACATATGTGTGACATTATGACTTGGGGAGCCAGAAAAATCGTCGTAGCACAGTTAGATTTTGTTTAAATAAACAGGATCTCTCAGTTCTACTGCACAGGCTTACAAAATGGAAAATAAATGTAGCGGCTTAATGAAGAGTAGATACATTGATAGCTTCAATGTAGTTTATTACATGCAGTCACACTGTAAAAAAAAGGGTCGATCTACTAAAAAAACATTAGTGATCCTTGTAATTACTAAAAAATTTTTAGTAATCTTAGTCGGTTTCTAGAAAATCTGTAAGAATTACTAGAAAAAAGTTAGCAATGAATAGAGTTAATAGTTTTATATTTTTAATAGCTAAAACTCACTCGGTGTGGCATTGATAGCATAGTGGTTATAGTAACGGGCGCCAGGCTGAAAGGTCCCGGGTTCGATGCTGGACACAGCCAAATACGCCCCGAATGTATGTAGTGTAAGTACTCGTTAATAAAGAGATTATGAAAACCCTGTCGGAGCAGGTAGCAATGTTTGGTGCTGCCATCTATTGCGGTTTTGCCAAAAATCTATCGTTTCAGAAGTCTGGATGCAGCTCAAAGGAAGCTCCTGCTCTTGGGTGCACGTAAATGCTATTAAAAATCATTTTGGAGCTATTACTAAATTTTGCTTGATGGTTCATACTAAAAATTTTTAAGTTAGTTATACAAAAAATTCTTTTGTTCAGTATACAAATGAAATGCTTGTTTCACTTGCAAAAAAAAGTTTGTAATGGTTACTAAAAAATTCTGTGGAATACAAATTTACTAAAAAATTTTTAGTAACCTCTTGTATTTTTTTTTAAGTGCACATCAACAGAGAAATGTTCTTAATTTCCCGACGAAATGAATCCAATTGAAAAAATAAGCATTCCATTTGAAAGAGCAGCCATCTGTCGTAGTAGTCAAACAATTTTCACTGAACCGACTGTCCACCTTCATCTTCAAACTCCTGACGAAAGTAAAAAAAAAAGAACTTTATAGAACATTTTATAATTTCAGACCCGATCCCTTCATGTGAACAAAAAATCAGCATCTGGTGTTGAGATCAAAACATTGGAATCGAATGTCTCCCGCAAACGATAACTAAATAGATTATTATGAGCTGCATAGATTATTATTAATTATAAAATTTTTATTTAACTTATTTAATAATCCAAAATAGTTACAATTTGAATGTAATTCACAGACGATAATTTAATTAAAAAAGGAAAATAAATGAATTTTTTGATACGTTATAAATATAAAACGCCAAAAAATAAAATAAAAAATGATATTTTGAATAAATAAGCTTTTTCGGAATACATTCAATAAGACTTTTAAAAAGGAGTTGATAAAATCAGATAAAAAGTGAGTTTTATTAGGAATTTTAAGAAATAAAATTTATCTGAGAATTTTTTTTATTTTGAACCATTTTTTTTAGATTCTCGCATATTGGAATAAATGTTTTTAAGTGGAATTACAAATTTATATCGTTTCTATAAAGATTAATGGATTAGAATAATAAGATTTTAATTTCATAAGCATGGAATACTGTTAAAAGAAAATTAATATAGTATAAGTTTGATTTTGGCGAAAAAATAAATAAATTTTGTACTATATATAAATTACATACGAGGACGTTATTGATACAACATTGATATTCTTGAGCATTCAGTTGGTAAATTAATTTAAAGACTTTTTATAACTTAAGATTCGACTTACCAGAATATCAATTAAAATTATAAAAGTTAAAATGAAAACAACAACAACAACAACAACAACAACAATAATAATAATAATAATAATAATAATAATAATAATAATGATGATGATGATAATAATAATAATAATAATAATAATAATAATAACATTTCATGTATTTGTCACAATTATATTTTACAGCTGAATGAACACTGAAATTAAGATTTTTTTTCAGTTAAAGATTTATTTAATTTAGAATATAAAAAAATAACTTTACAGACGCGTATAATATTTCTTCAAATAAAATTACATTTATGTTCCGGATGAATAATTGTGTTTAAAAATCAATGTATAATGAAGCTATTTTAAAAATATCCTTAGCTCATTCTGAAAGATACATGACAAGATTAACTTTTAATAATTAATTAAGCGGAACATTTATCCATCAGTGGATCCAACGAGTTAAAATAGACGTTAAATTGCAACGGTGTTTAATCTTTCTCATTAAATTGATAAATTATTAATAAAGAATTTTTTTAACTAAGCTTCGAAAATTTCTTAGGGATAAGGTTAAATACATTTCAGTCAAACAACGTAAAATTGAAATAAGAAAAAATTTAAATTACAAAAATACAATTTCATAAATCAGTTTCAGATCTTAAACGCAAATATTAATATTGCCCATGTTAGACACAAAATCTTGATGTAGAACATAAGAAACCGTGGAATTATTATTTCTTTTACAGTTACATATAATATAATTTTAGTGTATAAAAAGAACACTGTACACACGTGTATGATGTTTCTTCAAATAAAATTACATTTTGGATAGGGATAAAAAATTCTTTTTAATAATCTATGCATTATAAAGTGGTTTTGAAAATATTCTAAATTCATTATAACAGATACATGACAAAATTAACTCTGAACACTAAATTAGGCAGGATGTTTACTTAGCAGTGTATCTAGAGAGTTAAAATCACATTATATTGCAACGATGCTTAATCTTTTAAAATTAAATTGATAAATTATTATTATACAGGGCTTGTACGGATCTTAGAATGTGAAGATCATCCAATTCTTTGATATCAGTATTTTATAATGACAAATTTATCTTTAAATAAAGCAAAATTTCGCTAGATTTATTTATTTATGAAAAAAAAATTCTAGTATTTGACCCGAAAAACTAGAAAACTAACGGTAACCGTACGAACCCTAATAAAGAGATTTTCTACTAAGATTTAAAGATTGCTTACTGATAAGGTTAAACGCAAGTCAGATAAATAAATGTAAGATAAAAAAAAGGCGTAAATTTTAAATTACAAAAATAAAATTTCAAAAAATAAAATATAAGTCTTAAACATAAATTTTAAAATTCCCAGTAGTAGATACACAATTATAAAGTAAGTGATAATAAACAGTGAAATTATCACTTTTTTTTCAGTTTCATATAGTAAATTTTTAGGGAAAAAAATAAATTTTTACACAAGTATACAAAATTTCTTCAAATAAAATGGCATTTAAGTAATGGATGAAAAATTCCTTAAAAATCAATCATAATAAAGATGTTTTTAAAATATTCTGTATAAATATTCATTATAACAGGTATAGGACAAGATTAACTTTTCACAATTAACTAGGCAGAAAGTTTAGTCATCAGTGGTAGGGAGTTAAAATGCCCGTTAAAGTGCGACAATGTTTACTATTTCTAATTGAATCGATTAATTATTAATAAAAAGTGTTCGCACAGATCCTGGAATTTCAAGACCATGGAATTCACCGGAATCAGTATTTTCTTAGAGAGATTTTTTAATTAAATAAGGTGAAATTTAGAATCTTTGAACTAAATTAATTTTTTTATGAAAAAAATACTGATGCTTGACTTGGAAAACTTACGGTAACCACACAAGTCCTGATAAAGTGTTTTTAACTTACTATCAAAGATTTCTTAAGGATAAGTTTAAACACATTTCAGCCGAATAATGTAAAATAAAATAAAAGAGTAAATTTTAAATCACAAAAATAAAATTTAAATCTTAAATACAAATCTTAAAACTGGTCGTATTAGATACAAAATTATGAAATAAAAGGTATGAAACAGTAAAATTATATTTTTTTACCTATTTATTTACAGTTTCATACAGTATAACAGGGTTGTCCAATGCGGCGCCCACGGGCATCATGGCGCCCTTTGGAGATTTTATTGGCACTCTTTTGAAGATCTTCTTTTTAGTAGTAAAAATCAACTATAAAGGATTCTTTCTTTAAAAAAATTTACATTTGCAACAGAGATATTTTCAAAATCTGCGAAAATACAATAACCCTTTCAGGAGCAAAGTACTTCTATTTGTGAAAGGTTGCAATGAAGAAATGGTACTAGAATTTAAAAATTATTTTATTTTAAAATAAGAAAATCTTTTGTTCACGTACTTAATAAAGGGGAAATTTTTATTCCAATATTTTTGAGCCAATGTGGTATTTAGAAATTAAAATAAAATGGTCCCAAAATGAACCATCGACCTTGAAAGATTTAAAAACAAAAACAAACTTTAAAAATTTAAACATGCATATTTTCATAATTTGTAGTTATTGTTTATAAAGTTTAATTACGGTGGATAAATTTGGAAATAGCTCTTTTTAGGTGTGTTCGTAATTTTGTAAATACGCAACACCTGTAGATGTCATTCAGTCCGTCCGTCCGCATATAATAATGAAAAAACTACCCAACCGAATCGTTTGAAATTTAAAGTATATAATTATTACATAATTTCGTCGACTCATTTAAAATTTTATGAAAATCGGATGCATAGATCAATTACAGGGCCAATCAAAAGTATACCATTACATTACGGTCAATGGGGAAAAACGTTTGAAATGCATTTTAATCGTTTGAAATTTAAAATGCATAATTATTACATAATTTTGTCGAGTCATTTCAAATTTTATCAAAATCGGAAGCATAGTTCAATTACAGGGACAATGAAAAGTATTCCGTTACGTTACGGTCAAAGGGGAAAAATGTTTCAAATGCAATTTAATGGTGTTAAACTCATTCGATCATAATAAAATTAATATGCATCTATAAAGTACATATTATAATATACATTTTGCATAATCTGTGGTGCAAAATTTTTTTTTATTGATTTACACGGGCATACAAAAGTATTCGATTACATAATGGTATAGGGATAACATTGCTTGGTGCGCATTTTAATTGTAATTAACTATTTACAATTTTATGAGATTGATATATGAGAGTGTTATTTTTAAAACTTCGTTATCGTACGAACGCACCTCATTTGCTACGCTTCACGTGCAATTTCCAACTTGTTAATCTTAAGAAGTAACAAAAAAAATAAATATTTCTCACTTTTTTCTGTTTCTTACATAACACAAGTTAATAAATGTTCATTTTTTTACTTTTTGCTATTGCCGCACTGACCCATTTGACTGTTTTATAAGAGGAATAAATGAGCTTAAATTTTCCTTCTTGCTTTTTTAAACTTAAGAATAGACTTCTCATTTAAAAATGTTAAATTTTAAATTTATTGCATGTAAACCCAGAACCGTAGGGACTTTTTGTCTACCACTGTAAGATATATAAGAGTGATATTTTTAAAACTTCGTTATCGAACGACGGAATAAATGAGCTTAATTTTTCCTTCTTGCTTTTTTAAACTTAAGAATAGACTTCTCATTTAAAAATGTTAAATTTTAAATTTAATGCATGCAACCTTAGAACCGTAGGGACTTTTTGTCTACCACTGTAAGGCACATTTGCATTATGTTAAGACGTGTGTTTATACTAATATTGTGCGATAATAATGCTGCATATTTTCAGTCAAGTGAAAAATGGCGCCCTTCAATGACTGCCAAGAGCTGAAATGCGCCTCCGCTTACTGAAAGGTTGGACAGCTCTGCAGTATAATATTAGATTAAAAAACTAACACTTTTCAGATGCATCCAATACTTCTTGAAATGAAATTGCATTTACCATATGGATAAACAATTCTTTAAAAATCAATACTTAATTAAGTGATTTTTAAAATATTCTAAGCTTATTCTAACAGGTACGGAACAAGATTAACTTTTCACAATTAATTAGATGGAATGTTTACTCATCACTTGATCCATAGAGTTAGAATACACGTTAATTTGTAACGGTGTTTATTTTTTCTCGCTAAATTGATAAATCATTAATTAAAAAAATTTCAACTGAATTTTGAAGATTTTTTTACGATCAATGTTATGTACAATTCAGTCAAAAAATGTAAAATATAAAAAAGAATAAATTTTAAATTACGAAAATAAAATATTAATAAATAAAAATTTAAATATAAAGCAAATCTTTAAATTTTCTGTAACAGACACAAATTTATCAAGTAGAAGATAAGAAACTATTATTATTATTATTTTACTTCTCAGTATACAATATCGTTAATGTGTAAAGGTAACACTTTACACCCGCGTATAATGTTTTTTAAAAGAAAATTCTATTTTGGTAATGGGATGAACAATTCTTTAAAAGTCAATGCATAATAGAGTGGTTTTTTTTATATTTTAAATTCATTATAACAGACACAGGATAACATTAACTCTGAAAAATTAATTAGGGGAAACGTTTACTCATCAGTGCATCCAGCTACTCATAATACACATTAATAGCAACGATGTTTATTCTTTCATATTAAATTGATAAATTATTAATAAAGAATTTTTTAACTAAGTCAGACCTATTTCTTAAGGATGAAGTTAAACACATTTCAAACAATTTCCAATTTAAAAAAAAAAAAATCTTTTTTAATTACAGAAATATAATTGCAATAAATTCTATTTAAATCTTAAACTTAAATCTTAAACTTGTCCGTGTTAGACACAAAATTATAAAGTCGGAAATAAGAAACAGATAAATTATTTTTTCAGCTTCATATAATATAGCATTAGGATATAAAATCAATATTTTACGAACGCGTACCATGTTACTTCAAATAAAATTACTTTTTGGTTAGGGATGAAATTTTTTTTATAAAAAACTATGCATAATAAAGCGATTTTTAAAATATTCTAAGCTTATCCAATCAGGTACAGCACAAGATTAACTTTTCACAATTAATTAGGCGGAATGTTTACACATCTATGGATTCAGCAAGTTAGAATGTATAATCTTTCTCACACAAGGATTTTCAAGCTTCAAGGATTTTTTAGGGATAAAGCTTAACACATTTCCTTCAAATACCATAAAATTTAAAAATGAGAATAAATTTTAAATTGCAAAAATAAAATTTTAATAAATAAGATTTAGATCTTAAAATTGAATTTTAATTTTGCCCGTGTTAGACACAAAATTATAAACTAGAGGACACGATAGAGTGAAATTACTTTTTTACAGCTTCATATAATATAACATTAGGATATAAAATCAATACTTTACACACGCGTGAAATGTTTCTTAAAGTAAAATTGCATTCTGGCTAGGGATGAAAATTTCTTTTAAAATCGTTGCATAATCAAGCGATTTTGAAAATATTCTAAATTCGTTTTAATGGATACGTGGCAAGATTATCTCTGAAAAATTAATTAGAACATTTACTTATCAATTAATAGAGCATAGCTACAATACACGATAAACAGCAAAGATGTTTAATCTTTCAAATATTGAATTAATAAATTATGAAAAAAAAAAAAAAAAAACAATGTTCGTACAGGTCCTAGAATTTCAAGACCATGAAATTTCCCGTTACGGTATTTTTGTTTAGAAAACTTCTGTTTAAATAATGCGAAATTTCGAGCTTTTGAACAAGATTTTTTTATATATATATATATTTTAAAAAATACTGGTTTTTGACCTAGAAAACCAGGAAAATTAACGGTACCCGCACGAATACTGATAAAGAATTTTACAACTAAGCTTCAAGAATTTCTTACGGATATGGTTAAAAATACACTGCTCAAAACAATTAAAGGATATTGCAGCTCTAGGTGGATTTTGAATCTGGGAAACTTTTTAGCTGATTGATACATGGTCGACAGACATAGTAGGTTATATGAGAATACACTGTTAAAAATAAATCTGTGAATTCCAGGTGAAACTACCGGCAGCAATGTAGCCGAACTTTTACCGTTCCGTTAGTAGATTTTCCGTTGTGGGAAATACAAGAAGGGAAAACTCCGGTGTAAGAATCAGTAACTTTCCGTTACAAAGTTTGATTTATAATAGTAATAATTTAATGTAATTTTTAAAAATGATTTACCGATTAATCTTCAAAGAATTCGAAACCACCGAGGGATTTTAAGCTGCTATGTTATTTTGCTTAATTGTTATTTTGGATAATTTAGTTCACGCCATCCTCAGGACCGAACTCAGGACCTTCAGATTGCGGAACAAATTCTTACGAACTGAGCCAAAGTTGCTGACGCTAAACGGTCCAAAGTATGTCTTTTATGAGTTAGTGGGAAAATCTGTTGTGCTTTTTAAAGATTTCCTTTCAAATATATTCCTTAGAATGTTTGTAAACGGATTATTTTAGACTGATGCATAATACTTATTATTTTTTTAAATAATTTTTAATTTTTTAAATAGTTTAAATTTAAAAAAATCACTGTTTGAAACCACTGTTTTTTTTTATATAAAAATTTTTTTATTAACAATTTTTTTACAATATATATATATATATATGACTTTTTTTTATTTTTTTGAAATTGTCGTACACTATTTTTTTATTTATTTATTTATTTTTCGGCTAATAAATTAAAAGATTTTTAATAAGAAAAAAAGAGAAAAATAAACAGAAAAATGTAATTTAAAAGGAATTTTTATGTTTCATTATTCCATGGCGCCAATGGGACTCGAACCCACAATCTGCTCTCGCAGGCGATTAGCGGCGTGGTGCCTTGACCACTCGGCCATGAAGCTAGCCACACAACGGAGTATCTCCGTTTTTTGTTTCTATTTCCATCCGTTTCGTTTTTTTTTTTTCAGGAAATATGATGGAACTTTGTGATTTGTAACGGAAAATACCCTTTAGTTGTTAAATGGGAGCTTTTCTGTGAAATTCGGGAAAAAAATGTTCGTGAATTTCAGAATTTTTTTAACAGTGTACATTACACATGTTTGGCAGAAAAAAATGCATTTTATTGCGCATTTGTGTACAAAAGGAAAAAAACACAATTTGTGCATATGAGAAAAAAAGAATATGAAAAGGTGTTTTCTTCAAAAAAAAAAAAAAAAAAATCATTTTCCGTAGGGGGTATGGTTTTCACGGGCGGCCAGCAACGTTGAACACCTTTGAGTCATGGACTCAATGAGGCTATTAATGACGAGTTGGGGTATTCTGCCACAGTCTTTCAGAAGAGCTCTTTCCAGTTCTTGGGGAGTTTGTGGGGGTTGTTGGCGGCCAGAAACTCGTCTTCTTAGAGCGTCCCAAACGTGCTCGATTGGATTCATGTCTGGAGAACATGATGGCCATTCCATTCGAACGATTCCTTCCTCGAAAAGGAAATCCTCCACCAGGTTTGCACGATGTGGCCTGCAGTTATCGTCCATTAAAATGAAGTTATCTCCGATTGCTGCAGCGTAAGGAACTACAATAGGTCTGAAGATCTCATCCCTATATCGGCGACCAGTCAGAGCTCCATCTCGAAAGATGTAGAGGTCAGTGCGCCCGTCAATGGAGATGCCACCATACACCAACACTCCTCCACCACCAAATCTGACATTTTCGTGCACGAACGCAGGATTATTCCTACTGCCACGGTCCCTCCAGATGAAAATACGCCTATTATCCGGATGCACAGAAAAACGGAACTCGTCAGAAAACAGAATATTGCTCCATTCATTTCTCCTCCAGTTGACATGATCTGTTGCCCACTCCCTGCGGTCGCGACGATGCCTTGATGTTAATCTAACACATACCATCGGTCGGCGAGCATACCTACAGCATTGAGCCGGTTTCGGACAGTCTGAGTTGAAATCGTGGTGCTTGTAGCCGAGCGAATGTGTTGTTGGAGAAGAGTAGCGTTCATGTTTCGGTGTCTCCGAACTGTTAACGCTAAATACCGATCTTCATTGGGCGTTGTTGCCCGTCTACGACCTTGCTCTGGTCGTCGGCCTGCACATCCACTCTCCAAAAAACGGTTCCAGATCCTGGAAATGACACTTTGTGACACTCCAATGGCTTGCGCTACTTCGGCTTGAGTTTGGCCCCCTTCTAACCTACCAACAATTCTCCAAGCTTCTGAATCTGTCATATGACTTCGCTGAGACATCGTACTCATTGAAACAAAGCAATCATTGAATGCCGATCATCCTTGTCTTCATTCTCTTTTATCCAGTTGAAAGTCAAATTTCATTCTCTGCCGCTGAAGCGACGTTTTTGACGTTGAACACAAAATTTGCATACTCCACAGTTTGAAAACCAGAAAAATTTGCATTTGTGATTCTCTTCTTCTGTTTTCGGCAAAAAAATTTCGTTTATATTTTTATTTTATATAAAACTTCAAATATCCTTTAATTGTTTTGAGCAGTGTATTTCAGTCTAATAATGTAAAATTTTTAAAAAAGAGTAAATTAAAAAAAAATAAAATTTAAATAAGTAAAATTTAAGTATTAAACATAAATCTGAAAATTACCCGTATTGGATGCAAAATTATAATGTAGAAGATAAATTAATTTATTTTATTTGTTTATTTATTATATCACAACTTCATATGATGTAAAATTAGAATTTAAAAAAAAATAACACTTTACAATTCACATAATATATATCTTGAAATAAAAATGCACTTATGTTATGGATGAACAATTCTTTAAAAATAAATGCATGATAAAAAGATTTTTACAATACTCTAAGTTCATTCTAACAGTTGCAAGACAAGATTAAATTTCCCCAATTAATTAGTGTGAACGTTTACTCATCAGTGGATCCAGTGAGTAAGAATTCACCTATAATTGCAACGATGTTTAATCTGACTCATTAAATTAAAGAATTATTAATAAATAGTATTTTCAGCTAAGCTTCCAGCATTTCTTAACCCTTTTGGGTCCGATTTTTTTTCCAATTTAAAAAAATATATATTTTAACGTTAATAACATTAACATTAGCTATCCTAATATATCAGTTAGTGTTTAACGAATATTTCATTGTCTGAAAAATAATAAATATTGTTGTTTGTGAATTATTCAAATAATATTCATATGGCAAAAGGCTGAGGAATAATTTATGGAGATGTTTAGAAAATATTGAATTACAATAATATTAAACATATATTACAACTTGCTGAAACTTTTTGTACTTTGTTACGCATGATTCTTTCAGGAAAGTGATTTTTATTTTAGATTTAAAAAGTGAAATATATTTTTAAAATAAAGGAATCGTAATCAGCTCAAAGAGAATTAAATAAATAATAATTATTATTATTATTATTACTACATGCCTAATCACAAATGGAGTCATAAAGTAAATGCATAAACTTATACTAACATTATTACATTTAAATAGTAGTAAAATATTTCTTAAAACAAAATAATACAACCCTTGGCATAAAGTTTCCGATCATTACATCAACACTCCTATCTTTTGTAAGAAAAGATTATTTATTCTCACTGCATAAAAATGAAATGATTATTAGCGATAATACATTTGTATTACATGTAATGGACAACAATATGCAATAAAGAGAATTCCTTATACATCAATTTATAAGCAGAAAAATTGTGATTGAAATTAAAACACCAAAAAAAAAATTATCTGATCATGCTTTGATTTGGAAAAAAATAACCGATCACTGTAATCAATATTTCGTAAGTCCACTCTTATTTCGGATAACAGCCGAAATTCTTAGTGGAATGGACTCAATAAGATTTTTGCACGCATTGGAAGCAACTTCACACCAGCATTCCCTTATAGCTTTACGTAGTTCTATGGCATCTGTAATTCGTCGAAAATCGATTTTTCTTTTCAATATATTCCACAGCTTTTCGATGGGATTTAGATCCGGACTATTAGGAGGACAAGTCATGGTTTCGATTGGTATATTACCGACATTTTGTGGAAGTTTCATCACTGGTTTGGTGCGTTGGAGAGATGCGTTGGCATTTTGAAATAAGAAGTTATTTTGATCCCCGACCATTGATCGATGCTAGGAATCAGAAAATTGTCTAAAATGTCAATGGAAACTTCACAGTTTACTGTACGTAACACAATACACAACATACCGACGCCTTGTAATGTCATCTATCTCCAAACTGTAAATGGAATGAAAATTTATTCCTCGTATTGACACATTTATCATTGAACTTCTCACACCAACTCTCCTCCAAACAAATATTCCACAGTCATCACCTGTTCCGAGAGATATGCGAGATTCATCGCTAAAAATAACTTTATTCCATTATCAAGTGGGCAGTGTACATGTTTTTTACACCTTTGCAAGCGTTCTTTTCTATGCTTCTTTTTCAAGTGACGTTTCGTTTTAGCTTTACAGAATTTAAATTCTGCTGCATTTAGACGATTACGTACAGTGTGGTAACATACCTTTACGTTATACTTAGATCATTCGGCATTGAGTTGTTTTGAAGTTGCTCTCCATTTTCTTTTCATTATTTCCTTAAGTTTTCCATCCTCCTTAGACGTTTTCATTCGTGGATGTGCACATCAAGGTAAATTTTCCACGTTGTTAGTCAACTATATTTTCCGGAATATCGCATACCATGATTTGAGCACAGTTTAATAAAACAGCTACTTTCCTTTGTGAATTTAACTCCTGCAACAGTTTAATTATGCGGATTTTTAAATCGCGAAAGAATTTATTCACACGAGCCATTGTCCAGCATTTCAGAGCTGGTTTTGATCTCGCAGCTGGAAGATTTCTTTTAGGTAGCTTTCATTACAAAAAGTAAAAAGCTACCTATTGCAGCCGTCCGGAGGAAAGCACTTCCGGAAAACTTTGGTATATTTTCACCGATCATGACCCCCAGACCCCAAAACCACACTCCGTTCAAATGTTGACATATATATATATATATATATATATATATATATATATATATATATATATATATATATATATATATATATATATATATATATATATCTGATTTTTGTCGTCATGCGATAACTAACGTATTTATGAACCGATTTGAATGAAACTTGGTATGTACATAGTACATACAAATGTCTCGACCGAGTTCGTTGGTCAGCATCATCCGCCATTTTGTTTCAAAATGGCGGCCATTTTAAACTTTTAAAAAAATTTAAAATTTAAAATTAAATGCGAAAAAATTAAAAGTTAAAAAATATTTTCCTTTTACGTGTTAGAACTTAAAACAAAGATTCCAGAACAATTTTTATTTTGTCTATATCTTAAAAAATGATTAAGTTATAGCACTTTGAATTTTTCTTATGGCTGACATTTTGAAACGATCTGATTTTTGTCATGTGATAAAACCCGTATTTATGAACCGATTTCAATGAAACTTGGGATGTACATAGTACATACAAATGTCTCGACCGAGTTCGTTGGCCAGCATCATCCGCCATTTTGTTTCGAAATGGTGGCCATTTTAAATTTTTAAAAAATTTAAAAATTTAAAATTAAATGCGAAAAAATTAAAAATTGAAAAATATTTTTCTTTTACGTGTTAAAACTTAAAACAACGACTCCAGAACACTTTTTATTTTGTCTATATCTTTCAAAATGATTGAGTTATAGCACTTTGAATTTTTCTTATGTCTGACATTTTGAAACGATCTGATTTTTGTCACGTGATAACACGCGTATTTATGAACCGATTTCAATGAAACTTGGTATGTACATAGAACATACAAATGTCTCGACCGAGTTCGTTGGCCAGCATCATCCGCCATTTTGTTTCGAAATGGTGGCCATTTTAAATTTTTAAAAAATTTAAAAATTTAAAATTAAATACGAAAAAAATCAAAATTTGAAAAATATTTTTAAAAGCTTAAAACAACGATTCCAGAACACTTTTTATTTTGTCTGTATCTTAAAAAATGACTGAGTTATAGCACTTTGAATTTTGCTTATGGCTGACATTTTGAAACGGTCTGATCTGAACGATCCACAATGTTGCTTTAAAATGGCATGCACTTTATGATATCGTGGAATTTGGTGACTCTCTAAATCGCTTAAAATAAAACCAGGTTGAATAAAAGATGAGTAATTTCTAAAAATTCCTATTAATATTCAGTCTTGACAAAAACTAATTTCAATCTTATAAAATCACTAATTTTATAAGATTATTTCCACTAATTTGAGCTTAATATTTTTGAACAATGTAACTTACCTTAAAATAAATAAATAAATATATAAGTATATGAAAGCTACCTCTTCCTCCCGGCATTGCCGGAAGGACTTTTTTAAATAGGATTAGGATATTGTACGCATGCTCAGGCACTCCTATCTGTCTTCAATATGCAAATTTCAAACCAGTTTCCTCAGTGATCGATTACTATTTTCCAACTTCCGTCTTGATCGGATATTTTTTTCGCACAAGGAAACTTTTTCGCGTGCAGTATAATTATAAATCATATGATTGTTATACTGAATTCACTTTTCGTTTATATTTTATTACGTGTTCTTTTATTTGCCATATGGTAAAACGCCCCTATGCTCATGAATCACAAAATATATGCTTCGAAATACAAAAATGATAAACTTGATAACACTGATCGAAAACTTTTTGCCAAGGGTTGTACTCCATTAAAACACATGTATTGTTTATAAAACACCAGACCAGAAAGGGTTAAGGAAAAGTTAAATTCATTTCATTGAAATGATGTAAAATTTAAAAATGTGAGTAAATTTCAAAGTGCAAAAATAAAATTTCAATGAGAAAGAATTTATTGAAACAGGAAATTTAACATCTCTCGTGTTAGACAGAAAATTATAAATTAGAAGATAAGAAACAGGGAAATTATTATTATTATTATTTATAGATTCATGTATAACGTCGGGATATAAAAATAACATTTTACCCATATAATGTTTCTTCAAATGAAATAACATTTGTTTAAGAATGAATAATTCTTTGAAAGTTTAAAGCATAATAAAATGGTTTCTAAAATATTCTATGTTCATTGTAACTGATTACACGACAAGATTAACATATCACAATTAATTAGGCAAGACATTTACACAGTAATGGATCTAGCAAGTTAGAAAGCGCATTAAATTACAACAGTTTACTCTTTGGCGTTAAGGCTCCTGTGTCTGCTAGCGAAGTAACTCGCGAGCTAATGCTATTCCTATGGGGAGATTTTTTCTACTAACTCGTTCCCATTTCGACATTTTTAAAATTTTCTTTTTGCATTGAATAACTGAAGTTTCTCTCTATATCGCTTCTTTTTTACTCTTTGGGTTGAGTATATTTTTAGAATGATGCTTTTGTTTTCGGAATCGGTTTTAAAAGTGGAAAAAGTAAAAAAAAAAGCGATGTTGAGAAAGACCTCAATTATCCAATGAAAAAACTAAAAAAAAATTAATTTTAAAAAATTAAAAAACGTCGAAAAGCTAACGAAATATTAAATAAAACAATTTTTCCATAGGAATAGCATTAGCTTGCGAATGTCTTCACTTGCAGAGACAGGAATTTTAAATTGATTAATTGACTGATAAACAAAAATTGACTTTATCTGTTTCTCAAATTTAACTTGAATTTGAGAAGCTATTATTATTCTAATGTTATACACTCTTGAGGACATAAAAATGATATTAGAAATTTTCACTTGGTTCTTATTAAAAAAAAAAAATAAGTATAGGTATTTATAGATCATTACGGTATATCGCAATTTTGGATATCGCATAATAATGCATAATAATAAATACAAAACCTGCAATAATAATAACCACGTTAATTATACACATTTTCCAGATATTTTATACGCACTTTACGAGGTTGAACAAAATTTTTGTGTATTAATTTGAGTACATTAATAAAAAAATTTCTCATTTATATTTACGTTCAAAATCTTCTCTTTTGAAGAACCCAACAATATTCGACAAGCAATACTGCATTCCATTGAGATCGATAACGAGTCTCTAAAACAGAAATACGTTGGGGAAATATGGTGGTGGTCCCATATTGTTTGGGAAAAAGTCAATGTGAGAGTGCAAGAAATGAAGTTTTAATAACATGTGTCAAGTTAGCTTATTAAAATTATTTACCAGATTTTGAAATATAGACTTGTAATTTTTAGCTCTTGTAAGAATACTTTCAAACTGGTCATTTTTCATATTTTTCTGCATTTCTACACCGACAAATACACCTTCTTTTATTTTCTCACCTAATATTGAGAGGAATGAATTTCAGATACCGCAAATACTACCGTCTCAATAAAGATCTCAAGAAAGATCTTTTGCGAAATAGTTTTATCAATTTGAATTTTCTATAGAGTGATAAAATAATATGTCCTCTGATGCTTCAAGAGGTTAGTTAATTACATTTTTATCACCAAGCTCTAAAAACTTCTGAGAAGGTCACGTTTGTACACAGTAATGTTTATCTTTTGCATGACTGTCCCATTCGCAGTTACAGCATGGATATTTCATGTAAGCTTGTTGCATACCCAGCAGAATAGAAATGATTTTCAAGTCAGCAAAAATTTTTCAACTTAAAAACATTGCATTTCAACACAAATAATAGTTTTTCAGGATAGTTTTTTTGTGTATTATACACCGTAAAAAATTGCACATGTTCCGTTTTGGAAACGGCAACAATTTCATTTTCTGAAATGAATAGATCCATTTCGGAAATGAAACGTTAATTTTAAGAAAATTAAATAGCTGAAAATACGGATAATAACAGGGAGACTTCCGATCGTTTTTGAGGTGCTCCGTATTCAAAATGGAACAACATCAGCTAATTGAATGATACAATGATCATTTTTTTTTACAAAGGACAAAAACAAATCTTTATGGCAACATAATGTCTGATGAAACACATCTTATTGGCACATAGATGTATAATAAGTAGCAGATTTTTGTTTATTTTCATGGTCATTAGACTATAGAAACTACTTTAAAAGGCAATAAAAAACATGAAATATATTTAAATACGGATATCTCTGAAACGGAAACCAACTTAATCTTTTTGCGACTATTTCCAAAATTCTCAAAGACATGGTTACTTTAATTTGAAAAATTATTCCCAAGAAAAAATTTCTTGTTTTATGAGAGTTATTAGTGTTATTAATAAAGAGTTTTTCATCTAACTTTTAATGATTTCATAAGGAAGAATTTAAATATATCGCAGTCAAATATATTCGTATTTAAAAAAGTATAAACTTTTAAGAAAATCAAAAAATAAAGTTTAAATGTAAATCTTCAAGTTGTCCAAATTTGACACAGCATTATAAAACAAGAATAAAAAACAGCGAAATTTATTTGTTAATTTTTTACTTCTTCATTATTATTTTTTTTTTCGTTTAAAATTTCACATAGTGTCAGCAAGGATATAAAATTAACCTTTTACGCATTTATAATTTTTATTATTGTCGTTTTTTCTCCTCATAAAATTACATTAAATTTATGGACGAATAATTCTTTTAAAGTAATGGCATAATAAGCAAGTTTAAAAATTGTCTACGTTTATTCTGACGAATACATAAAAAGATTAAACAATTAATTAGGCGGAATATTTACGCATCAGAGCGTCCAGTAACTTAGAAGACACATAAACTGTATTGGATAACGTTTTACGTAAAAAATATTTACTCTTACGTATTAAACTGGTAAACTATTTTGAGCGTTTTTTTATTATTATTACGTTTTAAAGAATTTTTAAGAAAGGATAAGATAGTTTTACTCAAATATTTGAAAATTACAGAAATGAAAGAATAAAATTTTATATCTTTACGAAAATTTAAAAGTAGAATGCAATGAACACTAAACTTTCATTGTCCTGTTAAACATAGTGAATGTGACATAAGGATATAAAATTAGTATTTCGCACGTGAACAGTCCTACAAAAGAAAATATGATAAATCCCAGCTAACTCTGCCGCAGATCATTACATAAAAATGCAGTGTTACCTATCAATTAGCAATAAAGTCTTAGTGATGCACTTAACTTTTCCTTAGGGGGAGGGGGTCAATTATATGTAGAAATTGTGAGAAACTTTAAAATTTTCAATACTAATACTTAATTTTGACAGCATATTGGAATTTTTTTGTACATTTGACTGTCAGGTGCTAAACTTAATGACATTTAACTAAGCAGCATAGGAATTAAACACGTTTAAAGTTAGAATTGCATTATGTTAAATTAATTTTTAAACCTTCCAAATGAGATTACAATGTGGATAGCTTTGTAAGTATAATTCAAAAACAACTTGACGGAATGAGCTGTAATTTTGTATTGGTACATTTGTAGCTTCTGGACGTCAAGTTTTATTTTTTTAATATCCAGGTGCAATTCATGTATTTTTTTTTTCAAAAAATGTATTTGGAAATTAAGCTTTGAAAATATTTAATATATATATATATATATATATATATATATATATATATATATATATATATGTGCGTGTGTGTGCGGGAGTGTGTGTGTACCTATGAATTTTTTCAACAAAAATCGAATTTTTGAAGTCTGAAATATTCGCCAAAATTACAGTTCAATTACTTTTTTCATTAAGATTAAAAAAGTACCATCAATTTTCTGACAATTAAAAATGAATTTCCGAGTGGCCTTTGAAAAAATTCCTGGTAGAGATATTTCACAGTTTGTCTTTATATATAATTTTAATAATATGTAAATATATATGTATAAAATGAAGCAAAAAGAATGCCATAAAATTCTTAACCCCCTTCCCATAAAAATCATTCTAATAAAATCTTTTATTACAAAATTTGAAACAATTTAAATATAATACAGGTGATATAAAGTCCATAAGAAGCTTAGTACATCCTGTCCTCATCTGGTGACCCGCTCCCATATTGATTGATAGCCCGATCAGAGGTTCATCAGCTAAGTTGCAACGTTTGAACTGAATTTCTACACCCGGATCGAAAACCAGCCTAACATTTCTATGCGTAGTCAGAGCTTTCTAATGGCAAACGGTCAAATTAGCAGTTTTTCTTAAATTAACTTTCATTTTACTAATTCTTCAAGTGGGAGTTACACTGTAAGCTCGGGTAAGATGGGTTCCGTGGATCTCCAAGGTTGCTAATGGCTACTACATTTTTCAAGTACGGGGTATTGTTGGGAAAGGGTTTCTTCACTCATTCAGTAGCTCGGAGGTCGTAGATTAGAAGGCTGGTGGTTAGGTGGTCTGGCCATGCTGCTTGGACTGGGCAAATGTGGGGAGTCATGTGAAAACAAGAAAGGGAGTGCCTTACTTCCTTAGCGAGAGACTGCCTAAGGTCTCATGGGGGAGATTTTCAATGACTCCCAGAACTCGCAAGTGCACCTAATCTTTTTGTATGCATAGCTGAAAAAATGTCATCTCACATTATAAAGGTCTGATATTCGGAAGCATTTACAGCGTTAAACTATCTGTATGAACTAAAACCCACTATATGACGCTCTTGTAGTTATCTAAGTTGCTCGGGGCCTTCTGAGAAACTCGCAGTGAAAACCCTAAACTGTGCAGCAGCCGAGCCAGCGGCTTGGTTGGTAGCGTCAGCTTCTCCCACACCGCTGGACCCTGGTTCGAGTCCAGCTAGCGGCATGGGTGTCTTGTGTTGTCCCTGTGATAATGGATGTACCGGATATTCTGTAATAAAGTGTTCTATATATGGTTTCTGTGATCATTGGAGGTTATGCCGGCGAATAGCTGTAGCGCCTACCTCAAAGCAAATAAATGTAAATGTACTGTGCAGCAACATTCATAAGTTGGACATTTTTCTATAAATGGTGAATAGACGTCATAGATGGTACATGGAGTGCAGGGTGAGCGAGGTGTTTGGGGCAGTACTCTTCCTTAGCTGATAGCGGGTATGATGGAAGAGTCACACAAGCTTCAGAATGATCTGTGCAACATGTCCCATAAGGACATTTGAGAGCTTATGTTTGCAAAAGATAACTTGTTGCAAGGCTTACTGGTTTTATGTTTTACTTGGATAATTTCGAGTACTCTCTTACGTACCTAAAAATTGAAATTAAACATTAAGTTATGCCAGCGGTGTCTCATACATCTGTTTTTATACAAATTTTACAGTTCAGCTACACATAATAAGAAAATAAGGTTTCATTTGGATCATAAAATTTCTACATAGGTGAACTTTAAGTACATGAAACCTATACTAAATTTCTTTACAGAAACTGTACCTCATGAGTTAATCCAGCTTTTTATTCATCTTTTAATAAAGTAGTTTCAGATCGTTGACAGAAGCCATGCGGCAATTTCTATAAAAAAATAGTTACTGTTTAACCTAGATTTTACCTTTTCATGTTATTCACAAAAACTTTAAATATAAAAAACAGCTCCCTACAATTGTGAGCAAGAAAATCTGGAAAACGCATGAAAACTGATACTTAATGATCAAAAACAATTTTGCTAAAATTATCTCCATTTGACCCTATATTAATTTTTAGACGAATAATTCATTTTTAGGAACATTGCATCATAAATCTATTCTTTAACTATCCTATTCTCATTCTGGGACAAACAGAAAGATTTACTATAAACAACTTACTATACAGGGCGTATCTAAACTACTAGGCAAAATTTTAAGGGGTGACAGTACACATCAAGATAAATAATATTAAATGGCAAACTAAGGGTACCAAACGTCTTCCGAAGGAGATAGGTGCCATCAAAGTCTAGGGTCCAAAATTTTAAATGATTATAAAAAACGGAAAAATTGGTCGATTCGTTTGCGGTTTTCACGAAAACTATTTTTTATGTCAGTATTGTCTTGAAAATAAATTATAAAGATAAATTTCAAAAATGCCGATAGAGAGCGCTTTAGATTTTGGAGTAACGAACAACTATTTTTTACAATTATTTTTTGCATCTCATAAAATTTTTTTAGAAGTTTAGACATAAACTTAAATTTTGAGCTCAAAATCTATGATTACGTAGCGCAAACGGAACTGTGTTCAATGGGAGTGGGTAGGTTCAAATTTCAAACGTTTATAAAAAACAGAATAATTGGTCAATTGATTTGCGGTTTTCACTAAAACTATTCTTTATATCAGTATTGTCTTGAAAATAAATTATAAACTTACATTTCAAAAAATGTCGATAGAGGGCGCTTTAGACTTTGGAGTAACGTACAACTATTTTTTTACCGTTATTTTTTGCATCTCATTAATTTTTTTTTAAGCTTAGACATAAACTTAAATTTTGTGCTGAAAATCTGAATCGTTGAGAGTGGTTAAGTAGCCCTAATTGAACTGTGTTCAATGGGGGTGGGAAGGTTCAAAATTCAAATGATTATACAAAACGGAAAAATTGGTCGATTCGTTTGCGGTTTTCCCTAAAACCTTTCTTTTTGTCAGTATTTCCTTAAAAATAAATTTTAAAGATAAATTTCAAAAAAATTCGTTAGAGGGCGCCCCAAACTTTAGAGTAACCAGCAACAATTTTTAACTGTTATTTTTTGTATCTAATTAAATTCTTGCAAAAGCTTAGACTTAAATTTTGAGCTCAAATTCTGAATCGTTGGGAGGAGTTAAGAAGCGCAAACTGAACTGTGTTCAGGAGTTAAAATGTTACCCTGCCCACCCTACGAACACACTTCAATTTTTCGCTATTTAATTACTTACAGCGATTCCGATTTTCTGATAAACCGGGTTTAACGCATGTTGCGTGGCATGAGATTGATACTGGTTTAAAAGCACCTGTTGCTAGTAAACCATATCGTTATGATAAAGTTAAACAAGGTATAATTGATTATCATATTCAAAAAATGCTAGCGGACGATATATTATAATGCCAATTGAGTCTCCTTTTGCATCTCCAGTGGTGTTATGTCGTAAAAATAATAGGAAAAGTTTAGATAATCCAGAGGCATATAGGTTTGCAGTAGATTATAGAAAGTTAAATGCGATAGCGCAATACCCGCAGTATCCTATTCAAGTAATTGACGACATTTTGGCTAATATAACGAGTACGAATTAAATGTCAACGTTAGATCTTACGTCAGGTTATTTTCAGATTGCAACGAAGCCGGAGGACATACCTAAAACTGCGTTTATTACTCGGGACGGTTGTTTTGCTTTTAAGAGAATGAGTTTTGGTTTATCGGGAGCGCCGGCAACGTTCCAGAAGGCCATGAATAATATCCTTAAACCTTTGCTTGGTAAGGGTGTCCTGGTCTACCTGGACGATATAATTATAATGGCAGCTACTTTTGAAGAGCATTTGAGATTATTGAGGGAAGTGTTTACGTTGTTAAGAGATGCTGGGTTAACAGTTAAGTTAGAAAAATGTAAATTTTTGAGAAAAGAGATAAAGTATTTAGGAGTAAAAATTACGCGTGATGGTATTAATATAGATAATGAGAAAATTGAGGCAATTACGTCAATGAGTCCCCCCAAAAATAGTAAGGAAGTGGTGACATTTTTAGGGATGGTGGCTTGGTTCGCCAAGTTCATTCCACGTTTTTCGGAGTTATGTGAACCGTTGTATAATTTAAAAAGGAAAAGGATGAAGTTTGTATGGTCATCGGCGGCTCAGAGATCGTTTATATTATTAAAAGAGGCAGTAGTTTCCCCTCCTGTTTTGGCTCACCCCGATTATTCGTCTCAGTTTGAAGTGTATTGCGATGCGAGTGCAGTGGGGGTTGGAGCTATGTTAGCACAGAAAGGTCGACCTATAGCGTTTGCGTCGAGAATTTTAAATGCAGCGGAAAGGAACTATTCGATTACGGAAAGGGAGTGTCTTGCAGTAATTTGGGCTTTGAATAAATTTCGTTGTTTTTTCACTAATATACCGGTTAAAGTCATTACGGATCATTCAGCTTTGACAAAGTTAACTAATGGAAAGGGTTTGTCGTCTCGTATGGTCAGATGTTGTTTGAAGTTAGCAGAGTATAATGTGATTATAGAACATAGAGCTGGCAAGGAAAATGCGGTAGAGGACGCTTTGTCACGAAACCCGCATGGTGATTTAGAGGTCACGGAGGAAGTTAAGTGTTGTGCATTGTCTTCGTTGGTGTTAAGGTCACGTGAGCAGTTAATAAGGGAACAGAAACAAGATGAGGAGTTTGGTAGTTTGTATCGTTATTTGGAAAATCCTGATGATGTCCCGAGCGCAGATGTGCCTATGTTTGAGAAATGGTCCCAATCTTTTAAGCTTATCGATGGTCTTCTTTTTTATTCTAAAATTGTAAACTCACATAGTGAATTAAGAGTTTTTATTCCGGCTAGTCTTCGTAAGGCCATCTTGAAAGAATTTCATGATAATCCATTAGCAGGTCACTTAGGAATCAGGAAAACTTATGCTCGAATTTGTGAATCCTGCTACTTCCCTAAAATGCGGGAAGCAGTGCCCGCTTATGTCTCCAGCTGTAGCACATGCCAACGTTATAATTATAAAAATGTAAGTCCAGCTGGCAAATTAATTCCTATTAAAGTAAATTTTCCTAATGAATGTGTAGGTGTAGATTTAATCGGTCCTTATCCATTGTCTAATCCTAAAAGATATAGATTTGTACTAGTTATAGTTGATTATTTTAGTAAATGGGTAGAGTTAGTCCCCCTCAGGAAGGCTTCTGCACCAGCAGTTGCCGATGCATTTTTTGAGAATTATATTTCTAAATATGGTGCACCAATTAGGGTAGTTAGCGATCATGGCCCTTGTTTTATTTCTGATATATTTAAGGCCCTGTGAGAAAAGCTGGAGATCGATCATTCTTTTACTGTTCCGTATCGTCCTCAGTCTAATATGTCTGAACCTGTAAATCGACATTAATTCAAATGATTTCTTCTTTTGTTGGTTCTCATCATGCAAATTGGGACCAGTTTCTTCAGCATTTTGCGTACGCACTTCGTACAGCAGTTCCCGAGTCAACGGGGAAAACGCCTGCTGAATTGTTTTTGGGTAGAAAAGTCATTACTCCATTCCAAAGGCTAGTTATGGTGTCAGATGCGGAAAGTCAGTACATGTGCCAGGATATTGAGAGGTTGGTTAAAGAGGCTCAGGTTCAGATGGGAAAAGCGCAAGAAAAGCAAGCTCAGTATTATAATATGCGTAGGAGGGAGTTAGAAGTGAAAGTTGGAGATTTTGTGTTGGTAGAAAAGCATTGGTTAAGTTCAAGTCGTCAAAAGAGAGTAGCTAAGTTTGGTCCAAAGTTTGTAGGTCCGTTTGAAGTTTTGGAAGTTCGAAATAGCGAAATTCCCGATCCAATGAGTGTCCCGAGTCCCGCACTTCTTCGTCTAATTCTTTTCATCAGTATGCAAAAAGAAAATCTAGCGGAACAGCTCCAAAAACTGTTATTGAAAGTAGAAAGCCTATCAATCCGAGAGCACAGTGTGATAATAAAAGTAAGAGAGCAGTGTCAAATACATCAGACTCTGTGTGCCATAAAAGACAAAAGATTATAAACTGTCCCGTTCCTCCACTTATTAGACAGAAACCTCACAAACATAAATTATCTAATAGTTCACCATCTTCAGTGATTAATCCTCGAAAGAAATTTCAAATGGACACTCGTCAAACTCTTAAAAGAACTTTAAATTCCGAATTTTTGCCCAATAAGAAACAGCATAGATCCGGAAAGAAACGTGGCCTAGGATCTTCAGTAACTTCGGGTGCGTCTAGAAAGAGGAGACAACACGCAGATTACCGGCATCAACAGTGTGAATCTCGCCATGGAGTGACCCCAGCGAACCGGCCAGAGCAGAGTCGTCGAGCGGAACCTACAAGTATCCCACGGCATCCATTCAGGACCAGGCTGCAGGCACGACAGTCAACTGTGGCGTCACCGTACAGTTCTGATGACGAAAGATCCTTCGTACAAGGTTTCTGGGACAAGAGAAGAAAGCCATCCTGTAGTATGAAGCCAGCTAGCAGCGAATCATCTCTATGATTGGGTGATAATGTTCTTTATTAAATTTCTATTAGAGTGCATATATGTGGTAGCAATATGAAGGAATAGAAAGCAGAAAGACTGTTTTGTACTTTTGGCTATTTTTGGGTTTTTTTGACGGACTCACGATTAGTACTTAATTGTGTTCAAAATTTGTTTGCAAAATTGTTAGTTTTATGTATGTTTGAGATTTTGGTCTTAACTGCTTTTAAAAATTCTGGATCTATTGTTAAATTGTTGTGTTATTTGTTAAAAATGTTACTATATTGTTATATTGTTCATGTGTTATAAAATGTATGTTAATGTATGTTTAAATTTCCAGAAAGTACAGATAGTAATTTGGGTTATTTTGTACACGCGCCGCGGTTCAGGCGCGCACGTGTTTTGCGGTCAAGAAGTTCTTGACACGCGTTTCTATCTCTTATACTAACATTTAATGAATTAACTTTCTTCTTACCGTTCGTGTTTTATGTGTTGCGTTTGTACTTTAGTTGGGAATGGTTTCCGCAAGTTGCGAAGTTTTAAGCTGCATTTGAATTTGAAATTATATTGTATTAAAATTGAATGTCAATGTGATTTTCTTGCAGGGAAGTATACCTGTGTTATGTATTGATTCTGCTATTTTTCTTTTAGTTAATACAGATGAAGAGTTACTTGATAACGTCATTTTGTAAATTTGATATTTTTGATTGTTGCATAAGCACAGCTATGTGACGCTGTACGTATGTGCCCCAAATATTGTGAAAGTGGAGTTAAGTTCTGAAGATGTTTTGGGTGTTAGTTCATTGGCTAATGGGTATGTAGGTATTACGTAGTAGCAGAGTTATTTTAGTATGAAGTAAATTTAATTCTAGATGAGTGAGGAATTTTGGTGAGGAAAATTTTTGCGCATTAGGTTTTTATGGATTTGGTGCAAATTCTAATGTTGGGAAAGTTTTATGGAGAAATTTTTTGTAAAGTTACGGTTGTATTGCAGTATTGAGGAAAATTTCGAAAGTTTAGTGTTTTGAGGAACTTTAGCACTCCCAGTGGAGTGGATTATTTTGAAAGAAGAAGTAATTAGTTTTGAAAGTTTTACGAATTTTGGAAGTTTTACGGAGGCTATTTTTTAGGATGAAAGAATGATTGGATTGAATATGTGACTATTTGAGGCAAACTGAGGTTTTTTGGTTGTGATGGGTTAAAGTTAATATTTTAAAAGTTATGTTTCGGCGCTAAATTTTCACCCATCCCTGTGTTTTTTTTTATGGTTTGAAATTTATAACAAGAAAAAGTCCTGGGCATGCATTTGGCTCAGCCCTTTTTCTCTGTGGAATCCGAGGGGGGGTTGTAAGGGAGTGACCTTTGTCATAAAGGCACTCTAGTATCTCTGAGATCGTGGCGTCAATAATTTAACATGTGTAAGCGTAAAAGCGACACCTATCCTCTCTTTTACTTTAACTTTCTAGAGTGTGTGTGTCCCTTTCGGATTCTGCAGTTAGCTCGCGGTTATTAGTAATATGTTAATGTGAAGTATCTCAGTTTGCAACATATAAAAGCTTGGAGTTTGAGTGTGTGGAGAGTATCTCTGGCGTTAGCCAGCGAGTGAGAGTATTTCTGGCATTAGCCAGCGAGAGAGTGTCTCTGGCATTAGCCAGCTAGGAGTGAGCGTATCTAGCGATATTACTCAGCGAAGTATCTCTGGCATTAGCCAGCGAGTGAGAGGATCCCAGGCGCATATTTCAGATGTGTATATTGCTGGGACGATTACTGTTTCGAAACCAATAGGAGAGCGTCATTATCACGGTCAAGTACACGCCCACACAGTTTGATTGACAGGAACTCGTGGACAATTGACGGTGCTAATTATAACGATAATCTGTTGCGGATGAAAGTGAGCTGACTGGCTGAATGGTTAGAGCGTCGAGCTTGAAACCGGAGGATATGGGTTCGAGTCCATCGCGGGCCGAGAGTCCGTTGGTGATTTTTTTTTTTTTAATTATTGGAGGCTGTCTTTTATTAATAAATAAGACATTTAAAAAAAATATTTCAAACCCTTTTAATATTCTAAATATCGTTCCAAAATGATTTATATATATATATTAAACAAATGGGAAAAAAAGTATTCTGCGAAAATATCCGTATAAGCAAAATTCTTACTTTAATTTTTATTTATTTATTTATTTATTTATTTCAGGATCAGAGGAAGTATAATTTCTAATTGAAGTAAATAAAATTCAGTCATTTTGAAAAAAAAAAAAAATTCTTTCGTACCTTTAATTTTTAATTACCGAGTACAAATTCAAACAATCCGAGTACAAATAAATAATAAACACACACGATCAATTGTCTACGAGTTCCTGTCAATCAAACTGTGTGGGCGTGTACTTGACCGTGATAATGACGGTCTCCTATTGGTTTCGAAACAGTAATCGTCCCAGCAATATACACATCTGAAATATGCATCTCAGGCATTAGCTAGCGAAGTGAATCACTGGCGATAGCCAGCCGAGTGTTCTGGAGATATTAGTCAGCGAAGTGCTAGCAGATTGAAAGTAGCAGCGAGCTTCCAGTGAGTTGTACAGGAGTTTCAGTATTCGACTTGAGAGTTGGCCGTGGTAAGAAAATTCATAGTAATTACATTTTGATTATTTGAAAGTGAATAAAGAATTACACACAGCCACGGGCTGTCTAATTAAGTTTTATCTAGCAGCTCAGCCAAGAGATAGTGGAGAAGTAATAGAAGGTGCCACGATTGAGCTAGTCCGGAGCCTGTGAGTATGCGTTTAGTCTTTTCATAGTATTCTCAGTTGTAAAAAAATTAAGACTTGCTCCACTTCCCTTGAGCCCTTATCATTTTAATAAACTGTGTATTTTATCTTAATTTCTGAGTATGTCTGCATTTAACCCCCACCACGACCAACCAACCTTTACAAATGACACCCAACGTGTGTTTAACGTTACAACTCTACTGGAAGATTTTACACGAGGAATAGTCTTTATTCTTGCGTATTTATTTTTAAATTGTTAAATAATAATTTTTACAACTTTTTTCAGTCAAGTATTAAGGGGGGTTTCATAAGGTAAAGATAAGTGATTTAGGTCAAGTAACGCAAATTTTAAAACTTAATATATATATATATATACATACATATTTTAAAGAAAACTTTGAATTTACAATATTTGGAATATAAAAACAGCATTCACACGCCCAATTTTGTTTCAAGTAAAAGTACATTAATTTTAAGGCGGAATAATTCTTTTTAAAAATCACATATGGGAACGTTCATTATTATCCTTATTACTTTTGGAGCAAATCTTCATAAATACTTTAAATTTTTTAATGCGATATATAATTATGATAAAAATCGATATTTAAATAATACATAGTACTCCACGCACACAAGATGTAACCTTTTTACCAAAAAGCATTTTGCATACCTATCTTTATATATATAAATCTTCTGTGCGTGTGTTTGTCACTGAACTCCTCCTAAACAACTGGACCGGTTTTAATCAAATTTTGTGTATGTGTTCCAGTGGATTCGAGAATGGTTTAGACTCACATTTCATTGAAATTGATTCAGTACTTTTTTTTAATTAGGCAAAAACTAATAGTTAATGATTTTTCGCTAATTAAAAGCGTTGAATAAGTTCGCTGAACAAAGTGCGGACGGAACGGCCGAGCGGACTAAAGCGCCGGATTTAATCTCTGGTTCTTGAAGAAAGAGATCGTGTGTTCGAACCTCACTCCTTGCATACATGAATGATTTACAATGTTTTTTTCTGTATTATAGTTTTAATTAACCGACTTCAAAAAATCGATAACTTTTAACTAAAAAGAGAAAAATAAACTTTTCTCTCAAAAATTTAACCGACTTCAAAAATTACTGCAAAGTGAAAAATAATTTCCTTATATAATTGTAATAATAAATTAAATTAAGAGCGTAGTATTTACCATGCGTATTATTATATTTATGTACATTCATTTTATTTTTTGGACATGTCAAGACATCGTCTGTTGGTGCAAGGACGACGTCTGTCGGGTCCGCTAGTATACAATTATTTTTTTGTTTTACTCTTGTGACCAGAATGCCACAAGTGTAAAAAATTTAGATTTAATATATAGACACATAATTTTTTTTCAACAAATTAGATATATGTTACGTGAGTAGAGAACTATGATATTTATCTGGTTATATTAATTTTTATCTTTATTATATTTCACATTAGAAAAAAAATGTAAGTATTTATGAAAATTTACCCTGATGTCCACAAGGGTAACAAAGAATGTTCTCATATTTTTTTTTTTTTTTTTTTTTAAATATGCGTATTTAATTCTAAATAGAAATTTTTGCACCCGCTATTTTTGGAAGATTGCAATTCTAAACATTTCGCATAATGGAGAAATTTCACGATTTTCATTTTCACTTTCATATTAAAGAGCAGAAAAAATCAAGAAAATTTATACCATTTTTATGTATATTTGAAGCTTTAATAATTCACTAAATGAATTTTAAAACTGCAGTTTTTGTCTTGGCGGGAAAACCCTGCATCGCGGACGAAAGCGGCTGTGACGTCAGTTACCATGTAAACACCGTACTGCTACGTTGCTGTCTTAAGCGTTTGATATATTTCTTATATATTTTTAAATTTTCTATACCAAAAATGAGCAGTAATGTGTGTTATAAATTTTGTATAGTGCCATGTTGCGCAAATAGTACAGTAAATTCGCCTGATAAGCACTTTTTTTAGTGTTCCTAACTATTACGATAACGATAATTTATTCTGATGTTAACTTGATAGAAATGTTTTTGTAAACTTATAATCTGCTATTCTTCATTGTATGTGTATTTATTGATTAAATCAAAATAAAATTTTTCTCTTTTTTTTTTTTTTTTTTTTTGGAAAATATGAATGGGAATAATCACATGGGAAACAGAAAAAAATTATATATCATACATATAGTCATTCATTTTTATTTATGCATATTAAGAAGTGCCTTGAAGTAACCGATAGCTTATTTTTGAAATCTATATATACATTCATTATTCAATAATGATAATGCAATTTTTTGGAAACCTCTAATTTTGATATCCATCTTTAATGTATAAAATAAACATTAACATAAACATTAAAAAAAAATTACAATCACTTATGAAAACAAATTTTCACTGAAATCATACATCCTCAGAGAAGCATATTCAGACTTTTTAATGAGTATTTTTGCATTAGTAGCATATCCAGAAAAAAAAATGAGGGGGGGGAGGGCAGAAAAAGGTTTGTTCTACATTAATGTACAAAAATTTTACTACACAGGAGAATTAAAAGTTTGGGGGATTTTTAAGAGACATTCTAACCCACTAAATAATATTTTTGGCTAGTGAAATAGTTTGGGAATAAAAAAGTTCAATATTATGCTTATGTTGTGTGTAACAATTAAGCTTTTTTTCATGAAAATTTATATTTTATCTCAAATGTAAAATAAAATTTCTACTACCGAAAATATAAGTTATTTTATGCCTAGTTTTTTATTTATTTATTTTAATTTATTTATAATTATTTTTTACCAATATATATTTTTAATGTATGTATGTTCTTTATGGAATTTCAAATGAAAATTTATTATTTCCTATAAATTATAAATAATAATTTTGATGTCAAATGTATTTAACTTTAGACGAATAAAAATGAACAAATTATATTACATATTTTTCACTTTAACAAAAAAAAAAAAAAAAAAAAAGGCAAAATTCTTCAACTGGAAATTTAAAAATTGTCTGCTGATCGCAAATGGCATATAATGTATGATACACACATTATATAATTATAATTCTTATAAGAAATCGTCAACTACACTTACAAAATAAATCAAAATAAATATTTTTTTAAATTTATATATTTTATTTTATTTTGAAGGCAAATACTAGTTAAGAAGTTATGCTCTGTATAGGAAATTTTCCCAAATTAATATTCTGTTCTGAATATTTTTGATATATGTCACCGATTAATTGCACATTTAGTAAACTTCAGAGTCAGTGATAATAAACATTTTTCTATTTCATTATTTGACGTATATTAATATTTAAAACAAACTAAATATTAAAAAGGTATTCATTTTGTTAACGCTCTTTTCTAATAAAATATTATGCGTCATTTGAGACAAGTATTTAAAATATAAAAAAGGTGAACAATCTTATAAAAAAAAAAAAATTCTTCATAAAATAAACACAAATTAACCTGTAATTCTGCCAACAGAAATTTCACTTAAAAAACAAAACAAGAAGTTTTCATTAAAAAAAAATAAGCGTAATTGTATAAAAAAAAAAAATATGGAATAGAAAATGTCAAGAAGTAGAATCGAACTCGGGCCGTCTGGCCAGTACTCTATGAACACACCACGGATTACATGAAGATAAAAGCAAACTCGCTGTTCAAATTTTAGTGGCCAAAAGTAACCTGTCACGACTGCAAGATAAATTTTCTAAACTGTTTAAACTTAAACAAGTCACACTATGTTTGCTAATTAGAAAACTGAATAAATCTGAAAATTTAGATTATTTCCTGTTCGTTATTGAATGTTATATATTCAATGTTATGTATTCAATGTAAAAAGCTGTGCAGTTGTTTTTAGAAAATGATCCATATCACAGTCTTTTGTCCCAACTTGAGCTTATTTTTTTCCTTATAGTCTATTTTTAATAAAAGTTTTGAGTAATGCTTTATATATTATACAAAAAAAAAAACGGAAATTTCTGTGCCGAGGAAATCAGAATTCTTTCCTGAAAAACCAAAATGGAAAGAGAATCCATTTTTGGGAGGTTGTCGTCTGATTGCCCTATCACAAATCCTGCCGAAATTGACATTTTCAAAATAAAATTTTAATGAATATAAAAAGAAAATGATGTATTTTAAATTAAGATAAGTTAAGTCTTACTTTTTTACGAATTTAAAGTTGCTAACGTTAAATAAATTTGTAGAAACAGATGAAACAAAGTTGCAAATAGAACAAGCAATGAGAAACAGTATGCGCGCAAAACTAAACATTTCGACTTCGCGGCAAATGACGTCACAACCAATCCCGTTGTGTTTTTGTATCACGTGGTTTTGTTTATGTTTTTGCGTTGTTAAAAACAGTAATTTAAAAATTATTTAAAATCATTTTAACGATTCTGAGTAGTTTTTTGAGAATTTTAAGATAAACTTTATCAGTTACACACAAAAGAAAACGTATTCCTCCCGGGTGAAATTTCTCCATTATCATGTGTGTGATACGAGACAAAATAAATTATTAGAGTTTTCTATTTCAATGTAAAGTTATACCATATAATATATAAAGCTGTGCAATATGTAATTTTATGTAATATGTAAAGCGTAAAAAATATGACCTTCAAAACGACGAAGTTATGAATATTTGTTTTTCGAAAAACCTTGTTTTTTCGCCCCTTGAGCCCATTTTTAAGTTTATCAAAAATCTGTCATGCATAAATTTTAGCCTATTTTTTAAAAGTAATATAAACTTTAAATTGATTCGATATCTATTTTAATTAAGAAGTTATGGCGTTTTTTCTATTTTCACAAAACCTCTCCCTATTCCCACCCCCTTTGTCCGATTTTGCAACATTAACGAACTCGACCAATAAAAATCGATTTTACACCCCTTGATTTTATGTATCAGTTTGGAGAAGATTGGACCAGAATTGTAGAAGTTATCATGTCCCGAAGAAAGTGATATATATAGAGAGAGTGATAGACAATACAGATATAGATATAGAGATATACAGATATATATAAACTTTCTTACTGATGGTAGTTTTGGGGTCTTGAGGTCATGATCAGTGTAGATCTGCAAATATTTTTCAGAAATTCCAACATAGGAGCGATCGCAATACGTAGTATTTCATACGAAATCTACCAAAAAAGGAGCGATGTTGAGAAACACCTTGACTATCCAATGAAAAAACTAAATAAAAATGTTGAAATAAAAACGAATTAATATAAAAAAATATCCTCCTCATAAGAATAGCATTATTAGTGTCTTCACTCGCAAGTACGGAGACTTCAGGAACTCTGTCCGGTAATTATAAACAAAAAACTTCTTACGATTCTTATGAAACATTAATTTTTCGAAGAGTTTACATACTAGCCACATGAAAATGAGCAACGTTTATTATAATAAGCTACTTAATCATAATCAACAGTCTGACCACTACATTTTTTAAAGGCAAAACCGTTGTTCATAAAATAATGCGAAAAGATAAGGAGCTGCATCCATATATCTTTTGATTATTGTCAATATAGCCTAGAGAATATTGGATATTATATACTTCTGTGTTTGAATATTCTACACATGCTACACTTAATTATAATTTACAGTTAGAACACTTTTGCTACGTTAGTTTTGATAGGATTATGCAAAAGGTATTCGTTCTTTTTCATTTCGTTGACGGTTCCCGGTGGGATTTTGGGAAATTTCTTCGTGGTAATATATTACCTGTACTATTCTTTTTACACACATGGAGTTTCAGAATAATTCTTCATATGTTTTTAAGCTATTGCATAGCTTTTATCGCGGGCTTTGAGCGCGGCGACTGAATCTAGAAATTTCGTAAGGAGAAAAAAACTAACATTCCGGCTAACTCCGTTTCAGTTCGGCAGACTTCGGCACGGTATGCTTCGGTAAACTTCCGCAGACAGTGACGCACTATTTTTTTTTTTTTTTTTTTTTTTTTACACGGAACTTCGATAAATACTATTTATAAAATTTGAAACGTGTTCGGTGTAAATGTTGGGGAAGGTTACCACCTTCCCCTCTTCGGGGGGGGGGGGAACTCATGTGATACATCGTTCTAAAGCCCTGTGACTATTCATGTGAATGCGCCCCCTCCCTCCGCCGGCAAATCTTTCAAAATTTTGTCGGATGGGAATTTTTTTAAATGTTGATGACACCCATCGTGTGCTATATTATTGGAAAAAATTGACCATTTATAATTTTTTACGCATTCGATGCGATCTCCACCCCCCCCAGGGGGGCACTTTTCTAAATTTCGTAAACACCCGTCATATGACATATCTTTGGAATGGCCTTAAACTGCTTATTCATATTTTGCACGTCCGGTGCACCATCCCCCCACTCTGGCCCCCAGGGGGGCATTTTCTAAATTTGTATATACATCCATCGTTTGGCATATCATTTAAAAGAACTGTAACTGCTCATTTCAATTATGCATGTTTGGGGCACCGCACCCCACTTTGCCCCCACCCCCCCAAAGGGGAACTTTTAAAGTTTTTTATCCACACCCCTCGTGTTGCATATCTTTAGAAAGGTCTGAAATTGCCTTTTCCTATTATGCATGTCTTGTGTGTCCCCCTCCGCTCTGCCCCCCCAGGGGTGCACGTTTTTTATATATTTACAACACCAGTCGTGTGACACATCATTTGAAAGGTCTGCAACTGCTTATTCATATTATGGATGTCCTTCACTCAAGTCGATACCCACGAGTCGATACCCACTCTGCCCCCAGGGGGGGGCACATTTTTAATTTCTTTACAACACCAGTTTTTAAAAATTCATACTATTTTTAAAAATATGAATATTTTAACTTCGATTTTTTTCCTCATTCATTAGAATATGCTACATAAAACTGTGTATAGATTTTTAAATGTATGGGATCCTACATTTAATATAAATTTCTTTCTCTTGTGCAAATAAAAAAGTGAAGGAAATTCAACAAACTCTCGATTTAAATATTTTTTACAATATAACAATAAACTTGAATGTTAAATCGATACACAAAAATATTAAATACTCCATGGAGAACTTTTTAAAAAAATCAAATCTTTATCTAAATTAGCAAAAAAGGCTTAATGTTTATCGAACAAGCAAGTTATAAAAATATGAACATGGTGAAACATGAGCTTAAAGTTTTCATCTGTATTCGCAATTGCGCTGGATTTATTAACAAAATTTACAATATCTTGCGATAAAATTGTCGTACAAATAAAACTGTGGCTCTCAAAATATTCACAATTAAAGAAGCTTCAGTTAATATCAAAGAAAGAAAATAAATATTTTGACGAATTTCAAAGTCCCGGTCCCCCCCCTCCCCCAGGGATACCTAATTTTAATTCTAAACTTGCAAATGGCACCATTTTACTCAAATTTTGCTTTTGCAATGAAAGCTTCAATTAAGGATTCCAAAATATCTAAAAAATTCGCTTGTGAATTCTGGTCTCAGTCGATAATTTCACATTTTATTACAGATTTTGCCCGTGCCGGAAAGGGTTAAACATGTCTTATTTAATTGTCAAAACATTGTATTAAAAATAGACTCTTGAATAAATTTTCATCTTGTTATTTTTATAAATGTTCCCTGAGATCTTTCAAATGCACACGCGTTCATTTTCATAGGGGAAATATGATTGATTGGAATAGAAAAACATACTTGAAATCAAAACTACGCATGTGCAAATGAATTTTGATCCATTGCTCAAAAGAGGAGTGAAAAGATCAAGTCATATTTTTAGAAGTTCTTGAAATATCTATAATTTTAAACCAAATTGCAGGAATATTATAAGGAAAGACATTGTTACAAACAGTATCATTTCTAAGTAAGATCTTAATGGATTCACAGATTATTGAAGAATAATGGTTAGATGTTGAAATGATCATTTTAGCTTTTTCGAAGTGCAACTTAATATTTTCTTTTTGATGCAATCTGGTTAAAGTTGTAGTTAGTTTGTTAAACTTTATATCAGATAAGTGATCTTTTGGTATTTCTTTAAATTTTTAGGATCTCATAGCAACATAGAACGAACGCTTTTGATGTTCTGTGCTGAATGGGATTGTGTAAACACCTACTTTTTCGCACACCTTACTTTTGTAAGAAAATTTCAGCGAAAAAAAGTTCGTATTTTTGCATGCATAAAATAGGATAATTTAAAGTGATTTAATTTTTAATTTCATTGCATGTATTCTAAAAACTTTTATTTTATGATATTTCAATTGGGATCTTACAGACAATTTCTTCATTCTCTGGCGACTTTTTTTTTTTTTTTTTTTTTTTTTTTTTTCTTTCAGAAGCATTGCGTGCAAATGTTACACTAGTACTTTTTTATTAATCTTGAAATAAACTTCTTATTGATTCACATTTTTAATATTAAAAAAAACGCAATTAACCGAAAAGTTTGTACATTTAGAAAATTCTGCTCTCTAAAGATAAATTAATATTTATCAGGACAAATTAAAATTATTAGAAGTGAATGGAGTGTATATTCCATATCAGTTAAATTTACACATGGATTTAAAAAAAAATGTGTATAAAATTTTTTTGGACTCGAATCCATGGAACATATTTCTATAAGTAGTGCTATCAGTAATCTATACTTATATTATAAAGAGGTAAATTTTGTTTATTTGTAGGGGTAATTTCCGGAACTACTGAGCCGATTTCAAAAGTAATAATAATGATGGTGTTCAAACATAGGGTAAGTCTTATGACGATGCTAATAATCCAAAGGGGGTTCAGGAGCAAACCTCGTTCTAAAAATGCTATTTTTGTGTTACTGAAGCGCCTAGAAACCTGAAATTCGGTATGTTAATTTACTTATAAGATATAAATGATCACTAAGAACATTTGCTAAAAAATACGATAGTTAAAAAGGCTGAAAATGCGCGAAAAGTGTTCTAAAAATGTTCTAAGTAGCAATTTTTAAATAATCTCGGAAATTAATGAACTTATTAAAAAAATAATGATGTCAAAATAATGGTGACAATCCTTGCTCCAACATAGGCTATATCTTATATCGGTGTAACTATTCCGAACGGGATGCAGGAGCAAAAAGCGTTTCAAAAATGCAATTTTTCTAGAATGAAAAATACAAAATTTAAAACGGATTAAAATGCACGAAAAACATTCTAAAAACGTTCTAAATATCGTTTTTAAAACAATCTCGGGAAGTTACGCAGCGATTAAAAAAAATGATGGCAAAATCATGGTAACAGTCCATGCTCCAACTTAGTCTATGATGCAATTTATGAGTAATTAACTTTTATTTTAGTTCAAATTTGTTTAAAAAACTGAAATTACCCATAAATTGAAGCTAATGATTTTTTAGTGTGTGTATGTGCGGATAATATATGCAGATATAATTTCAGCAACATAGTGCAAAAGTTTTTTTAACATCTTACTTAAATTTAAACAGATTATTTGGTGCAAAATTCACATAAATAGTTAAATTTATGACTGTGTAAAATATTTGACAATCAAAAAATGCTCTAATGCATAATTAACTTTCCTTTTAATAAAAATAGCAATAATAAATAGTAAGAATTAACATTTTGAAGTTTTAATTATTTACATATAATTTTTGCCAATTTAGGAAAAATGCTTTTTTTATTTACACTTTGTACATATTTGATGCAAAATTACAGTGTAACTAAATTTTGGGATGATATGCATAATTTTATGATTATATGATATTATGATTCAATGATGATATGCGTAATTAACTTTCATTTAAATCCCATATTGTTAGAATTCCGAAATTATCATGAAACTTAATTTATTCAACATTAAAAAAATATAATTTATACGAAACAGTAGCATTATGCAATGCGCGAGAGGACTTAACTTTAAGCAATTAACCCTACAAAAGCTACCTTCATTTTTAGGTGCGTTCGTAATTATGTAAATACGTAGCACCTATTGTTGTCGCTCAATCCGTCCGTCTGTCCGTCTGTCCGTCTGTCTGTCTGTCCGTCTATCTGTCTGTCTGTCTGTCCGCATATAACAAAGCAAAAACTACCCAACCGAATCGTTTGAAATTTAAAATACATAATTATTACATAATTTTGTCGAGTCATTTCAAATTTTATGAAAATCGGATGGATAGATCAATTACAGGGACAATCAAAAGGAATCCGTTACATTACGGTCAATGGGGAAAAAGTTTCAAATGCATTTTAATCGTTTGAAATTTAAAACGTATATTTATTACATAATTTTGTCGAGTCATTTCAAATTTTATGAGAATCGTATGGATAGATCAATTACAGGGACAATCAAAAGGATTCCGTTACATTACGGTCAATGGGGAAAAAGTTTCAAATGCATTTTAATCGTTTAAAATTTAAAACGTATATTTATTACATAATTTTGTCGAGTCATTTCAAATTTTATGAAAATCGTATGGATAGATCAATTACAGGGACAATCAAAAGTATTCCGTTACAATGCGGTGAATGGGGAAAAAAGTTTCAAATGCATTTAATGGTGTTACACTCATTTGAATATAACAGTATTGACATGAATCTATGAAATATGTACTAAAAATACATTTTGTATAATCTGTGATACAAAGAATATTTATTATTAAATTACAGGGCCACACAAATATATTCCACTAAATAATGTTATACGGAGAAACATTGTTTGGGGGGGTGTTTTAATTATATTAAACTACTTCACATTTTATGAATAAGATATACGTTAATGAAGTATAATAAAAATTACTCCCTGCATATTTACAGGAACACAAAGATTTCGACCACTATACTGTGTCCAAAGTACGATCTACTATATCAGCAAGATCTGAATATTTTAAAACTTCGTTATCAACGAACGCACCTCATTTGCTACGCTTTACGTGCAATTTCTAACTTGTTTAAATTTGTTTCTTTTCTAAATAACGGATACTTTGGGTAGCATTTATCTTTCTAGGGTTAATTAGATAGAACTTTCATGCATCAGGGATTCCTATGAAATATATTACATATAATTTGTCCTTGAAGCTTTTCAGTTTGAACAATGTTTTCTCTAGGGTTTTCAAATGGTAAGTTGCCGATTGCTATCATGCCTTCTATATTAGTGATGCTTTAACCTCGGCACGATTTGAGACTTCAACTGTTGCTCGTAAAATTCAGCGTGATAAAACTTTTGTACGTAAATCATTTACCTGCATATGTAACTTTTTCTAAAGCTCATGGGAAGTGTTGTCCGTTGTTCATAACAGATCCTTAGTGTAGTAAGCAGATAGCAGAAAATGGAAGTTGTCTCCCATAGCACGTTTCGATATTCTTGGCATTTTGATGCGTCTTTCGAGAGTTAAATCAATTTTCTGCTAGAAACTCATCATCTCTATGACATTATTTTTCTCTTCTTTAATGAATTTAAAGATTCATGCCATGATTGAAGTTTCGCTTGAATGAACTCTGCATGAAGGGTTCATACACTAATTCCTCGTTTAACGTCAGCAATTCGTTTTAAGACAAGTGACGCAAATCGAAAACGATATAAGTGAAGATATATTTAGATTAGAGTAATAAAATAAAAATCCTCCAAAATTTAATTAACGTATTCTATTGTATCACATTCCATTGTATTACATACTGTTTTACATACATTTAACATTAGCAAAAAAAATGTGTTTGTAATACAAGACTTTTTAATAAATCAATGAGTTGTTAACTTACAAAGTATAGTTTTAGCTGACCGTTCGAGAATTTGAGGATGTGATAAAATCTTGCAATGAAGTTTAAACATATATTTTTTTTTTCTCTTAGAAGGTCTCTTTAACAACAGAGAGTATGCAGCTTTTGGAGCAATAAAACGCGTCGAATATTAATAAATAAATGTATTTTTTTCCTGTTTTGAAGTATTTTATCGCTTAAGCAAATATTAAATTAATTTGATGTATTCAAGTGATTTTTAAATAGTTTTATTGCAGTGAGTATTCTAAGTCTTTTCCAGTGACTCTTTTTATTTGTTTGTCGGAAAGTTGGAAAGTTTCACCTTATAGAACCAATATTCTTAAAAACAGTTCAAAGTGCAATTTTAATTAAAGAAAATTATCTTTCTGGCCAGAAATAAGAGGTGATGCAAGTCGGAATACAACTGTAATTTCAGCCCTATATCCCCGAAAACATTTATTATTATTAAGTTTCATGGATTATCGTTTGTACCAATTTTAACAGTTTAACCTGTAATTTTCATTTTAACGACAGATACTAGAGAATTTTTGTTTTGTTTTTAGCCCTTGTACTACCACTAGAGTCTCTTTCATAAGTGAATTTTAATCATAACAGTTCTGTGCATAAGGTTTTGTTTAGAAATATTATTTTACGAGTTAACTGATCCTTTTACTTATCCTTGAATCAAGTAGTCTCAAAAACTGCTCAGAAATATGCGGTTATCTTTTGTCGTTGCAGTAAAGAGTTAAAAAGCAATTCTTTTATTTAAGGGCACGTGCAACACTTGGACAAGTAAAATGAAGTATATTTTGTGAAAGATTCAACATCATGTACACTTCTTAAAATCAGAGATAGAAAGGAAAAAAGGAAATAAGTATATATATGTATACAATATAGTTCAAATATATAAATAAAAAATGAATTTCATGCATTATTTTGTTTTCAAGAACTAATTAATTTTTTTACATATTTTTTTTTTGGGGGGGGGGGACTTTTTCGAAAATTTGTTGAATATATCACCTTAAAATTTTTTGTGGAATCATAAAACACATTATATGAGAATAACAAAAAGTGGTTTTCATTTTGACTTAAAAGAAATAAGGTTAAAAATATTTTACAAAAAAACTTCGAAAATCGTAAAAATTTTAACATATTTTACATTATTCTAAAGAAATTTTAACTTAAATCTAAAATGTCAGATTTTTTAAAGAAACAAATTAATTATACTATTATGGTAAGTTTCAACTGTTTACCTAAGATAGAAATTTAGAAAAGAACCTAAGCATTAAATAAAACGTATTTAAAAAAAAAGGCAGAAAAGAGTCTATATTATTTTTAAACTTTCAGGTCTATATTATTTTTAAACTTTCTAGCACCATAATGTTTTACGTCCATAATTATTTAGCACCGTAATCTTTTAATCTATTATTCAGGCCAATAAGTAAAAACTAAAAAGCTCGAACCTTTTTATGTCTCATGTGTGCTTAACCGTTTAAACGCCAATGTTCCCAAATGGGAACATTGTATTATTTGTAATACAAAACATATATTTCCCAACATAATGACGATGTCCTTATTTTTCTTATAAAATATAAGGTTGATTTAAACTTTTGAAAAAAAATATTTATGTTTAAACATTTATCACAGGTATAAGGAATATGTAAATTCATTAATTTGCATTAAAAAAATATTATTTGCTTTTCTCGCTTTCTCTATATTACTTACATTTTATCGCTAAGAATCTAAACATTTTTGGAATTCAAGAAAATACTCAAGAACAATATACAATAGCATATAGCGGAAAATAATTTGTTATATTTGCATAGGTTGTCAATCAATAATCATATTTCAAAATGCAAACACTGAAATGAGAACAGTGAAAAAAACTGCAGAATATATATATATATATATATATATATATATATATATATATATATATACAGGGTGTCCGAAAAGTCTGGAAACGGCCGAATAACTCGAGAAATACATATGAGATTGAAAAACGTAAATATACGTGTTAAATATTTTTAAATAAGCTACTCTGTGATACCAAATTTGACCTTCGAAACCGACCCCCTGGGGGTCAGAGGGGGTCCAACTTTGAAATCTTAAATTATAGCCCCCATTTTTTATTGCAGATTCGGATTCTACGGACAAAAATACGTAACTTTTGTATTTGATGTTTATTTCAAATCTTCGTTTATCACGGTGTAATCGAGCATATTAAATCGATACATATTCCCGCTTTTCCAACGGGATTTTCCCTAATCGAAACTGATTGGGCAGAATTTTTGATGTCAAATTCCTCGTCTTTTGTAGGAATAGCGTTTCCTGAAAATCATCCGTGGCGATTATTTCAATAGTGCTACACTGTTAAAAATTTGACCCATTTGCTGCAGCGTCACTCCACAGCTATTATAGAGTATCTCTTTTGTGACCAATGAGAATGCTCCAAAGTAATCGTTTTCTATAAAAGCTGTGGAGTGACGATGCAGCAAAAGGGTCAATTTTTTTACAGTGTACTTTACTGTGTTATGGAACATTCTCATTGGTCATGAAAGAGATATTCTATAAAAGCTGTGGAGTGACGCTACAGCAAATGGATCAAATTTTTAACTGTGTAGCACTACCGAAATAATCGGCACGGGTGATTTTCAGGAAACGCTATTATTGCAAAAGACGAGGAATTTGATGTCATAAATTCTCCCCAATTAGTTTCGATTAGGGAAAATCCCGTTGGAAAAGCCGAAATATGTATCGATTTAATATGCTCAATTACACCGTGATAAACGATGATTCGAAATAAACATCAAATACAAAAGTTACGTATTTTTGTCCGTAGAATCCGAATCTGCAATAAAAAATGGGGGTTATAATTTAAGATTTCAAAGTTGGACCCCCTCTGACCCCCAGGGGGTCGGTTACGAAGGTCAAATTTGGTATCACTGAGTAGCGTATTTAAAAATATTTAACACGTATATTTACGTTTTTCAATCTCATATGTATTTTTCGAGTTATTCTACCGTTTCCAGACTTTTCGGACACCCTGTATATATAATATATATATATATATATGTCATTTTTTACTTTTGTATGCATAAATTAAAACATTTGAATATAGGAAAAACAAAATAATTATTACATTGAGATATTAATTCGGCGTGTAAACGGTTTAAATTGCACACGTTTAATATTAAATAAAGTATTGAAGACAATGAAAAAAAAATCATTTAATCATTTTGACAATTAAAAAAAAATCATTCTGCTTTTGAAGATGTACATAATGAATGTTAGGAAATATGATTAAAATATTCCACGTTATGTTTTCAAATTTTTGTTGGTGTTTTTTTTTTTTTTTAAGTAAAACATGTTTATTACTTATTTATCCATCATGCATAGTGTAGGGTAAATCTTGCAATCGTTTTAAAAGTCGAAAAAAACAGTTTTTGACCGATTTACACGTTTTAGACACTGTATATTCCGAAAAACATATTTTTAGAGAAAAAATTGCTGTCTGTCTGTCTGTAAACGTACTATCCCCCGAACAAATTGAGACAGAAACTTAAAATTTGGTATGTACCTAGTATGTAATATTGAAAAAAAGCCTATTTAACATAAGTAACCTCGATCAAGCGGTATTATTTACTTCGGACTCTCTCGAATTTTTTTATTTTAAGGAATGGGTGTAAAAAACAATAAAATAACACAAATTTTGCATAAAAAATTAAGTCGGTTGGTTACTGAATTTTTGAGATATTTGTAATCCTATTTTCCCCATTCTTTGACATGAGCCTGCATTTCATTCAAATTTCATTTCAAAGATATATTTTAATTGGATATAAAACGCTTAATCCGATGCAGTAAACTGTTAGTTTATACGGTTATTATTTTTGGAGTTATAAGGATGTTTAATTTACGCAATCCAGTACTACTTGGATAGGTTAGCGTCTTATGTAATTTGTCGAAACTGGTTTATCAGCATTTCATTAATACAGCGTTACTGTGTTAAAATTATTTAAATATACATTTGAATTTTATTTTGCAATCACTATGCATTTTATGAATAGTTTACGCATGTTTTATTTTCATATTTTATTGGGTTGTTCGGAAAGTCCTTTCCGTTTGGGAAAATCAGTTCGTACCGGAAAATTCTGTTATTTAATTATTAGATATTGTTTCTGATATCTAATTATTAGATATTAATGGAAAAAATTTTCTGATACGAAATGATTTTCCCAAACGGAAAGGACTTTCCGAACAACCCAATATATTATGCATAGCCATAATGGATAAGTATTACAGTGACGTCTCAACGGCTAGTTTTGAATTCAAATAATTCCTTTTAGAAAAAAGGCATTAGATCCATGACAAAATTTTATAACAAGATTTACGCGAAACAATTTAATGAAATTTTCACGCATCAGCGTATCTAGAAAATTAAAATAAAATGAAGATACTGTATATAACAATAGAGTTCAGTCTTGCGAATTGAGTTGGAAAATAAATTTGACAGAAAGGATTTTTTGACGGAATTTTTTAGAATTTCTTAAATATAATCTTATTTCCGTCAAATGTGCTTAACGTCATAAAGTTATATTTTGGATAGTAAAGGACAGGCGAATATTTAAGTAACAGAATAATTTTAATTCAAAATTGACATATAGTCAGCGTTGCAGGATCTGGCAGATTTTTGGTTTAGGAATTTTAAATTCACACCATAAAAATTTAAATGATAGTTTTCGTACACTTTATTAAATAAAATTTAGTATCTTATAAAGCAAGAATGAATCTTAAAACTTCTGGTGAGAATTTCCAATGTCTAATTAGAAAATTTGTCAGATGCGGTAACACTGAAAATAGTTTAGGAAGTTCTAAAATGATCTAGATAATTTTAAAATGAATAATTTTGGCCTGGTTATTCATTTATTTTTTGTTTAAATTTGTCACGCAGACATACAAAACATTTCTCCTTATCATTTCTCATAGTGTCGATGGTCGGACAATCGACAAAAATTGTGTTTTTCGCGTAAAATTGAAAAACAAAAATGATAAAAATAAATGACAATATGGAAACTACTAGATGAAAAAAAACTCGTCTAGTTTATGTTCTAATATACACACTATTAGCATTTATAATATTTTACGGTAAACCAGGCTTGCCGGCTAATATATCAAGCTCAAATTAAGATTTCTTTATAAAACAAAATTTTAACATATATGCAATAAAACTGCATAATTAAAAAAGTCAACTGATAAAATAATACTAAAAATTAATAATTCTTAATTTTTACAGCACTTTGAAATTGTATTTTTTTTTTTTTTTTTTTTTTCGTTTACTTTTCATCAGAACGAATATTTCGAGAGTCCGAATAAATTGTTCCATATAGTCGAAGTTACTAATATTTATTAGGCTTTTTCCTATTATTACATACTAACTACACACCAAATTTTAAGTCTATATCTCAATTTGTTTCAATTCAAGAGCGTTTACAAACAGATGGATAAACAATTGGATAGACACACAGACAGACAGACGGCAATTTTTTTCCCTAAAAATATGTTTTCCGAATCTGCTGTGTTTTAAAGTTAATTCAACATTTTTTTTTTTCAAAACGATTGATAAACTGACCCCATACTACGTATGTAAAGCACGGTAAGTAAAAAGTCTGCAATTATATTTTAATATTAATTTTATGTTTTATATAGAAATAAATATAAACATGTATAACAGATCTAGAGGCACGGACTATCACTTCATCAAGTTCACGGATGAAAATCAAGACTTAGGTAAATCTTGATTCACATATTAAAACGCAATCGGTCTGCCAAGTCATATTGGTGGAAAAACCTAAAACCCGATTTTAACAGTTAACCCGCAGTGCTTTCCTGCACCCAAAACTAAGAAACATAGACGATTGGGAGCAGGAAAACATAATGATAAACCTATTAATGAGCCACTAAAATCTTGTTTTTACGTGTTTCCACCAAGATATGACTTGGCAGACCGATTGAATTTTAGTATGCAAATCAAGATTTAACTAATCCTAGATTTTTGTCCGTAAACTCGATGAGGTGATTACACGTGCTGCCACCTTCTGGTCTACAAGTTTCATTTTTATTCATGTCTTGTTTACTTTTTTGAATTCCTTTTGTAATTATTTTAATGAATTTATATATTTATTTTCATTTTGATGTGGTGTATGTTGATTAATGGCTTTAAAGATCCCATCAATGATTTTTTCTAATCATTTTTTAATTGTTAAAATGCTTTTATTGCAAATATTGATAATATAGGTTTTCAAATATTTATATTTTTCCTAATGCTTTTTATGAAATCAAATTCTTGTTCATAATCAAATTTAAAATTTGTAATGTTTGAATTTTATTTAAAACACTAGCTGACTCGCCCGGCGTTGCCCGGGTCCGTATTAACAATATTAAACGAACTTGAAATTTGTATGATTTTATCATTAACTGGAAGCATGCAGAAATGCATTGCCTGAAATATGTCGTAGCTGACTTTGTGAAAAATCGGTTTTAAAAGCAACAACTAATATTAAGCTCTAAAGATACTTAAAATGAGCAATGAGAAACACGGGAGGAAACATGTATCCAACGATTGCGTTAGTTTCGTGTTAAAGTGTTGATATTTACTCGTAAAATAATGTTTTGAGCCATTATTGACTGTAATATACGATCGGAATGCATAAAAGATACAAATATATCAATCATAGGCAAGAATTGTGTGATTATGTTTATCATAAGACTTTGAAATATCAATATAGAAGCATCATTTAAGATTTCGCTTGAAAAGTTAACATTCTTTCGTTAATGTCTTAAAATCGTCTGCACTCTGAAATCTAGATTTTAGACTAATTCGCGTTTGAAATGAAATAGACGCCCTCTCGCGGACAAAGTCTGAAACGAAATAGAACTGATACCGTGAGCATCTTCTGCTGAAATCAGTGTTTAAAAGGCCGATAAATAAATAAACAGTTCTATAATAAATATATAAATAAACAGTTCTATAACACATGCAACGTTGGGTTCTTTGTATTAAAATTATCTAAAATCAAAATTTTATACAGAAAGTTTAGATCTATAATTTAAAAAAGTACATTCGACTTACTCATGGCAAAATAACATGACAGCAACACAATGCTTGCATGATTCGCTTGCTCCAGCATGGAACAAACAGCATTACGTAAACAAACGATTATCAGGTCTATACAACGTCACCTTTCGGTCATTACAAACTCGAATATTTGTTATTTAAGTTTTCGCGCATGATTTTAAAAGAATGTTTTCATAAATATATTTTATATATTGAGAATTATTAATATGTTGTTAAATCATAAAAATTTTTCATGTACGTTATAAAGTATTAAAAAGTTCTGAAAAAAAAAGAAAACTTTTAGTAATACAATTTTTAGTTCAAATCAAATGTTTTCAATATTTTATTTAATTTTATTTTGACATCTAATTATTTCGACTTTATCAATTTCAATTATTTTAAAAGCAAACATTTTATTTAAATAAATAATATAATAGAAAAAAGACCATTTTTAAAAATTACTATTTCTTCGTAAAATATGCTTCAGCTGTAATTCATTTCTTTCAATTCGTCTTATTAATACAAAATCCCTTCCACATGTTTTTGTTTGGGACATTAAAATTTGAGCGATAAATGGTTTAATATTGCAACCCTTTTTTCGGTTTACTTCACCACCACCTATCTTTTTCCTCCATGGTTTACAACCGCTGTGATAAAAAAAAATCATCATTTAAACTGACAGTTTGCCAGTCTATGAATTTTAAAGGTCTGTTCCAGCTTTTTTAATTATTTATGCGAAAATTTTATGCAACCAACCAACCATAACTAAATGAAGGGAAAAAAAGAAGAAAAAAGGCGATTTTTTATGAGAGTGATCTTTGGAATTTAATTAATTACTCAGTTAATAAATAGAATTTCGAAATTCTGAAGTTCAGGTGCATCAGGAGAGATATTGGGCTATTCTCATAAAAATTTTGAGCTTCGTACGTCCCATAAATTTGGCTAGCCATCGCAGACACACACACACACACACACACACACACACACGCAGACAGAGCGATTTGTTATTTTATTAATATAGATTATTTATAAATATTTCGATCTTGTCTAAGATCTTCATTTGTAATTACTTTATTATATGCTATATATTATATTCGTTGTTTCAAAAAAAAATCATAATGATTGAATCTTTACGAAAACTTAATTAAGAATTTATATTTAATATAGATGATAATTCATAACATTTTACAACGGTTATATATACATGTATATAACAGCTATTTACTAAAAGTAGACTTTACATTTTAAAATATTAACACATGACTTCAAGTACATAAGCTATTCTGGAATTAATTTAATAACTTTTAATAAATGTCGATAAAGCTACATAGTTGACTCCTTCAACGCATGTATGTACAATTATATATGCACATGTACAAATTCATATATTAGTAGAAAAAACCACGAGGGGGAAACTAAGTAACGCAATACGCTAATCACGGAAAATGAGAAAATGCCACTTCACGTAATAACCATTAAATGTTTAATATTTCCATTACGCATGCATGCACAAACAAACACACAGATATATATACATTATATAAATTATATATTTTACATACATGTATTTTATGTTATTATATGCTCAATACACAAGCATATAGATTTCCTCTTAAACAATATTGTGAACTTCCTTAAGAACGAGGCACTAAATTTGTCCAACAAGAGTCAATCCCCCCTCCCTCACCAAAAGACACAAAAAATTAGAGTCAAGATGCGCAAAGAAAAAAACAAATAAATAAATAAATAGTTGTTCCGAACCGGACGAAATGGTTTGGGAATGTTTAAAATTAGATTAACTGGCTTAATGCAAGATTTTAACCCAGAATCATGTTAAATCTCATTGTTCCCATTAGCTTATTTCGAAGTATATTAGGCAATGGCAGATTAAAATTTTTTGAGGTGTCTTTAATTATGACTTGAAGAGAATCCTTGATTCAGTTATGATATCACCTAATTTTTTTAATCCCTAATTGCCATATTGTCACCAGAAATTTAGAATAAAAATATAATTTTTATTAAATACGAGAAAATATACTATTCTTAATATACAAATGAATTATCTTGTAATTACTGGTGCCATCAAATTATTTCAAAATTTTACAAATACCAATACCTGGCCCTTAAAAGGGTTTAAAAAGAATAACTGTGCGTCCTATGACGACGATTCTAAAAACGTGTAAAGTACTGCTGTATACCTTGACAGCATATAAAAACTTCATCATGAATGGTCACTTTTTGCGAATGGGGAACTTATAAAACCAAACAAACAAACAAACAAAAAACCTTAAAAACAGAAAGACGTACATTTAATTTTTAGACGCTAATAATATTGAAAAGGGATTTGCAGTAAGTGACTAACGGATCTTTTATGGACTCTCTGTCAAGGTTCCGCCAAATTATTTTTATAAGCATATATATATATATATACTCATGAGAAAAATATTCTGTATTTTTTTCAAAATTTTTTCGAGTATGTGTGTATGGAGACCTTCCTCGTAAGCAAAACTCATATTTATCAGAATATAAATTCGGGCCACAAAAATACACACATGACTTTCTCACAGGTAAGTATGCCGATACCAAAATGTTTCATTACAATAAATAATTTCTTTACAGTTACTAAAATTAAGGTGTTTTTTGAATTTAATAACATTCAAAGAACTGGAAAAAACACAAATCGAAGTTCGGCCAAATCCGATCAAAAATGATCAGTTTATAACCCTACTTAGGTAAAGATATAAAACGTACAAATAATAATCTGTATTTTGCAATTTTTTTTTTTCAGTCTTTTCTTAGCGAACTATGAAAATGTATTTCTCTAAAAACAGCAGCTGCGAATACAAAATGGATTTTATAAAATATTTCCTTATTCGACAAATAGTGGTGCAAAATATGAATTATTTTAAAAGAACCATAAATGTATTCCACATCATTTCGACTCGATATCAAAAATATCTATTTCATATCGAATTTTCCTCTTACGCTATGCATTTTTAATACTCCCTCACCAAGCCACCACTTATATCGCGAACATTCCATACTCTTAACATCCTGAAATATTCAGTGAAAATAAAATATAAATTTCGTAGTAAATATGTATATCCTCGAGAGGTACATGTATTTAATCAGAAATCACGTCCTCGCTTCGAGAGATTATTTGGAAATCATTTACAGGTTTGTTCTAAGAACAGTAAACTCACGAAATCTGGCAACAGTGGCCACACTTTTTTTAAAAAGTGAGAGAACACAGTAAAGCTGTTTAAACATTTGAGACTTCGCGCGAAATCAGTAATTGAATTTACAGTTTTTTCAAGTGCATTCTTAGTGATTCAGTTGCTGACGTAATGATGTGCCACGTAATCTGATGTTTATTTCATTCCCATTACCTGCAGAATGGAGCAACGTCGGGAAAATAAAAGATGAAAAAGAAAAATAGAAGTTTAACATAAATAAAAGTAGATTCTCATTTTAAGTAATCCGAAATCGATATGAATCTCGGCAGACGATTTAGTAATTAAACTCGTATTTCTGTTCTTAATACGAATGATCCATTCGTATCGATTTTTTTTTTAGCAGATTTGTTTTCCCTCTCATCAATCAATATAAAAAAAATGAATGAAAATATTTCTATGGATGAAATCTGTCATAAGTTTTGAGAGCATTGAACTAGATTTGAAAATTTAGGACATGATTAATTGGAGATGAAAGCACTTTATTATTATTATTATTATTATTATTATTAATCTTTTAACTGAAAAAATGAGTAAAATGATGTTTATGATAATAAAGATAGCCCATGATGCAACGCTTGAGAAGTAAATTTAAAGTTTAACAAAGAATACAATGTTACTTTATTTCTCAGTTCATTTATTTTGTTTAAATTATAAATTAAATTAGTCAGTTTAATGTTTATATATTTTTTAAACATTTTTCATTGTAACTGAAAGGGAAAAGCATTTATGAGAGCAGTAAATACGAATTAACAACAAATAAAATTGGGTTTAGAATTTGTATATACAGATTTGCGTTAAGATTTCTTTTTCGTTACTTAGTAATGTAAAAAATCACACTTTTTAAGTAGATTTCCTAAGAAACAATACATATTACATTCTTTCCTATGTTGGAATCTCAGAAAATTTTCACTGATATACTCCGATAATGACCCCCAAAACTCCTAAATACGCCTTGTTCAATATTTTATCTGGCAAAAAATCTTGGCCAAATTAGCTAATGGGCGAAATCAAACGAATGGGTTGCAAATAAAAAACATTTTCATGGAAAAAAATTATACCTTCTTAATTATAACGCATATTAAACCAATTTAAATGTATTATTACTCCTAAGAAATAGGCCAAAAATTCATACAACTGAATTTTGATACCATAAAAATGAGCTCACATGAAAAAAAAAATAGGAATTTAAAAAAAAAAAAATCATTAACTTCGTGAATTCAGAAGATATATAATCTATTTAAATTTAATGTGAATTTTCTTAATCTTATCTCAACTTTTATATTGACAAGCTTTTGATAGGACCAATCCTTATGCTATGATAATAATAATAAAATATTATTATTACTATTATATGAAAAAATAAAATTTAAAATAGACAAAAGGTATAAGATAAATTATCGGAAAGCTGCTTTTAAAGTACTTCAATGCTACCATTGATAAGATAAAAAAGAAAAAAAAAAAAAAAGAAAAGCTTCGCGTAACTGTGTTAGATACCATGCCTTTAATATGGTATTAAAGAAGACAATTTAAGATTCTTTTAGGCATCTTTGGCTTCCAGAATGTGAAAAATTATCATTTGAAGACAATTACAATGATGATGATTATGGATATAATGTATCCCCGTTTGAATTTGCACAAAAATTATGGAATGCCGTTTGATCAATACAAGACGAACTGACATAAGCGGTTTTTAACAATAAGATTGTTATTAATGGACTTTACCCGAGAGTGGTAACAGTTACTTCTTTGCTGTTATGTACCCTCCGAAAAAGACTGCTTATTGGAGAAAGCAGAAGCCGTGTTAAAATATTCTTCATGCATATTGCTGTTCTATACTCGCAATATAGATAATATTATTATATGTATATATAATATAATTATATCTATAATCGCTATAGATACTCGCAGTTGATGTGACACAGGGAAAGGCCATCGTATAGTGAAGCTTTTGTACTGGAAATCGTTTCCAATGTTTTAAATATAAATGGTAATAATGGTAGAGAGTTGCAAAGCTGAAGCGATAACACGAACAGAAGCTTTTAAAGCACTAAATATACTCAGATATTTTTTGCTAATCCAAAACGCACAGAGGAATATTTTAAAACTGTTCGTGAATAAAAAAAGGAAGTTTTAACAATTATGATAAAAACAAACAAACCTGCAAAAAAGATTGCTTTTACTACTACAAGTACACTCATCAATTCAAAAATTTAAATGAAAAGCAATTTTTGTTTATAACTCTTATATTATAAATTATATCTTCATAGCTTATTTGCACATTATTTTACTAATTTAACTAACTTATTAGTAACATTTTATTGCCTAAAGTAAAATTCCTGCTAACACTCATATAATATAAGGTCACCCCTCTTATAAGGTCGTATTTTTCAGGACCGCACGGGTGACCATGAAATCGATACTGATTATAAAACAAAAGAATTTATATTTTTATGATATATACATATACATTTAGTAACGGGAATCTTATTTCCCTGTTTAAACAAAAAGATTGTAAAATAGACTTGGCACTCAACGTATAAAAACTAGTTTTTTTTTTTTTTTTTTTTTTTTTTTTTTGTAAATTTATAATAAAGATGAAAAGCGTCTATAACTTCGATAAATATTAATTAAATCAGCGAAATGAGATCCAACAAGCAAATTAAATACAGATTTTCGTTTTTCGTAATCTGAAATCAATATGGATGTGAACAAAAGATTTTAATTCTTACAGTTAGTAGGAATAATCTACTCACGGAGAATATTTTTTAGAACTTTCCATTTTTTTTTCTATAGTTAATGTAAGGAGTTTTTTCTGAATCCGATTTGTAGTAAGTTCTGAGAAGACTGAATTATGTACTCAAATTAAATAAGCAGCTTTAAGAATGTTGTGAAAACATAAACCCTGCTAGGTCGGTCTACAGGCAGAGAGATATTTCAAAATCACCAATATAATTTCACCAATAAAATTTTAATAAAAATGAGAGATAAACCCAGTCTAATAACATTATCTGGCTGTTTCAGACGAGTTCTGAATTTTATTTTTCTTTAAAAGCTAGTTTTACCAGAGTTGTGTTCAGAAGGTTTTAAAAAATATTCCTCCACGCTGCATAATTCTAAATTTTCTGATACATTCTTAAGACTCATTTTTAAAAGTAAAAATATGAGATTAGCTGACATAGTTCTTTGAAGAGACTTATAAGCGACCTGGTGTTTTTATTTTTCGTTCAACTAATTAGAATTCGATTTACAAACAATTATTTTTCCAGTTCGACCAAATTGTTTCTTACTGGGACATCACTTAGCGAAATTCAGTTCAAAATGAAACTTTGACAGCATTTTTTTTATACATTTTCTGTCGTTATCAAAAAATTGACCAGTACTCTGCATTATAATTTCTTGATAAGAGAAGTTGCCAAATGGATGGATTTGACAGCAAAAATGAATTTAAAAATGAGCCAGAAAATTAGGAGTTTCGATTTGAGTACAACCTCAATGATGATTTTTTCTTCAACCCCTCTTTATGTTTAATTTGTTTCTGATCTAAGAGCTGGCCGTATGAAAAATTTCCAGAAATTATACCATTGTAGCATAAAAATTGTAGATAGTATTATACAGCTGGATGATAAATTTAATCGGATTTGATATTTTCTGAATTGACAAAGTTATGAATATTTTTCTTTTTCAATCCCCCACATTTATTTATTTGTGTGGTAAGAGTTGGTTCTATCAAAATCTTATTAGTATAAAATTTATAGATAGTATAAAGAATATTCATAATAAATTTAAGTGGATTCGATATTTTGAGAACTGACAAAGTTAAGATTTTTTTTCTCTCTAAAACACTTTTTCATTTCTTTCGCCCATTGAGCCCATTTTAAATTTTATCAAAAAATCAAAGATGCATAAGTTTTTGGGCCTATTCCTAGAAGTAATAACTTTAAACTGATTTATTATGTATTATAATTTAAAAGTTATGAGTTTTTTTGTTTGTTTGTTTCTTGTTCTTAGAACCCTTCTCTATTTCCATCCCTGTGGTCAAACTTTGCCTTTTAACGAACTTGACGGAGGTTTTCTGTTCCTTTTTTATGTGTGTCAGTTAGGAAGGTATTTAAAAAGAATTATGGAAAATTTTTAATATTTACAGAGAGATAGACAAGTAGATAAAGTTTTTCAATGCAGGTGATTATGAATTCTGTACTGTAAAAAAAAGGTCGATCTACTAAAAAAACTTTAGTGATCCTTGTAATTACTAAAAAATTTTTAGTAATCTTAGTCTGTTACAAGAAAATCTGTAAGAATTATTAGAAAAAGTTAGCAACGAATAGAGTTAATAATTTTATATTTTTAATAGCTATTACTAGAACGCACTTAGTGAGGCCTTGACACCATAGTGGTTATAATAACGGATTCCAGGCTAAAAGGTCCCGGGTTCGATACTGGCCACGGCCAAATATGCCCTGAATGTATGTAGTGTAAGTACTCGGTTATTAAGGGATTATGAAAATCCTGTCGGAGCAGGTAGCGAGTTTGGTGCTGCCATCTATTGCGGTTTTGTCGAAAATCTTTTGCTTCAGAAGTCTGGATGTAGCTCGAAGGAAGCTCCTGCCCTTCCGGCGCACGTAATGATTATTAAAAATAATTTTGGAGCTATTACTAAAATTTTCTTGGTGGCTCATACTAAAATATTTTATGTTAGTTATACAAAAAATTCTTTTGTTCAGTTTACAAAAGAAATGCTTGTTTCACTTGCAAAAGAAAAATTTTGTAATGGTTACTAAAAAATCCTGTGGAATACAAATTTACTAAAAAATTTTTAGTAACCTCTTGAATTTTTTTTTACAGTGTAGAGGTCATGATCGGCGTAGATCTGCAAGACGTTCTACAGAAATTCCAACATGCACTTTTAAAAATCTTTTCCTAGTTTGAACCAAAATTTAAAGCACAAAAGCTGGAAGACGGTGAAATTTTGAACCAATGTTTGAAACTCCTTTTGAAGCATAGTTCGAATACACTGTAAAAAAAAAGTGTCGATCTACTAAAAAAACTTTAGTGATTCTTGTAATTACTAAAAAATTTTAGTAATCTTAGTCGGTTACAAGAAAATCTGTAAGAATATTAGAAAAAAGTTAGCAACGAATAGGGTTAATAATTTTATATTTCTAATAGCTATTACTAAACTCACTTGGTGTGGCCTTGATAGCATAGCGGTTATAGTAACGGACTCCTAGCTAAAAGGTCCCGGGTTCAATACTGGCCACTGCCAAATGCGCCCCGAATGTATGCAGTGTAAGTACTCGTTAATAAAGGGATTATGAATATCCATACGGAACAGTAGCAATGTTTGGTGCTGCCATCTATTGCGGTTTTGCCGAAAATCTTCCGCTCCAGAAGTCTGGATGCAGCTCGAAGGAAGCTCCTGCCCTTCGAGCCCACGTAACGGTTATTATAAATAATTTTGGAGCTATTACTAAAATTTGCTTGGTGGCTCATACTAAAAATTTTTAAGTTAGTTATACAAAAAATTCTTTTGTTCAGTTTACAAAAAAAATGTTTGTTTCGCTTGCAAAAAAAAAAGTTTGTAATGGTTACTAAAAAATTCTGTGGAATACAAATTTACTAAAAAATTTTTAGTAACCTCTTGAATTTTTTTTACAGTGTAGTTGGAACACGGATGAAATAGGAAGCTCCAAATGTTGGTACAAGATTTAACCACATTATGGTGATAGCTACTGAGAACCAAATTTCGGTCAAATTAGGGCAAAATTTTTAATAGTGTAGGGCAGAATGTAATACATAATACTTCTTACAAAATCTACCTAAAAAAAAAAAAAAAAAAAAAAAAAAAAAACAGGAAAATGAGTCTAAATCACAATTTTCCATGGATCTGATGTATTAAACAGCAACTAAAATCAGCTCCCTCTTTAAACGACATCTTTCTAAATGTTCACGATACAGTCGGCTCTCATTAATTCGAACTCGTCGGGACTGCAAGAAATGTTCGAATTATGGAAAAATGAAATGAAAACATGCTTAATATGGTACTATTGGATAGGAATTAATGTTACATTATTTTTTAAAGTTATTTCGTCTGTTTATCATTAGAATATGACTTAATATTAAATTAGAATGTATGAATACATAAGATAATTAAAATATTAGAAACAAGCACAATGGAAGAAAATTTTAAAGCGTCACTGATGGACAGACGGGGCACTAAGAAAAGGATATCAAATGCATTGGATTATATGTATACTCTTTCGGAACAATTTTCACAAAAATCAAAGTAAGAAAGTTATTCAAATTGTTGGGTTCTTTTTATTAAACTTCTGCTACCGACCATTACTTTAATTAGTTGCAATTTCTGCTCAGCAAATTAAACTTAGTTATTATGGATCAATAAATATTCTTCAGCTTTATTAAAGACTATAATGAGATTTGGGTCAAATTTCCAATCACATGAATCTTGTTGTTGATTTAATTAATTAAATTAAGTGCTTATATAAAAAAAAAGAATTAATTAAATTAAGATTACACCAATTAACAATAAGAAATCACTAAAATAAATAAACTAAAAGACAAATTAAAACGATTAAAAGGATAAACACAAATATTATTTAAGATTCTTTTAAAATTTAATGAGTACAAGTAAATAAGAAAAAACACAACAGGATTCTCAATTTGACCCAGTCTCAAGTACTAAACCTTGATCTGCAGTAGAACCCAACATTTATCAACGTTGATTCCTGAGATATTAAACTCATACTCATAATTAAAAAATACAAGATTCAATCTAACATTACAAAAGAGAAAAGAAAGACCCTGAAATCCTTCTTATTTTCAAGAAGGCAAAGAGAGATATAATTTTGAAAAAACTAAAACACAGGAGATAATAAAAATAAACACCCCAGAAATCAACAATGATATTTTGGCCAATTTCGTATAGTGATTAGTATAAAAAAAAAATAGTCTTGTAAATTCGTTTATGTAGAGATAGATATAATCCTTATAAAATTACTTTAAATTTATGAGTAAGAAATCAGATGAAATATTTACTTTTCTTATAAACATTTAGAAGAATCTCTACGATTTCAAAAATTATCACATAATTACACTAAACCAATTCTGCATTTAGAAATTTAAAACTTTAGTTAAAAAACTATTTTATTCAAGACTAAATGCAACTAGGATTTAACTTTGAGTTAAATTATCACTTAAAAACTTAATTTCACCTCAACATTTTAATAGTGAAAAGAAAACTAATAAGAAAGTTTATATTCATCATCTCTAATCAAGTCTAACATGAATTTCTAAATAAAACAGCATGAAGTATACATTTTCTCCCCTTTTTTTTTTTTTTTCTTCTTTTTTAAATTCTACTAAACAGAGTGAGAGTATAAGACATGTTGAAATGGTATGTATCAATAACAACTTGTTTTCACATAAAAAAATCCCTTTTATTTACTTAAATAATACTCACTCTCACTTCGATGAAGATACAATGTATGTTGAAGTGAGATTTACTAACAATTACTTCTTCTTCATATTAGATCGACAGTAATTAAACTGCGTACACTTAGTGAAGGACAAGAGTATTTGTAAATTAATATCATTCTTAGGGATGTAAAACATCCGATAATAGGTACACTTATTTATAAAAACATAACAACTTATTATGCACTATACTCAGTTACTTAACAACACATTGAGAGTAGCTTACCTCCGAGCTCCAAGTAGTATATTTTTCATTATCACAATAAATCTAGATAATCTTAGGAATAGTTGATACTACAGCTAACCAGATCATTAAAATCACCATTCTGGCCTCTTTTCAAAAATAGCGACACTGGCTTGACACATAATACTAGTTCCAAGCATACAGGTGAGTATTGATTCCTATAGACATTCTACAGTTTCTCTGGAGTACTCGCGTCTACCAGTTGATAACACGATTTCGGCTGCAAAGCACAAATACCATTTGCCTCGACCTCTATTCCTCCGAGAGGGCACGGGGCTGAAAGAAAATTCGCTGAGATTTGAGTTTGGAACTTGACTTCATGTCAGGAAAAGGCATGACAGCGACATGTTACGAACTAATAGGTTTCTCTTCACCCGATTCCACTTCTATTCCTCCGAGAGGGCACGGGGCTGAAAGAAAATTCGCTGAGACTTGAGTTTGGGACTTGACTTCATGTCAGGAAAAGGCAGGACAGCGACATGTTACGAACTAATAGGTTTCTCTTCACCCGATTCCACTTCTATTCCTCCGAGAGGGCACGGGGCTGAAAGAAAATTCGCTGCGTAGACTTTCACTTCTACTCAAGTTCTGTCTTTTCTCTGCCGAAAAACTCCCCTCACCCCGATAGAAATCAAAAATGGGGGAGGGGGGTGAAGGACGGGACTATTTCTTCTCACATCCTCTTCGTTAGATAGCTAGCAGGGAACTACCTCATCTCCAAACCGAATTGCATGCTCCTCTGCAAACAAAAAAAAAGGGGCACCAAATACCAGGAAGACTACTGCTTCCCACTTTCTCTCCCGCTACTAGGTCCATCTCATTGGGCAATGCAACAGTCACCCTCTCTCATGACCAAATATGGTCATCGCTCGCGTCCCCTCCTCTCAATCACGTGGTCAGATAGCAGGGACAGCTGTTTCTAAATTTTGCACCTGCTTGCAAACCAGTGCCCGACGATAACCGTGAATTGGCACTTTTATCTCAAATCGGTCATAAAATAACTTTAAGGGCCTGGGAAATATCTACTCCGCCTCAAATGACAGTCAACGTTTGTCATGGGTTATAAAATTTTAGGGTACTATTCATTCACGTACGCAAGCAATAAACTATGCGTGTGGGCCAATTTTTAACAAGGCTGAATATATGCCCCTTTACAAGCAAGCCAGAAGCTACTCTTCTTCGAAAAAAAATCAACAAAGGACCACTTTACACAAATAGTACAATTATTCCAGGACAGTAAAAGCATTCGTACGAACGGGTGTTATTTACGCTAGATAAGGGAATGGGAAGCTTTCACTTTCTTACACACCACTGCCTATACACTCGTGAGAACGATCATAAAATAAAAGAAAGGAAATGTCCAGGGTTTTCGCTACTAAGAAAAAAAAAGAAGACTCATTTTAAATATGAGATACATAAAGCATTATAAAAAGCCGTATTAAAAATATCTTAACAAGAGTTCTTTTTTAAATTTGGAATATTAAAATAATTTATACCAAAAAAAATATTACTAAAAAAAAACATAACAAGAGCTCCCCCTCGTTGAAAAAAAAATAAACATTATTAGTTTTGAACAAAAACAAGAATTTTATTTTTTTAGCTAAATGACCACATAAGGTCAGTTAAAGAAAGTCCTAAAAAAATTTAAAATTAAATCCAAAATGAAAGAAAAGATTAAATAAAAAAACAATGCAGTACCCCGGTTGAAAAGTAGGATAAAGATAATCGCCTAGAACAGATCAGACGACGACCCGAAAAGTAGATACCCTCACCCTACTAAGCTACCACACCAACTCTGCACACCGGAAATGCTAAGTTGAAGCTTGGGCAAAACATCTAGAAGTTAAACATATACTAGGGCCTAAGATGCTATTAAAATCTACACTATATACCTGGCATACTTTAATTAAATCTCCACATCTGCTATACCGTCAAGAATACCAATACACTGGGATATCCCTATCTGCTAACACCTCTGTAAAAAGAAAAAAAAATCCCTAAAAAAAAAATTTCCATAAGTAGAATGCAAGGAAGAGTTGTCCAGTGAATAAAAAAAATTAAAATTTTTTTTTAAATTTTGAATCCTGTGAGCAGGATAGAGCCAAAGGACCGAGACAATCAATTTCTGAAAAAATACAAAAGATATACTACTTGCCAGCTGTAGGTATCACAGATATATACATATAATAGCACGATAACATTTTGTATACACATAAACAAAAAAAAAATAAAAATAGCAATAACCTTTCAGTACATACATAGGGTACACATAAAAAAAATAGCACTAATTTCTGTTTATATTCAGTGGCATAACATGTGCATATAAACAAAAAAAACAGTTCAATGACTCGTATCGGTGACACAGTATTACATAAGTGTATGGGCATTTTATATCACAGCATTATAATTATATAGGTTACCTTGTGTAGCCTAGACTGATAATTGTCTGCCTTAATTATTATCAATGGGTAAATATTCCATATACTAATAGTAACTAAAAAAAATTCATAAAATGCTACACATAATACTTAAAATGAACTGATAATTTTACAAGAGAGTTCGCCAATTTCATTGACAAGTACCACTAATTTTTTTAAAATACCCAATTTACACAAACAATGGGTATATTGTTAGAAAAATCACATGAAATAACAAAACAGACTATATGAACAAAATATATACATATATAATACACATAAACCAGATAATATATCTGTGGGCTGTGGGGTGTACACTACCTGTATCTTAAATCCCCACTTCCCAAATAGAGAACTAATATCAAAAATATCCAAAAAAAATACAAAGTTAAAAGAAATGCAAAAAAAAAAAAAATAAAAATAAAAGATGAACTACATTCCTAACAGTACCTATACTATATACAAAAAGGGGGCAGTAGGAATACGCAAGCATCACATGTACTGCTACCAAATCTCTACTCCAAAATTTCCTGACCCGAAATCTCTCTAAGTCCCCAAAATTAGCGCTAAAACCCGCTAAAAAATGAAAAAAAAGAATACATATAGGGGGCGGAGCACTTACACGGTCCTAATCTATCGAAATAATCCATAAATCACCGAGAGAAAATACGGAACTGGCGGAAATCCACATTAAATAACAGCGGAACCAAATCAAAACAAACGATATCGAGGCTCGAAAATTACTTAAATTTTAGCTAACTCGCGCATAAAACCGTCCTAAAATAACTAATATCACAAGTATTTATATACAATCTAAAAAAATAAAGTTAAACCGCCCTAAAATTTATAATTCGGTCGCGAATCCCTTTTTCGAAACGCATACTCAGTTCTCGGAATCGAATACGATTTGTTTTGCCTAGATAAACAGACGCCATTACGATCTCGCGAACGACTCACGCGCCCCGAATCATTCGGCGTTCCTACCTGCCTTACTCCCTCACAGCTACCAGCGCTCGTTACTATTTCCGTATTTTCCCGTGCTTCTGAGAGCAACCCACCAACCGTTACCTCGCTACGCTCTTGTCGTCTGCTCGTAGATTGCACTGCAGGTTGGCTGGTTCCTTGACATGGAATGGGAGGGGGAAATCTATTTATGAATCGATTTCTTTTCCTTCGCGTAGTGAAATCGAATTGAGAATGATTCGAATCATTCGTAGTTGATATCTGAGTTTGGCGTTTGTTTTGGTCTACAATATCGTCTCCATTTTGCTCATTTACACCTGAAATATGCCTATCTTTAAATAGAGTGAGGCGGTCTACATGGACAATTTGAGTTTTAGAAGGGTTAGCAATTAATGCTATCTTAAAATTAACTTCACTGAGCTTCTCAATTATAGTAAATGGACCGTTATTTAATTTTGACAATTTTTTCGTATTGCAGCAGTGATGGATGGGTTAAATAACCACACTCTATCGCCTACTTTTAAATCCTTAACGACTGCAGTTTTTTCTCTGTATCTTTCCTGGCTTTCAGACACCTTTACTAAGTTATCATACACCTCAGCATATACCTTTTGGAGTGCGGGTATTAATAATTCACAAAAAGATGGGGCGTCGTTATAGCTAAACCTCGGCGACTGCGAAAATAGATTATATGGTAGATTTAAGTTTTTGCCATATAAAACTGCTGCGGGAGTTAATTTAGTCGAAGAATGCACAGCCGAACGCATCGCTAACAGGGCAAATTTTAGTTTAGTATCCCAGTCTGACTGGTTCTTATTTACAATGTGACTGAGTGCGTTTTTTAAAGTTTTATTCTGCCGTTCAATCTGTCCATTCGAGGCTGGGTGAAAGGCAGATGTAGTTATATGTTTAATACCAAACATTTTATATACATGCTCAATCGCTTCCGATATTAAATTTCTTCCATTATCTGTCGCAATATACACAGGAGCGCCATAACGTGAAATGAAATCGGCAAGTGTATCTGCGATAACATCAGACGTGGTAGAGCTAACAGCATAGGCCTCTGGCCATTTAGTAAACGAGTCTATATACGTAACAATATGGGTGTTACCAGAAAACGTGACCGGTAATGGGCCAATTAGGTCTAGGTGAACTTTGTTCATGGGAAATTCAGGTGTAGGCATCCGTTGAAGGGGTGCCTGCTGATCTGGTTTATACGCTCTCTTCTGCTGGCAACTAATACAAGACTCTACTAGATGCTTGACATCGGCCGACATTCCGGGCCAGTAAAAGTGCTCCCGGATGCGGTCAATCGTTTTCTTAAACCCTTGATGACAAGCCGCTAGAGAATCGTGTGTTAGAGCGAACACTTGCTCAATCATGTCCCTAGGAACTACTAACTTAATAGGATTATTTATTACACTTGAATCTCTGGTGTCCTCACATACAAGAATATCATCTCTAAAAAAAAACTTCATGTATTTAGGTGCTATATCTATATTTTTGTCTAATTTTCTAGCTATTTCACAACATTTCTTATCAATTTTTTGTAATTCACTAATTTTCTCAATTAAATCTGAATGGGGAACAAAAGTAGTTTATTTTTCTACTTGAATACAAAAATTACTCTTACTAATCTCAGGTGTTTCATCAATTTTAGCAAATCTAGATAGAAAGTCTGCTACACTATTGCATTTCCCTTTAATATATTTAATAGTAAAATCAAAATCTGAAAGAGTACATACCCATTTGGCTATACGTGAAGTGGGGTCATGAATTTTTAACATAAAAGTGAGGGGGGCATGATCAGTAAAAATGTTAAAATGAGTGTTAGCTAGATAACACTTAAAATGACTAGTCGCCCAAACCAGAGCGAGAAGTTCTCTCTCAGTGGCAGAATATCTTGTCTCTGCACCTTTTAGTCGCCTACTGGCAAACGCCACTGGATGAATTTTATTTTCATCATCCAATTGTGACAAAACAGCACCCAGTGCTTCTCCACTCGCATCTGTATATAGATAAAAGTCTTTAGTAAAATCAGGCAATACTAGGCACGGTTTAGATATTAAAGCCTTTTTTAAATCTTCAAATTCCTCCTGGGCTTCTTTTGTCCAGGCAAAATGTCCAGTTTCCTTAGTCAAATCGATTAAATTTAATGCCCTTCTTGTGAAATCAGGTATGAAACGCCTATAGAATGATAGGGTTCCAATAAAAGACCTGACACCTTTACGATTAGTAGGTGGTTGCAATTTTTCTATTATCTCAATATTTTTATTAACCGGGGATACTTGCCCGCTATTAATTTCAAAGCCAAGATACTGTATTTTATTTGAAAGAAAATTACATTTACTGGGCTTAAGTTTCAGTTTATGTTGTCTTAGTCTATCAAATACTAATTTAAGTTTTTCAAAATGGGATTCTACATCAGAAGAAGCAATGACAATATCATCTATATACACTAAAATTCCTAGATTTCCTAAATCTCCAAAAATGGCATTCATTAGCCTCTGAAAACTATTGCCTGAATTGGATAACCCAAAACAATTTCTATTCCACTCAAAAAGACCTTTATGCGTGATAATGGCAGTTTTATGCCTGTCTTCGGGTCTTATGACCTGTTGAAAAGAGCCACTAGTTAAATCTAGTGTTGAAAAAAATTTAGCTCCACTTAACGCATCAACAGAGTCAGTAATGTTTGGGATAGGATATGCATCTTTGACAAGATTCTTGTTAAGTTTACGAAAATCAACAGCTAACCTATAAGAACCATCTGCTTTTTCTACAAGAATAACTGGTGAAGCAAATTCAGACATAGACGGGGAAATAATTTCAGCTTGCAGTAAAATATTCAGTTGATCTTCCATTTCCTGGCGTAATTTATATGGGACTCTATAAGCTTTGGATTTTATAGGCTTATCAGAGGTTAAATTTACAACATGGGGTATGGTATTACAGCCTGGTAAGTCTAGGACAGAAGCTGCAAACACATCTTTGTTTTGGTCTAAAAATTCTTGCATTTTAGATTTTAAGGGGGGGTCTAGATGGCTTAAATCAATATCAGAGCTCCAAGTGAGATCAGCGTGATCAAAGTCAGCTATTGGAGTGGTTAAATTTACATTACAAGTTATATTATTATTATTTAAGGTTATATTAGATTTATCTACACATTTCTGAATTTTAGCAACATAAGTATTTTTTCCTAGCTTAACAGTTTTATTCGAAAAATTAGCAAGCGAAACAAAAAGGCCATGTTCTGGAGTACAAATGGCTCGAGAAATAAGAAGCCCTTGGCTTAAATTCTTCGCTAAAGGTTCTAATATTAGTACATCTTTATCTTTTATAAAATTACTTCTATTACATTTAACTTCAGCTATTAATTTTGACTGGGGGGGGAACAGAAATTCTCTCGCATAAAATAGCTAAGGAAGTACTTTCACTATTCCTGTTATTATCATTATCAGCAATGCCTAACTCATTAGTCTGATTTGCTCTATTTACTAACTCATTTTCATTATCCTCAGATATGTAAAGATTTTCATGAACATAGATTGAATTTTCCTGTACAATTTGACTCGCTGATTGCTGGCTAAGGTCTAAAGGCACATTATTCTCATTAATTTCATACTCATTAGTACTTGAGTTACTCCCTGGTATACTTTGCAAACAAAAAACCTGAGCAATTTCACTTTCTGACTTTTTCGCATTAAATGTTATGCTTGAGTCTACCCTTTCCTCCATAATGGGATACCTATTACCCTGAACCGTCTCATTTCCACTACCCAGATTCCCAAATTTTTCTTGTACACATTCCTTACTCTTTTTGTTTACACTTTTCCTAGGAGTACTCTAATTACTACACTTACTTCTCTGTTCACTATCATAACTTTGCCTGCCTTTAGATTGCACATTACAAGTATTTACATAATTATTCTCTAAACCTATACTATTTACACTGATACTATTTACAACATTTTTTTCTCTAGAATTTTTCACAGGTGAAACATTTGACATATGACTCTCTACTATTTGCTTACACTGCGTTTCAGTAGGAATATCTAAAACCACATTGTTATTTTTACAATTAATTACAGCCTGATATTTACTTAAAAAGGGCATCCCCAAAATTACACTAAACTCATCGGCCAACTTACCGTGGACAATAAAAAACTCAGACTGACATAATAAATTATTAAATTTAAAATTTAAGGAAATTTTATGGTTTAAAAGCACTCTCTCGCCAGTCACCGTTAAAATAGGGGTATTTCACTCTACAATTTCATAAGAATCTAAATCATTAAGTATTGTATTACTTAAAATATTTATAGCAGATCCTGTATCACACAGCGCATTAAAAAACACATTATTTACATTTATGAAGACAGTAGGTAAATGATAAGACTGGGGTGAAAACATACTAAAAATAATTGGGGGGTCTAGAGGCCTTGATGGAGACGATTCGACCAAATCGACACCAGCCCTTACCTGTTTAAAGAATTGTTTTGATTATTCCTTTCACTAATTGAGCTTTGAACATTCTCGCTTTCTATATTTACACCATTAATATTATTTCTATCCCCTCTACCTCTGTAATTATTATATCCACCCCTGCGATTTTGGTGGGACTGAAAATAACTACCCATACCTCTTCCTCCAAAATTCTGAAAGTTCCCTCTATTAGCATTTTGGTTTTGTGGGCAAAATCTGGCTATGTGCCCTGTTTGGGAACACACGTAACAGATTAATTCTCTATACTGAGGCCTCTCAGTAGTGTGAAAGTCTCTTTGCTGATTGCTACTCTCTAAAAATCTCTCTAATTTACTAGTAAGAGTTTCTACCTGCTCCCACAGTTTACTAACCTCCTGCTCTGACTGATTCGGGTGACTTGGCTGGATAGCAGCACATGCAACACTTTGCTGGGCAATTTGGGGGAAAAAAGGGTTGATATTCTCTACCTGCATGTTATATAAAGGATTAACACTCTTTAATGCTTTTTCCTCAAGGAGGGCAAATTCTAAAATTTCAACAGGTGTCTTAGGGCACCTAGTTATAACTCCTCTTCTTATCTCAGGAACTAAATTATTTAATAACATAGAATGCAGTAGAGCTTCCCTGCTTTTATCAGCAACATTCTGTTCTACACCTTCGACTACTAATGCTTTAAGGGACAAATCATATGCTCTGTCATAAAACTCCTGAACAGGCATATGGGGATTTTGTTTAAAATTCAAAAATTGGGTCAAATCAATATCAGGGGCTAGCTCTTGCGTATATCTCTCTTTAAGTACTTTAATTATTTCTACAGTTCCCTTAGTGCGGTGCAATTTATATATCCTAGCAGCATTCCCACTTAATCTACTTAGTAGGGCAAATTTTTTCTCATCCTCTGACCAATTAAAGAACTCGGACAACTGCTCATACTTTTCCAAAAATTCAGTAAATGAGCAAGAGTTGCCTTCGCCACTAAAAGGGGGGATAAGACTGACATTTTCGATTAAAGCACTCTTTTTCTGAATAAGAGCGAGCTCCTTGAAATGCTGGTTTTCTGTCATTTTTAGGCAAAACTTCACACCGAATTAAAAATAAAATAATAGAAAATAAAGTAATTTAACTGCTACTTAATTCTCAGATGCCCAAGAAAGAGAGAAAAAAAAATAAATAAAAAATACATAAATACATAACTTATATTGGCATATATTTTACTCAGTAAGCCCAAACACTCATTTAAATGTAAATATAACAGTAAAAATTTCAACTTAAATAGTTTTTTGAAAACCCGGTAAAATTGCCTAACTAAAAAAAAAGCATTTGAAATTAGTAAGTTATGTACACCCCTATTGCTTATGCATAACATACACTAAAATAATCAAACATAATACACAATAAAATCACAAAACACATATATTTTCATTTCGTTTCACTCTTAATATAGTAAATATATATCAAAATTCAGGCTATTGTTGTAATAAATAGGCTCTACTTCATAGTACTATTTTTATACTTATTGTGCCACAATAATCAGGCTTTTCACACACGGCACCATTTATTGTGTTGGGTTCTTTTTATTAAACTTCTGCTACCGACCATTACTTTAATTAGTTGCAATTTCTGCTCAGCAAATTAAACTTAGTTATTATGGATCAATAAATATTCTTCAGCTTTATTAAAGACTATAATGAGATTTGGGTCAAATTTCCAATCACATGAATCTTGTTGTTGATTTAATTAATTAAATTAAGTGCATATATAAAAAAAAAGAATTAATTAAATTAAGATTACACCAGTTAACAATAAGAAATCACTAAAATAAATAAACTAAAAGACAAATTAAAACGATTAAAAGGATAAACACAAATATTATTTAAGATTCTTTTAAAATTTAATGAGTACAAGTAAATAAGAAAAAACACAACAGGATTCTCAATTTGACCCAGTCTCAAGTACTAAACCTTGATCTGCAGTAGAACCCAACATTTATCAACGTTGATTCCTGAGATATTAAACTCATACTCATAATTAAAAAATACAAGATTCAATCTAACATTACAAAAGAGAAAAGAAAGACCCTGAAATCCTTCTTATTTTCAAGAAGGCAAAGAAAGATATAATTTTGAAAAAACTAAAACACAGGAGATAATAAAAATAAACACCCCAGAAATCAACAATGATATTTTGGCCAATTTCGTATAGTGATTAGTATAAAAAAAAAATAGTCTTGTAAATTCGTTTATGTAGAGATAGATATAATCCTTATAAAATTACTTTAAATTTATGAGTAAGAAATCAGATGAAATATTTACTTTTCTTATAAACATTTAGAAGAATCTCTACGATTTCAAAAATTATCACATAATTACACTAAACCAATTCTGCATTTAGAAATTTAAAACTTTAGTTAAAAAACTATTTTATTCAAGACTAAATGCAACTAGGATTTAACTTTGAGTTAAATTATCACTTAAAAACTTAATTTCACCTCAACATTTTAATAGTGAAAAGAAAACTAATAAGAAGGTTTATATTCATCATCTCTAATCAAGTCTAACATGAATTTCTAAATAAAACAGCATGAAGTATACATTTCCCCCCTTTTTTTTTTCTTCTTTTTTAAATTCTACTAAACAGAGTGAGATTATAAGACATGTTGAAATGGTATGTATCAATAACAACTTGTTTTCACATAAAAAAATCCCTTTTATTTACTTAAATAATACTCACTCTCACTTCGATGAAGATACAATGTATGTTGAAGTGAGATTTACTAACAATTACTTCTTCTTCATATTAGATCGACATTAATTAAACTGCGTACACTTAGTGAAGGACAAGAGTATTTGTAAATTAATATAATTCTTAGGGATGTAAAACATCCGATAATAGGTACACTTATTTATAAAAACATAACAACTTATTATGCACTATACTCAGTTACTTAACAACACATTGAGAGTAGCTTACCTCCGAGCTCCAAGTAGTATATTTTTCATTATCACAATAAATCTAGATAATCTTAGGAATAGTTGATACTACAGCTAACCAGATCATTAAAATCACCATTCTGGCCTCTTTTCAAAAATAGCGACACTGGCTTGACACATAATACTAGTTCCAAGCATACAGGTGAGTATTGATTCCTATAGACATTCTACAGTTTCTCTGGAGTACTCGCGTCTACCAGTTGATAACACGATTTCGGCTGCAAAGCACAAATACCATTTGCCTCGACCTCTATTCCTCCGAGAGGGCACGGGGCTGAAAGAAAATTCGCTGAGATTTGAGTTTGGAACTTGACTTCATGTCAGGAAAAGGCATGACAGCGACATGTTACGAACTAATAGGTTTCTCTTCACCCGATTCCACTTCTATTCCTCCGAGAGGGCACGGGCTGAAAGAAAATTCGCTGAGACTTGAGTTTGGGACTTGACTTCATGTCAGGAAAAGGCAGGACAGCGACATGTTACGAACTAATAGGTTTCTCTTCACCCGATTCCACTTCTATTCCTCCGAGAGGGCACGGGGCTGAAAGAAAATTCGCTGCGTAGACTTTCACTTCTACTCAAGTTCTGTCTTTTCTCTGCCGAAAAACTCCCCTCACCCCGATAGAAATCAAAAATGGGGGAGGGGGGTGAAGGACGGGACTATTTCTTCTCACATCCTCTTCGTTAGATAGCTAGCAGGGAACTACCTCATCTCCAAACCGAATTGCATGCTCCTCTGCAAACAAAAAAAAAGGGGCACCAAATACCAGGAAGACTACTGCTTCCCCCTTTCTCTCCCGCTACTAGGTCCATCTCATTGGGCAATGCAACAGTCACCCTCTCTCATGACCAAATATGGTCATCGCTCGCGTCCCCTCCTCTCAATCACGTGGTCAGATAGCAGGGACAGCTGTTTCTAAATTTTGCACCTGCTTGCAAACCAGTGCCCGACGATAACCGTGAATTGGTACTTTTATCTCAAATCGGTCATAAAATAACTTTAAGGGCCTGGGAAATATCTACTCCGCCTCAAATGACAGTCAACGTTTGTCATGGGTTATAAAATTTTAGGGTACTATTCATTCACGTACGCAAGCAATAAACTATGCGTGTGGGCCAATTTTTAACAAGGCTGAATATATCCCCTTTACAAGCAAGCCAGAAGCTACTCTTCTTCGAAAAAAAAATCAACAAAGGACCACTTTACACAAATAGTACAATTATTCCAGGACAGTAAAAGCATTCCTACGAACGGGTGTTATTTACGCTAGATAAGGGAATGGGAAACTTTCACTTTCTTACACACCACTGCCTATACACTCGTGAGAACGATCATAAAATAAAAGAAAGGAAATGTCCAGGGTTTTCGCTACTAAGAAAAAAAAAGAAGACTCATTTTAAATATGAGATACATAAAGCATTATAAAAAGCCGTATTAAAAATATCTTAACAAGAGTTCTTTTTTAAATTTGGAATATTAAAATAATTTATACAAAAAAAAATATTACTAAAAAAAAACCTAACAAAATGATCTGAAATTCGAGAGAAAGAAAAGAAAAATGAAAAATCGGAATTCTCGTTAATTCGAATCAAACGAAGTCAAGAGAAAATGAGTTCGAATTAAAGAAAATTTTTAACGTTATTCTGGCATTGAAAATTTCGGCACTTCATGTTTAGTTCGAATTAAGCGAAGATTCGAATTATCCGATTTCGAATTAACGAGAGTGACTGAATTTTACTGACTTTTTTATTTATGTTGTTACGCAGAGTTAATTATTAAATCTTTAAACAAGTTGGAAATTGCACGTGAAGCGTAGCAAATGAAGTGCGACGTTTTAAACGAAGTTTTAAAAATATTCATATCTTGCTGTTATAGTAGACAGTATTTCAAATATAATATAGTGGTCGAAATATTGTTTGTGTTCCTGTAAATATACAGAAAGAAACTTGTATTACACCTCAACAACGTATATTATATTCATAAAATGTGAAATAGTTTAATATAATTAACACACGCCCAAATAATGTTTTCCCTTATAAAATTATGTAGTGAAATACTTTTGTGTGAGCCTGTAATTTAATAATAAATATTCTTGGCATCACAGATTATACAGAATTTATATTTTAATATGTATATATATATATATACTTCATAGGTTCATGTATTTTATTATATTTAAATGAGTGTAACACCTTTAAAATGCATTTGAAACATTTTTCCTTATTGACCGTAATGAAACGTAATACTTTTGATTGTCCCTGTAATTGATCTATGCATCCAATTTACATAAAATTTGAAATGACTCGCCAAAATTGTGTTATAATTATATATTTAAAATTTCAAACGATTCGGTTGGGTAGTGTTTGCGTTGTTATATGCCGACGGACAGACAGACGGACGGACAGATGAATGGACTGAACGACAACTATAGATGCTACGTATTTACATAATTACGAACGCACCTAAAGAAATCTTTATTCTCCTTTGCGCATGCGCAGATTTAAAAATATATATATACAGCTCCTCATGTTAATCAAGATATTTACAAATATATTGTAATTGCACTATAGTATTTCTACTATATTTTGCCGAATTTCCTGAAAATGGAGTTAAATTTGGTTGAAAATCCTGAATGATGTATGAAAAAAACATGCAAAAACTTTTTAAACTTTAAAAAAGAATCGATTTTCTCCATGAATATACACGCTATTAGTACATATCCACATTTTTTTATACACTAATGATAGATCATTTTGAGCATTTTAAGTCATAGAGTAATCAAAAATATCACTTATGTTCCAGTATTTTGTTTTTAAAATCCCCTCACTAATTATCCTTAACAAATTAACCTTGATAAACATGATGTTAAATATATTTTTCATAATGCTGCAGTTCCAGAAAAATCCAAAAAATATCTTTAAATTTCGACAAAATGTCTGAAATTCAATGAATAATTTCTATGGCTTGCGAGTGTATATAATTTTGTCATGTTGTAACTCTCTTAATTTTGAACTAAATAGGAAATTCTGCAACAATTATATATTTTTAATTTCAAATAATTCTTTTGAGTAGTTTTTGCGCTGTTATACACGGCCGGACGGGTAGACTTAACAACGACTATAGGTGTTACATATTTATATAATTGCGAACTCACGTTAAAACGGCAGTTTAAAGCACTTTTTATTTATAGGAATAAGATAATGCATATATTTTTCAACATGACGTCATAGAAACTCAACTGTTTTCTTTTATGTCCAACATATTCTCTTTATTAGGCTCCCTGCTGTCACTAAATGTTTGACATAATACATTAATAGCGCTTTACATGCAAATGCGTTTTTGCTTTTAATCGAAGTTCTAGGAACTGAATAAATAATCACTAACAAAGTTTGAAACAGTTCGTATTAAAAGCGATTTTTATCGTATAATTTCTTTTTAACGTAACAAAATATTTAATACACTTTTTCACTTCACTATCTTTTTCTTTATAAAAGATTTTTTAATCTGGAAGTTGAGTTCAGTCAATGTTCTTATGTAAATGTAAGTCTTAATTAAAAAGATCAATTTCGCTACCTAGGAAAAATTATCCGAGATAATGGGATACAAGACTTGATAATCTTATTATCATGTATTTGGTTAGAATACATCTTCGATGAGAATTTTCCGATAAATTAAGATTGATTTTATATTAAAACCTGTTACTTTAATGGCATAATACTGAAATAATTTTGGTCTATCCAAGCTTAAAACTTTTCGACATTGTCTTTGGGACCTCAAGTAGCAGAGTTTTTATTAAATTTAGCCATAAGATTAAATAATTTCTTATTAAAAAGTACCAAAGTAGTTTGGAATATATTGAGAGCCAATTTTGTGTCAAACTGCCACATTAATTACTTACTCATCATAGGTACATAATAGAGAGTAAATCTTGTAATCATTAAATAAATAAATAAATAAAAATTGATTTATTTGCACATTTCATCACTCACATTTCACTGGAGCTTCCGAAAAACACATTTTTAGGGGGGGGGGGGGGAATTGTCGTCCATCTGTTTGTGTATGCGTGCGTATTGGTGAATAGTCTATCTCCCGAAAATAATTGAGACAAAGACTTGAAATTTAGAATGGTCTTAGTATTTAATAATTAGAAAAAGGCTATTGAATTTTAATAGCCTCGATTATCTCGAACTTTTATTTTTTACTCTCTTAATATACTTTCTGTAAAAAAGGCAAATAATTTTTTTCGTTTTATTTTTATTTTATGGAGTTAGTATAAAAGACAGTAAAAAATCATAAATTTTGCATAGAAGAAATTCGATCAGAAAATTAGTTGGATAATTATACAATAGCGAACGCATTTAAAAACTCAATTTTTATACACATAAATAAAGCAAAGTTAAATAAAAGCGTGAAAAAAAATACAGATATTTTCTAGTGCATAAATCCTCCCATACCCAACCTTGAAATTTACACAGTAAAAATTACAATTAAATATTTACAGGGAAAAAAATGGTAACTCCGAAAATTGAAATTTCTAATCATGTTAATAAGATTACGATTTTCAGGCGAAACTTAATTTTGTTATCGTTAAACATGATTCAATTGTGAGGCTTGCCAATTTCTTTTGTAGCCGAAATATTTTTGCTTAGTGATATAAAAGAACATAATTAAACTATTCATACAAAGTAAAGCAAATATTTAGTCAGTTTCCATTTACTCTAAGATGTTCTTTATTTTTAATTGGTTTAACAAGAAAAAGTTTGATAAAATATATAAACAAGACGTATTAAATATTTTCAGTTAATGAACGTAAAAATTTCTCATACCAATTCAATTAAAAATAATTAGATATCTTTCGAAAGCTGTGTTTTAAATAACTTTATGTTGAATTTTTTATTTTGCAGTTCAGTTGGTGTTTTATTGAAAAAAGTGTTTCTTTTTATTTATTATAGCGTTAATGGAAATAAACTTTTAAAAATATTAAGGGACATTTTCGGATTGAAATTTATAAATATCACCATAATTTAACTTTTATAAACTATTAATTTAATTGCACAAGTCTACAAAATTTGTGCTTGTAAAATTTTTCTATTAATTCTATACATATTTAAAATTTTAATTCCAAAAATGACCTTTTGTATTTTCTAAGACATACAATCTTTTATTTATTTATTTGTTCATTAATTTATTTTCCCAATCTGCGTCAAACTGTTATAAAACCTATTGATCGCAAAAAGGATAAATAAATGAAAAAGATCAATTTTATTTGAAAATTTATTCATACATTAAATTTCATGAAAGTACTATAAATCAGTCTGGTAGTCATGCTTATGCCTCCCCAGTAGTAAACAATTCTAAAAGCTTGTTTTTAAAGCTTTCGTAAGAAAAATCACTTTTATGTAAATATATACCCTACTCAGAATATTTCATTATTTCTACCAGTAATTTTGTTTAGAATTTTTTTTATTTAATAATTTAAAACAACCAAAAATTTTAGCGTTTAAAAAATAGTAATAAAACATTAAAAATTCTGTAAAAATAGATGTCATGAAGAGGTTAAAAAGCATTAAACGAACTCTGTGCAGAGCCAATGATTTATTATATCGCGATTTCGAAATTTCTCTTTAAACTAGACGAAATAAAAATTTCAAATAAATACCACTACGCACGTTTTATGTTGTGAAATAAAATCTATTTCTTCTTTTTTTTTGATACAAATTTTTTTTTCTAATTTAATTATAATTGTTCCCCTTTAAACATTGTAATTTCAATTAAGTATAACATCGTTTTATATAAGACCAGTTAACACAAGATATGTTAATCATATGCCATTTTTACTCTGCTTTTCAAATTTAGAACCAAATATTATTTAGAAAAGCTAAAATTAAGAAATTTTCACTGTAAAACTTTTCTTCAATAATTTTGCACATATTAGTCAAAGTTTTTTTTCTGTTTTTTAAATCCAAGAAATTAACTTCTATACATGTAAAATGTAATTGTTAATTTCATTCTGGCTGCTTATAATTGAACAAATTTTGATGAAACTTTAGATAATTTTTAGTGATGATTTTAGTGTATTGTATATCGTTCTATGTAAGTGAGTTAGAGAAATATGGGGGAAATTCTATAATCAAGCTATTTTTATGTTTGTTGCATGTCGTTCTATCTCTGTTTGCCAAATTTTACTAAAAGTGATAAACTGAAGGGATTGTTCCTTGCCATTCTACATTTTTCCTGACACACTGGAAAATATAAGAGCACAATGGTGATTGTATGCACGTAGATGGTTCACCATACATTGATCATGGCGTATCTATTCTAATAAAATAACAAAACGCTCTGTCTGTCTGTGTGTTTGCGATGGCTGACAAAATCTACCACACGTAGAAGTCTTAAATTTCAGGTGAAGATAGTCCAATACAGGTCCTGATGCACCTGAGGCTCAGATTTTTAGTATTTTAATGGCCAGGGCCCCTGGGCTCCTTAAAAGTTTTATACACCAAACTGCTGATGACTTGACTTCTTTTTATCTAATCTTCTTCGTTTTGAGGTACCTTTCTCTAGTTAGTTATTCTTGCCTTTTTACTTTTTAGCTATGACCCTGGATCCTTGGGGCCCTTTTTAGGGGCCCTTCAAGAATTTGTGATAATAAATTGCTAATAAATTGCTTCCATTTATTTCGATCTTCTTTTTTGGGATACCTGTTCTATTAAGATATTTTCAAGTTTTTATATTCAATATAAGACACTGAGGCCCACTATGTAATTATAGGGCCAGGCACATGGCCCCGTGACTTTTTTTGTTTGACCCAAACATTTTTCACTCCTTAAATTTCTCACCTTCTCAGTGCAAAGTTTTAAAGTTGAATCTTGGATTCTTCTTTCAGGACCAAACACCTTGATATTTTTAGTTGGGCTCTGGCGCCCTTTTTTAAACATTTACCCATCAACTGGTGCATTTTTAAAAGACATTATTCCTATGAATAATTTATACTCCCTGCTTAATTTTGACTAATTAAAGGTCTATAATGCTATGTACTAAAACATTTTGACATATTTTCATGTTAGGGCTCAGGTTTTAACTGCCAGTTGGCTCCTACGGGGCCCCCTATCATAAGTCTCTTAAAAACAGTCCGATTCATTAGCTTTTTTACTAACAACTTTTTAGGTTCTCCAGCTACTACATGAACTACAAAAAAATTCAGACTCCAGCTACCATTAATTTTGAATATTAATCACTTTCTTGGGGCCCTTCATGCAGCTTCTTTAAAAATAATTCAAACTGCTTTCAATTTTATTTAACATAGTTTTAACGTCTTCCCATTATATTAATAACTACAAATATTGTTTTTACACCCAAATACATGCAAGGTAAATTTCTGGCCCCTTGGGGCTTGGTTCAAGACCCCTTAAAGTTTTTCTAATAATAAATTTTAATAAATTGCTTCCTTTTAATCCAATCTTATTTTTAGGATTCTTTATACAATAAAATATTTTAAAGTTTTAACATTCTAAATAAGACACTATGGGCCTCGGTGGTATCATAGGGCGCAGCTCACGACCTATGAACATTTTGTGAAATAAACGTATTTCACTTCTTACATTTCTCATCTTTTCAGTGGAAAATTTAAAATTGCCCGAGACTCTCCTTCCAGGACCAATACGCTGATATTTTTATTCGGGCTCTGGAGTCCTTTTTTAAAGATTTATCCAATCAATTGGTGCATTTTAAGAATATTTAATTCCAACGAATAATTCATACTGAATGCTTAACTTTGACTAATTAAAGATCTAAAGCGATATGTACTAAAACATTTTAACATATTTTCATGTTAAGGCTCTGGTTTTAACTGTCAGTTGACCTCTACGGGGCCTCCTATAATGACTCCCTTAAAAATAGGCCAATTCACTAGCTATTTTTTTTTTCGATCAACTTCTTAAGTCCTCTAGCGATTACATGAACGACAAAAAAAATTCTCAGACTTCAGCTACCATTAATTTTGATTATCAATCGCTTTTTGCGGCCCCTGGTGCAGATTCTCTAAGAATGAACCAAATTGCTTTCAATTTTTTTAAACATAATTTTAGTGCCCTCATCATTTTAATAACTACAAAAAATATTTTTATACCCAACTACACGCGAAATACATTCCTGGCATCTTGTGGCTCGGTACAGGGCCCCTTGAAGTTTTTGTGTTAATAAATTGTTAATAAGTTGCTCCCTTTTAATCAGGCCTTCATTTTTAGGATTATTTATTCATATAGATATTTTAATGTTTTGACATTCCATATAAGACACTGTGACCCCCTATGGAATCGTAGGGACCAATCAAGGGCAACTGAACATTTTGTGAGACAAATATCGTTCATTCCCTAAATTTCTCACCTTCTCAGTGCAATTTTTTAAATTTGAACCTTGGACTTTCAGGACCAACATTCTCATATTTTTATCCGCGCCCTGGGCCCTTGTTTTAAACATTTATCGAATCAATCGTGCATTTCTTCAAAATATTATTCAAACGAATAATGCTTACCCTATGACTACTTTTGACTAATTGGGGATCAAAAATGTTAGGTACTAAAACATTTTAACATGTTTTTATCTTAGGGCCCTCTTTTTAACTGTCAGTAGGAATTTTTAGGGCCCTTATTATAAATCCTTTAAAAATGGTCCGATTCACTCGCTTTTTTAACAACTCCTTGAATCCATCAGCTACTACAAAAAAAGAAAACCCAGAATTTAGCACGAATTTTGAATATTAATAGCGTTTCTTGCGTCCTTCCATTACTTTAAAAACTACAAAAAATATTTTATATCCAACTACATGCGAAATAAGTTCCTGGCCCCTTGAATCCCGGTACAGGGTTCCTCGAACTATTTGAACCATAAGTTGTTATTAAACTGCCCTCTCTTCATTCAATTTTCATTTTTGGAACTATTTTTCCACTTAGTTATTCATACGTAATTACATTCCATTTAAGAGCCTGGGACTTCCTACGGTACTGCGGGGCCCAGCTGAGAACTCTTTGAAATTTTTGTTCGCCTTGCATATTTCACCCATTCTTTTTCCCATCTCCTCAGTGTATAATTTTAAAGTTGAGTTTTGAACTTTTCTTTCAGGACCTACACCCTGATGTTTTTATTGGGGTCCTAGGGCCTTTTTAAAAGCATTTACTCAATTTTTTATCCATTTCTTTAAAATGTTATTCTAACGAATAATTCATAGCCTATGATTAATTTTGACTAACTGTAGATCTAAAGTGTTAAGTGTTTGTTTAAGGTTATCTTAACGGGTCCCGGGAAACGCCGAGCGGGTCAGCTAGTGTAAAAAATTTTTATTACGATAATTGATCTGTAACATCAAAGCCAAAGTCTTGGATGCCAATTTGCGCAATTTCAAAGCCGTAGCTGATATTTTAATGTACTGTTAGAGAAAGTGGTTAAAGAAGAGGGTGTGGGGTGAAAGGCTGGTTTAGAATTTATGGGCTAGTTTTGTGACTATGAATTTGACATGGCTATAGTAAAAGGAAACTGAGATTTTTCGCAAAAACAGCAATTTGAGGGTAGGCACATACCTTAAAGTTTTCAAAAGCAATTTAAAACATCTACAGATAAAAATATTATAAATAAAATTGTATTAATACTACTAAAAAGAATACGATCACCAAATAGTGAAAGAAAAATTAAATTAATCTGAAGTTAAGATCATCTACATTATAAAAAAGATGCCCACTACGCTGGCAACATCTAAGAATTAAATTTCACTTTTTTTTATTATTGCATAACTTTATTTTTTATGATCAAGACCAGGTTTTTTTTAAACCGTTTTGCAATCCTATAGAAATCAGTTTCAAAGATAACTGGCATTGGTGGGATATAAATAGACTATCTAATTCTGAAGCTTTTGCAAAGTAAGGGGTATTAAAATAAAAACGATATTAGATAACTGCCTAACCTTGTTTACCATTTGAAGTTTTTTCCCAGAAAGACTGAAAAACAGACATCATGTCTTTCCACTGTATCATTGTACTATAATATCTTTAAAATAAGAATGATGACTTTTGAATATTTCTGCAAATGGTGATGCATAGAAAAATAATCTGCTATTTTGAACAAATTTTCAGATTAAAAAAATCCCGAAACGTTGCCTTATGAGGGAGTATGTAGTATTAATGTTTTATACTATGTAAGAAAAGTATTCTCAATTATAAACTCAACCGGAGACAGTTTTGACAATTTTCTACAAGAATTTCTACACACACTCAGAGTATACATCTTTCGTTCTAATGACACAAACGTTTTAGCGCTCAGTTTTCAAAATGTCGGTCTTGGGATCCGAAAAAATACGAATCCGAACAAATCGCTAATGTATGTGAATATAAGTATTATTGCGATAATGATCTCGTTAATATTTCAATAATATAAATAGTAGCACCCCTTACTGTTTTTCACTTACGTTGCATAAAAATTAAAAAGTTGGACAGATTACTCAATTATTCTTCAAGCAGAGTGAAAATTTAGGCCTCTTTATAAAAGTTGTAATGGCTTTATAAAGATAAAAGCAAATTTCAAATCCACGTTTAAAATAAAGTAAACTCTCTGTAAGATGGACTGTATAAGAAGGAAATCTGGCTAACTCTAAATAACTTTCAAGTTCTCACAAATCCATATACAAAGAATAAAATTTTCCTAAGATAAAGAGTACAATATTGGTTGCTATGGAAACTTTTCTCGATACCGACCTATTCCACCTTATGCAAGGTTTACAGTATACCATTTAATAAGTATAAAATTAAAAATAGTTTTTAAAAATACGCTGTTATAAGGATTCAGCGTTTTTCTCACATCTAATTTCATGACCTGAAATTCATGAAATAATTCCAAACAATTTCTGTTACAGTACATTAATTTAGCATAGACCCCAATTATGGAGAATTTTCAATTTTGATATCCGCTTGGTTGAAACCATGAGTTTGAACATTTATTTTAATAAAGTGTTTTTTTTTCTTTTACTCTAGTATATAGTAGCAAGAAAAGCATTACTTAAGCTATCTCTTCAAAATACTTAAACCTCTGCGTATAACAATAATTTAAGTAGTATTAACGCATCAATTGTGATAGTTTCACAGTCAAATGGCATACCCTTACGAGCGTTGTATGGCGTATAGTTAAATTTATTGGTGTTGTTACTCGCTCTAATCATAAACAATATTTGGTGATCGACGACCGACAAACAGGAAATCATCTTAAAATTTATTGATTAATCTATAGTTAAATTTTAAAATTTTAAAATGTTACATTCTTATTGGTAATTCATGCCTGCATATTTTTTTTATACTTTTAGCATCTCGTTAAATAACGGGGGAAAATAAGATTGTAAAATTCCATTTTTACATCCAAAAAACCAAGTCAAATCAAGTAAAAGACTAATAAAAAAGAATACTGCCCAGTTAAACTGATGGCATTGAGCTCACAGGCTACAAATACTAATTGTACATTAAAGCCTTATATTTTCAAGGGTTAATTCCGTTCGAAAAAAAAATTAAGAAGGGGAAACAGCTCTCCCCTTTCCTCTTTTTTTATACTTAATCATTGAACCTCCTATACTATCAAAGACATGCTTTATCATATAAAAAATCTATATCCAAAATTCAGAGCAAATTAGATAATTCTTAATAAAAACCCATTTAGCATTTATATAATTTAAAAGGAGTTATCCCCTTCTTTTATACTTAACCATTAAACTTCCAAAACGATTCAGAGATTTGAACGAAATCTGAAAATTCTGCTTGAAAAACCTATTTATATAAATTAAGAGGGGGGGGAGGCATTAGAACCCCTGTTGCCCCTATTTATACTTATTCAATGAACACCTAATAGCAGTCACGGAATCGCCTCATCAGAATGATCCTAATCTAAATTTTGAACGAAAACTTAATTCTGCATGAAAATCCCATTTATATCAACTAACGGGGGGGGGGGATTAGAACCCCTGTTCCCCCTATTTATACTTATTCAATGAACACCTAATAACAGTCACGGAATCGCCTCATCAGAATGATCCTAATCTAAATTTTGAAAACTTAATTCTGCATGAAAATCCCATTTATATCAACTAACGGGGGGCATGAGCCCCCCGTTCCCCCTCTTATACATATCGAATGAACTCCAAAAACTAATCAGGGAAGCGCCTTATCAGGATATACCTATATACAAAATTTCAAGTGGATCCGATATTTTTATCATGAGTTATCGCGTTACGCACATACGCACATACATACAGAACGGACGGGCACATAAGCTCTCAGGCTATGATAGCCTGTGAGCTAAAAAAATAAAGGAAGAAAAAAAGAGAACGAATCAAAGTTGATCAACGTTAATACTAGATACTTTACAGAAAACAAGTAAAATGTATAATTATTTTCTGCTTCTTAGTAGTTGGATTAAAAAAAAAATCGCAAACGACTTAAAAATAACTTCTTTTTAGCAGTATGTACAAAATACGTTAATTAGCGAAACAAAGGGCAAAAGGTCTGTCTGAATATCCCAATTTAATACTCTGTCTAATCATAAAACTCTTTTGCGTATAATATTTAATTCTAAAGCATAAAACTACCCAAAAAGCTTTCCAAATAGGAACTAATTTTGAAGCAACTTTTTCATGTAAGTTATTTAGTACATTTGATTCTAAAAACCACTATTATTATATGCTACATTATATTAATTTGGAAACATTATTTGAAGACTAAAATTTGAACAGCGAAGCTAAAAGAAAAACCAGAAGCAGATTAATTCTAAAAAATCTTTTACAACGTTAATGAGCTTGAATTGTCTGGAAGTTTTTGAATAATCTTACGAAATTCTGGTAATGGTTAATGATTTTTTTTGCTGCAAATACAAAATCCTTTTTTAAAAATCCTTTAGAAAATGATCGTTGCTCTCGGTAAGAGATATCCGAGGCATATCTGAATACTTGTCATGTCAGCATTTTATTCATTTTCTAACTGGTCCAGTGATATTAATGTTTAATCCATGACGTAAGTATTATATAACTCTGTTATTATATAAGCCACGTATTGATCATCATTAAAATGATTTTTTTTATTATAGATTTTTTAATTGAATACTTCTACTGCCATGATGACAAAAAAGGTATCAAAAACTACAAAAAAGATTATTAACTCTAAACGAATTGAAATATAGTTTCCTAACAAACTTCAATTGAAAGAATTTTTTTTCTATAGAACGGTTCAAAAATAGAAAATGTGCGATGTTTAGAGTTTAAAAATTTGCAGTACTGAAAATTATAAAACTGAAATATCATTTAAAATAGTGTTGCCATTAGCAGAAGGGCGTATCCATTAGACACATATATGTTTATCCTTCATAATAAAGATTAGATTGAAATAACTATTGTAACAAATTGAAGTAATACAAAAAAAGGAAGAAAAACTATCACCTCTTTATTTTGTTTCTAAAAAAATAATAAAACCTTTAGGAGGAAATGAATATACAGATATTAATCTCTTTGAAATGTTTCATCTATATTTAAATTTAACTATAATACAATAAACATGTTTTTGAAAAATTCCTTTTCCAAATAATTGTTGTAATTTGATAAATTAGATTTTTTAAAAATTTCATTTAAAGATAGTTATCGAAACGTCTTCCATCAGATTGATCAATGAATCAATTTAGATTTGAAAATTCCCATCACTGATTCATCCGAAGGTTGTAATCTATGTGAGGGGAAATCAGAGAGGGGAAATTGTCAACAATATAAGTCCATGATCTTTGGCATTCTTAATTAACTCCCATTTATTTAAAAATATCTAAAAATAATAATATTTACATACATTCATAATTCTATACTTCATAGTTTTAAATGTTCAATGGTGTCCCAACTTTTGTATTCAATGGTGCTCCATCACAAGGAATTTAGTTTTATAACTATCTGCAAAGGCGTCGCTAAGGGGGGGGGGGGGGCAGGGTAGGAGCCTCCTTCTCCAAACGTTTGCACGTGCTGTTACAGTTGGCAAATTTACTATCTGAACGGGCAATTTAATTCAAAACATTAATAAAAAACTATAATATACTTTCTATTAATATAAAACATCATTTAAAATATCAATTTATTTTTAAATGCTTTAAATGATCAATTAAAAATAACACAAAAACCTTATAGTTTTACATGTTTCATTGCACTTACGGCAACTTTTTCAAAAACAAATAAAAGAATATCCCTTTATTTGTTTTTGAAAAAGTTGCCGTAAGAGCAATGAAACATGTAAAACTATAAGGTTTTTGTGTTATTTTTAATTGATTACTTAAAGCATTTAAAAATAAATTAACACTTTCTATTTCTAATAGATTTGACAAAAGTAACCAATGTAATTAGAAATATTAAGTTTTTTACAAGTAAAAACTATGTTATTTTTCTAATTGTGATGACTTAGTAAAATTATAAAACTAGTTGGCAAATGCTAAGAACTAATTTTTTTTGCTTTTTACTGAGTTGGCAAAAACTGAATTTTGACTTGGCAATTTAAGGTTCTCTTTCCCACCAAAAAAAAAAAAAAAAAAAAAAAAAAAATTCTTCCGGAGGGACCTGATTATCTACTCAATTTAACCTAAGAATTTGAATAAGACAAAGCTTACAAACTATATCTAACATCTTTAAATAGGTATTGAAAATAAATTAAAATTTCAGATACACAAAATTGTCAAAAAAAAAAAAAAGCTTACAACTTTATTTTCTTAAATTTAGATTCAAGGAGGAGATAAATACATACATTGCTTAGACAGTATTGTGCATACAAAATGATACAGCTTTGTATATTTATTGAATTAAAGCAGTAGTAATGTACTACTACCTACATTTTAAAAAATATTTGAAAAAAATATTTAGAGTGTTGAAACGTACCCCCTTCTCCACTATTTTTTTTTTCAATTTTTTACAAAAAAGAGGACATATTTATAGATTTTGAATTTTTTGTTATAAAATCGTATTTATTTATTTTTATGCTGTTGTTTTTACCGTTGTTGAGAGCTAATTCGTTAAGCAGAGTAAAAAAAATAATAGTAACGACTCAAAATGGGGAATTTGGACTGCAAAATCCAGTTTATCAAGGTTATTTATGTTGTCAACATTAGAACTTTTATTAATATTTTTTTACTATTTAACAAATAATTAAAATAACAAAACTTTGTAAAAATTGTCATAATTAAAAAAACGCAGCATGCGTTTTGAATTGGAATAGAGTTGGTTGGCCCGTCATCAACTACTGCTTTATTTTGATTTTTGACGATTTTTACAAAGTTTTATTTTTCTGTGATTTATCGCCAATTCTTTATGTTATTTTAACTATTTCATAAATATTTTTACTTTCTATAAAGGAAAAATAAATAAATGCAAAAAAAAAAAAAATGTAATAGTCTAAGTTAGTTAGAGGCTTTTTAATCCACGGTCAAACTTCTGTCAATGTTTATTATTTCAAACTTTTATCTTTCTAGTCTCGTTAAATTACATAAAAGATATCCCTATATTTCTTTATTGTCTATACACTTGTATTTTTGTGTATAAATTCATTGTGACGTCACATAAAATATTTACAAGCTAGTTTCAAGATTGCTTGTTTGCTTAAAGAACAACTTGAAAAGGCTCATTGTGTTGAACAAATTGCTTTTGTGCAATCGCTACACAGGCGAAAACAATGTACGCCACTCTGACCGTTTATTTGCACAGATGTCGAGATGTCGAGTTTTAATATAAGTTTGTGAGAAGATTATAGGAGCTTCGAGTGGTTATTATTTTAATGCTGCATTTTCTCCGTAATAAACATATACGTTTTTAATTATATATTTTCTGTTTGGAGACGTTTTGTAGAAATTTATTTTGACTCATCTAATTCGCCCGTTACATTATTATACTGTCAAAATAACATTTTATTTTATATTGCTTGCCATTTTCATTTTTTTGTTGTTGATGTTGTTTGTTTTCTCATTTATTTGATAAAAAAATTAAAAGGAAAAGAATTTGGTCGTTAGGTATTTAATTACTGCTTTGAATATGGGTAACATTAGCAAGTACTCAAAAAAGGGGAGAGTACATAAAAGATGTAAAATAAAAAAAATACCCCAAAAAATAATCTTTATCAGCAAAGTAAAATAACCAAATTTAAGTTATTATTTTTCAATATATTGATATTACCTTATTAGATGTCTTTTGATTTATATTAAAAAAAGTAATTTAGCACAACACAACTTTTTTTAATAGTAATTTTTTATTTTGGAGTCACATTCAATTTCAGTCATTGTCGTTAGTTACATTATAAGAAGCATTAATTCAAATTTAAATTAATTTGTAAATAAACATTTTCTAAACGGCCTCAAATCTCTTAAAACTGGAAAAAAATGTTAAAAAATGTGGGTATATGTGATCTCAGATCGCAAAGAGGGTTTCGTTTAATATTTCTTCCAAAACAACTTATCCTTTTATTAAATCCGAATTGTTAATTTATAATTATTAAATTCTTACATAGATGGTAGCACTAATAAATTTAATTTTAAAATAATTATAAATATAAGTTATTTATTTTTATACATATTAAAAATTTGAAATCAAATTATTATTTAAATAAAATCCAAGTTTCCAAATTTTTTGAAAATCCTAAATTAAAATTAAAGGAGATACAAAAAGAATTATTTTTTTAAACGAAAAAAATGTTTAGGATAGAAAAAAAGAACTATGAGTATTTAGAAAAAAACTATTTATTGTTCATATAAAACATAAAAATGCAGTGAAAAGCAATTTTCAATGTTTTAATTGAATAATAAAGCCACAGTTATAGTAATACGTCCTAGTACTATTATCATTCAAACAAAATCAAAAAATGTCGAATGTATGAAATTTTAAATTCGAGGAGCTTCGCCCCGAATGACGCCTTTAAATGAATTTTATGTACTTTACAAATATTTGTAAAAATATTTACATGTTATATCTAATGAACTCTTTCGGCATTTATATAAAATATACGTGCAAATATAGGAAATTTTTGATAGTAGTAGCACTGTACTCAGTATATTATAAGCCTGTGTCTAAATTTGAACCGGCTCAAAGTTATGGTGAAAACGGAATAAAACGGTAGGGCTTTCTTATTTTGCATTTTTTTAAACTATTAATTAATAAATCATCACAAATATTAGCATATTAATAACATTTAGAAAATAATATATGTCTGATAAATGAGTAGATTGTTACTTACTATGAAAATATAATTGGATTAGAACAACTTCAAAACAGCATTTAAAATTAACTTAAAAACAGTACTTCAAAAATATAGTTGGATGATGCAATTATTTGCGCATAATGGTGCTAATTTCTTTTCTAAAAGAAAGAGTGGAAAATGCAGTTTAGAACCTTGCCAACACAGCACAGTTCTGAAATTTATTTAGTCTTTTGAAGTCAAAGATATTGAAAATTAGAAGATAGTGCAAAATTACACCCTATTGTTCAAAGTTATCTTCAATGACCGTAGCCTACCCCGTAAAATTTAAGTGAGGAATCTATCCCTCTTCTCACACAAACGCCTCAGTTTTAATATGATGTTTAACAAAAGCTTGGAAAAAAAAATTAAAATGTAAACTTTGAAAAAATATTTTAAAGAAGAGAAACCAAAAGCGAAAAAAAACAGTTTAATAGAATTTTTATAAAATGAAATGTAGTGCAAAGTAAACATAGAATTACTGTTTTATTTGCAAAATGTTTTTTTACAAATTTTTCTCCACAACTTTGTTCTCTATTCTCTTTTATGATATGTGATATACTTACCAGAATTACGAAATTAGATGCAAATGCTAAATCATACAATAATAACTTCAGCGTCTAATGCATTTACTCAATGTTTTCACTGTACCTACATTATACGATACGTCTGACATTCTGTAAATTTATTTCTCTTTCATGTGACACAGAATTCACTTTCTTCAATTACTGTATCATTTCGCAGTGTATTTAGATCAGATGCCTCCACATGATAACGCAGACAGTACACAAAAGAAAATATCTTCTATTGTTTATTTTCCAAGATACATTGTTGCCACCCACTTAAATTTAATCAGATAAAATATTCAGCACCTTTTTTTACAAGAACGCAACTGATTACTGCGCATTGTCATTTAATTAAACCTGATATCGAGTGCTTCCAACCGTATCGTCTATTGCGCTGCACTTTTTATTGAATTAGTAATGCTCCAGAAGATATTCATAAGCAAAAAATTGTATTTATGATGCAATCGAGTATGCTTAGTCAAATCTTGTTTGAATTAATACCTCACTCAGTGTGATACATTCTCAATAATTTAAATGACGTCAATTAGATTTCCCGTTAAAAGATTTCTTTCAAAATGATCCAGTCCTCGAGAAATGCCATTTTTTTAACTATTTGTAAAATGATTGTTGCTTTCGGTTTAAAGATATCTGAGACATATTTGAATTCTTGATGTCCAAATTTTATTCGTTTTCCTCCTCATGATTCGTCCATGTTTAATTTCCAGAAATGGAAAGCTTCCGTTGCCACAATGACAAAAAAAAATAATAAAAGTTACAAATAAATAAATAAATAAATGTGCGATTTTTACAAGTTTAAACATTTGCAGTAAGAAAAATCGTAAAACTGAAATTTCATTTAAAATTTGTTTATAATGGATCCAGGAATATTAATGTTTAAACCATAGCGTACGTAATATATGACTTTGTTATTACCTAAGCTATGTTTTGATCATCATAAAAATGAGTTTATTATTATTGTTTTGTTAAATAAAGAATTTATTTATACGTCTAAAATTTTAACTTTTGCAAATATCATTTTCCAAATGGTCGTTGTAATTTTTTAAATTACGTTTCTTTTCTTTTTTTTAATTAAATTTAGATCTTTTTTATAAATATTCATCTTTTTTTTTGTTGTTGTTTTTTTAAGTCAAAAAAACATTCTACAGTTTTTAGAATAAAATGCAATAAACAACATGTTAAAATAACATTATCGATATTTTTACTAATTATTATTCAGGTTTTATAATATTCTGCATCTGCACTAATAATAAGTAAATATTGTTAATTAAAATAATTTTTTTTTATTTAACAAATCTAAGATAAGCGTATATTGAATATTTTTGCTCTAAATTACTTGAATATTTATACATTTCTTTTATCAGAAAGAATAAATTGAGTAGAAAAATTACAAACAGAAAAAGTTCTAAATCAGAAATTTACTACAACTGCGCTGAACCATAGTACACTGTTCTACCATACGTAGATCTTGGGTATCAACCAAAAATTTTTAAATACCATTTCTCTAATTATTGTTCTTTTATTGTGTCTCTAGAGTGAATTTATTAAATAATGAAGTAATGTATAAATATTTATTTACTTTTAAAGTCGTATTTAAGTAAAATTAACTCGCATTGGGAAAAAAAAAAAAAAAACATAATCGATTACTTGGGAACATGGGAAGTACTCAATACATATAAAAATTACATGACAATCCCAGTGTATTTAAGGAAACTTGGTGCCCTTTGAGCACTTTTTTTAATCCGCACATTTTAAGGAACATATCAGGCATAACAATAAAGAAATCAATGAAAGAAAATGATTCTGTAGAGGTATTGTTTGATCCACCCCCCCCCCCCAAAAAAAATCATTATTATTATTATTTAAATATAAGTAAATATCATTATGTATCCTCTCTTAAAATTTTGATTATTTTGAGCTATTATATTCTAAACAGTTTTAAAAGTATGCTGTATAATTTAATGTTGGATTTAATTTTTAAATGTTGAATTTTGTTTTTAAATTTTGGATTTACCATACATTAATAAGTTTGGGAGGGTAAAATGATAAAATGTATCAATACATGTAAAACTACAGTAAAAACTAAATTTATTTTAAATTTCTCTTTGAAATAATAATAATAAAAAGAATTATTTACCTTACTGTAAGTCCCATATTTAGTTTTACCAAATAGACCATAAAGAACAACCAAATAAAATCAAATAAATTGAAAAACATATATAAAATTTTTATCCCTTTGAACATGCCAATTCACCGGAAAAAGACAAACTGAGAAAAACACTTAAGGTAAAGTGAGTGTGGTATTTGAAGAGACAGTCGTGTAATAAAATTGCTTTTAAGGTATTTATATTACCCGGTTCTTTACAAAACTTCATGAGAATATACTAAGGATAATAAAGTATAATTTAACCGTTTACACGCCGAATTAATATCGCAACGTAATAATAATTTAGTTTTTCCTGTATTACAACTTCAAATGTTTTAATTTATGTATGCAAATTTAGAAAATAACAAAATAAATACTTCAGCCAATTTTTTTGGCTGTTTTCATTTCAGTGTTCGCATTTTGGACCATGATTATTGATTGGCAACCTATGCAAATATAACAAATTATTTTCTGGTATATGCTATTGTTTATTGTTCTTGAGTATTTTATCGAATTCTAAAAACATTAAATTCTTAGCGGTCAAATGTAAGTAATATAGAGAAAACGATAAAAACAAATATTACATTTTTTAATGCAAATTAGTGAATTTGCATATTTTTTATACCCATGATAAATTCTTAAACATAAATATTTTTTTTCAAAAGTTCAAATCTATCTTTTATTTTATAGGAAAAATAAGGACGTCGTTATTACGTTGGAAAATATATGTTTTCCATTACAAATAATGTAATGTTCCCATTTGGGAACATTGGCGCTTAAACGGTTTTGCAAAATAATAATAATGATGATAATAAATCGATATCTACGCCATTTTTTGCCAAATGAAGGGCACAAAACCCTTTAAGCGAGTCATAGCATGGCTAAACAAACACTTTTAAACTATTTTGGATTTTTTTTTTTTTTTTTTTTTTTTTTTTTTAGTTATTGTTAGGAGTGTCAAAAAAAATTATGATTAATTTTTGATAATTATAAAATCAATAATTCGACATTGTCGTAAAATAAAGAAAATTATATTAAAAATATTGTATTAAATTAAGTGGCATAAAATAACCAAGATTATTTTAAGTAAATTTTCCTATTTGAATTGCTGAGTAATTAACATGTGAAATAATTAAAGAAAATAAAAGGAAAAATAAAGAATGAAAATGGAAAAAGAAAAACACATTGGTAACGTATAATTTTTCAGGACTAGTTTTCCATTTCGTAGTTACTGAAAAACATGGTCATATTTTCAGAGAAATAAATAAGTCAGTTATTGTCTAAAAGAATCCTACAACGGGTTGGATAATCTGATTTTAACTAAAATCAATTCGAACCAAGTCGTGGATCGGATCTTGTTCGCATTTCATGTTCATTTTAACTCAATTTTTCAAAAGGAAATCGAGAACATTTCCTTCACGTAAAAAAACATGGTTGAATAAATGCGTACACATATATACATCAGTGCGGTCCAAAAAAAATGCAAAAATTGTTTGTCTCGAAAGATGCTGGTGGATTTAAATTATATTTGAACATTGTTTTGTTATTCTAATATATAAGAATTTCAGATATATTCGCAAAAAGGCTAGTTTTTTTTTTTTTTTTTTAAGAATAATAATTTTTGGTCCTACTAGGTTATCCCATCGACCAAAAAATTATCGACAAACTACAAGATTAAATGCCATTAATGGATGATCGTGTATGTAACATTCAATGACATTAAATACGATTCATGTGTTTAAAATGCCATTAAGTTATTTTTATTTCAACTTTTTATTAATATTTTTATTAATATTCTACTAATTATTTGTTTTTTCGTTATTTAAAATAAAAATTATGTCAATATGTATAATTTGGCTATTAGTTTGGCGATTTGTATAATTTGGCGAAATTGGTCGACGATATAACAGAGTAGTACTGAATTTTTTTCCAATTCGGCAAATTTATAACAGATGAGCAATCGGAAGATGTAAACCAATTTATTTATTTATTTATTTATTTGCCAAATTGAAAATCTCCCGAATTTGTAACTTTTCAGCGGTATTGCGATTTAAAAAACAAATTATGCATTTTTCCGGACCACCTAATATACGTACAAAGTACTATTTTTCAACACGAAAGTAAAATTGATATTAAAAGTAAAATTATAGGTCATTTTTTCTGAAACTGTATTAAAGAGAGGAACTATTTTTCTTATTTTCAGGTTTTGGGTTAAGTTTTGAGTCGATTAAAACTTTTTTTTTTTTTTTTTTTTTTTTTTTCAGTGAGAAAAATGACCCTTTCAAATTTGATTAAATCGTTTTTTTTTTTTTTTTTTTTTTTTTGTTACAAAACTTTCCGTTTCAAATTTTGTGACGACCAAAGACTCAAATTCTGAAATACCAGAAATACTCAGTTTCAAACAAAATTATTTTTTATTTGTTAAATGTAGTAAATTTCAACAGAATAGGTAAATTCATTTATATTATTTCATGTATTGGGATTTCAAACAAAATGTTGCTTTGAATAATATTTTATTAAATGAAATGGGGCGAATCACACTTTCATCGTAATCATAAAAGGAAATTTAAAAATCGTCGTAAAGTGATCGAAGAAGAATAGAGCTTCGAATCAGTAAAGCTACAGTTTCGAAAGCTTCAGCTTTCGAAACAGTGGAATGAATGAACTCATTTCTGATTTTTAATACTGTTTCCTAAAGAATAAAACATAATTTGCTCCTATTTTAATATGTCCATGCTTTTAGAAATAACTACACGGAAAAAAAAATCTGTAAAGTTACTACATTTTTTCTAGTAAACTTGTGTTCTAAGAACTTTTTATATAACGATAACAGCAAAATTTCATATAGCCGAGGATGGTTGCATGATTTTTTGCTGTTACCTTTACATGAAAAGTTCTTGGAATACAAATCTACTAGAAAAATGTAAATAACTTTACAGTTTTTTTTTTTTTTTTTTTTTTTTTTTTTTTTGCTTTGACAGTGTATATACGAGTTTTAAACTTGAGTTACCATGATTCAAAGCCACATCGACTATGCGACTTACTCAGAATTGAGTATTTTTTGCTGTTTTGAAAAATTGCGTTTTTAGATGATGTTCCAGAATTTATGATTTCATTTTATTTATTTTTTAACCAAAAAATTCAACATCACTAGGAGAATTAAGGAAAATACGATCAAAGGGTGCCAAAAAACAGAAAAGAATCTGCGAGGTAGTAAAAAATTTCTATAATAAATTCACCGATCGATATAGAGACAAAAAAAATTATCACAAGGTAATAAAGTAAAAAATAATACATTTTTTTTACACATATGATTTTACTAAGATATAGTAATGTAAAGCATTATGGATGTATTACGTAACATCCACAAAGTTTTCAAACCATTTTCTTATACATTGAACTCCTACATGTATTTTCTAATATATACTGTAAATACTGAAAATAAACTGGTGATTCATAAAATTCAATAACAAATAAACAGAAGTATTAATTGAAGTTCTTCTTGCACACTGTAAAAAAAAATCTGCAAAGGTACTAAACCTTTTCTAGGAAACTGGGATTCCGAGAATTTTTTCTGTAATGGTAACAGCAAAAATTCAAGTTTCAGAATCGATTACATGAATTTTTCCTGTTATCGTTACATGAAAAGTTCTTGGAATTCCAGTTTCCAAGAAAATGTTTAGTACCTTTACAGATTTTTTTTTACAGTGCTTGAGAGTAATGGGTAAAATCAAGAACTTTTTTATTACGCTTCATTGTTTTAGTTCCAGATATCATAGCGTTTAGATAGATAGCGGTCTTACTATCATAAACATGAATTATGCTAAAGGAAATTTGGAAATTTAAAACGCTGATTATTTTATATTCATTTAAGGGTACAGTGGATTTTCAAAATCGCAAAAAATAATCAAATTGTCGAATTTTTATTTTTAGCATAATAATATTATATGAAATCCCTGCTTTTGAACACAAAAAGAAATTTTCAATTTCGACTAGTTTTACAGGAGTTAAAAGCATTTTTGTCCAATCAGCTGATTCTGCCATGCCCCTTTGTTTACTTTTTTGCCGATTCGCATCCGTAAAATTTAGCCTAGTTTTTAGTTTTATCTTACAAAATGCTATTATTTTGCACTAAATATTAATTTTGTGATTTCGCAAAACAATACCTTAACCGTAACTTTTAACTGTTTCCTTTAGCGTTCGTCTGCAATGTATTTAGAGGAATTGCTTTTTGTCCCCAATCTTTTTAGCGTAAAATAAAAAATATTACTATATTTAATATATTAAAAATATTTAATATATTTAACAAAAATTTGTACAATAAGAAGTATTTATACAATGAATATTTCTAGAAAAATTAAAAAAAAATATTAAAAAATACAAAAAGTTATTTTTGAGAAGATTTTTTAAAATTCAGATACTTCGCGTCCTTTGCATGAATTACTGTCGAAGCCACATATTTTATATGAATTTACCATAAAAACATAAAACACTTACATATAAGCTAAAAATGATATTATATCCCTTATATATAGCTGAAAATGTGTCAGTAGGAAAATATTAAGCAATTATAACCGTTGTAGTTACTAAAACCTGTTTTTCTCAGAATGAATATTTTCGTCGTTTTCATGATTTCAAAATGCTCCATGCGAAATTGTTTATGCCCAATTTTTCTGATTTTTTGTTTAAAATGCTCTCTATGTATGTGTTAAAAAATGTTACTAAAAATAAACTTTTTTAGACGCATTTAAATTTTTAAAATTTCAGTTATATGGAATTTTTAATGATTATTTAACGAAAAATACAAAAGAATTAAGTTAAAATAATTTTTTTTTTAGTGTTTTATAAGTAATATGCTAAAATTGCTTAGTAACATTTATTAACACATACATAGAGAGCATTTTAAACAAAACAACAGAAAAATTGGGCATAAAGAATTTCGCATGGAACATTTTGAAATATTGTTATTTTTCGTTAATTTAAAAAAAGAAAAATCTGTATCCCAAACACTATTGATTATATATTTTTTTAAAAATGTGGAATAAGAGATATATATATACTATGACTATTTCCAGAAATATTTTTAAAAATTCATTGAAATTCAAAAAAAAAAAAAAATAGTTTTGAGAGTCTACTGTATCCTTAAGAGAGTCCAGGATGCATATTAAAATAATTTTTATTTATTGAAGTAAAATTTTGAAATTTTCTGTAATGGTTACTCATATTATTAGTAAACAAAATCACATCATAAAACTTATCATACATATTTTTAAATTTAAATTTAAAATTTGTTAAAAATGTGGAGGAAAATCAACTCTTTATAACTTTATTATTTGTACGATTTAAAAAAATTTCATATAAATAAACAGAAATATTAATTTAAATAAAAAAATAAAATATTTAAATTAAAAACTTGAAAAAAAAATTAACTTTAAAAAATGTATTTTTAAATGTAAATATTTTTTCAAATTTGCATAAAGAAAATTAAAGTAAAATAAGGTACCCTGGGGTAATAACGCCACGTTAAGGTTCTACCAATTTTCACGGCTCAGTTTTAGTTTATATTTTTCAAACAAATATATATGATACAGCAACTCATTGACTATCTATATAAAAAAAAATAATTTAACAGATATGTATTCATAAAATGTAATGGCGTGATTTCTCGACCAATGCTATTTGGCGTTATTACCCACCTATATGGGTAATAACGCCAAGTAAACAAAACTATGAAATAAGATGGAATGATTGCATGTAGACTGTCCAATTCTAAAAAAACAAACTCTACAAACTTAGAAATTGAGAAATTGCATTCTAAGCTATTGAAAATGCTCAATTTTTTGTGAAAGTGTAAGAAAAATAAAGGTGTGGTGTGGAGGGGGGGGGGGGGTGAGGCAAAAGAATATCAGACCGTGAGCTTCTTTTTGTTTAAAAAGGACCGCTTAAATAGAATTATTAGAAACATTGCACAGTTTTAACTGTGTTTATTTGAATCAGTATTCAGGATGTAGCACGGCCAATGTAGGGAATCAACCGGGGTATTAATGCCAAGTACTGGCGTTATTACAACATTATAGTTATTGCGCTGTACATTTTAAATTACAAATTATCTCGAGAAGATATCCAAAATCTTCAACAACATTTTGAAAGTCCATGAAATGTACTACATATTTATGTAATTAACAAAGTATTTCCGGATAAAAAAAAAATAGTCTTCACATCACAAAACCTACCTCGCAAATTTTAGATCAAGCGTTAATTTTAGTTGCTTGTAAAAACAATAAGACCTAAAAATAAAACAAATTAACTTGAAGCTGTTTTTTGCGATTTATATGACTCAAAACCCTTCTGCGCAGAGCACCTGTGTGTCATTTACCAGATTATTTCATAATTATGCAAAATATTGGCACTTGGCGTTATTACCTCGCCTGGCGTTATTACCCCAGGGTACCTTAATTAAAAAATACATGTTCCAAGTTTGAACCATTTATCCTGAACGGCTCTTGACTGGTAACAATTTAAATAGGAGGAATAATGGACAAACCATCATGAAGAAAAGTGCATTTTCAAAAGATGTCGTTGCCATAAACCATTGTTTAAAACCTAGATTTTAAAAACAAACCAAAACAGGAAAATTATTATTTTTTAATTAAGATGGATTCATGATTTAAATGTCATTTTAAGAAAATCAGAACAAAAAAATTGCAGTTAATTTTATTAAAAATTAAAAACATTTTGTGTCCCGAACCCCCTTAAAAGCTAACAGAACGACAAATGCAAAGTGAACAAGCTTTTAACCTTTTCTAAAAATTGGTTAGACATTTTAGTATGTTGAGGTAGCACAAGCGAAGTGAAATATGTCAGCCATTTTTCAAGCTAAATGAAACTCCTATTATTAAACATTACTCTCCTAATAATAAGTTTAATAAATGCTTTCCTTTATTTTTTTAATAAATTTAAATAAACATCTATTTTATAATAGTCTGTAAGTGTGTCATTGGGTGGGTAGATGTTAATTAAAGCGGTTCTCAAAAAGAAACTTTTTTCACAGCTCAACAAACGTAAAATTTTCTGATTTATTATCTGACTCATTTTTAAAGATAAAAGCACTTGCAGGAATAATTTTTTAAATGATTTTTTAATCGAGTATTATTTTCATTTTCTGATAAATGATTTACATGTTGGGTTAAGAGCCAAATTGTCTCTGATGCCATTTTTTATTTCCATGTACTGTTGCTTCTGGAAATTCGGTTTAAAATGCCAATAATGACAGCCTTTTCTCAGAAATCTTCTGTCTTCACTGATAATAGGAAAAAACACTTTAATTACATATTTTTTTTTCTTTCTTTTTTTCTTTAACACTTGTCAATTTGATACATTTTAGAGCAAAAAACAATTAAAAAATATATATATATGTCCAAAAATAACTTGTTTGGATTTGAGAACATTAATTCAGTTTCAATTGCTAAATACTGATAAATCCTAGAAATTTCAGGCTTGTAAGTTGGCACTTTTCTACATAACTCCATTCAATGGTCTTTTTAAAAGATTAACTGGGAAAAAAACATTTAAAAAGGATTCAGATGTCTCCCTGGTGTAAAATTCGTTACACAGCACAGACTGTAGAAACCAAGTACATTTACAAGAGCTAAATCTCAAGGGGGATATTTTAGAACAAATCTTCGCAAATAAAACTAATTCTTAGCAGAAATTCGATAGATGGATTAGAAATAATAAAAAACCAAGAACGATGGGAAGCAAAATTTTCTTAATATAAATTGGGAAAAAACAAAATAATCCAACACATTTTGCAGATTTAAGATCACTAGAAAAGCAAAATCAACTCAGATTTTTTTCCATATAATTTTTATATAAAATTATGCTTTAGTTTCATATTCAATTCATATATAGCGTTAATTAATTTTCAAAAAAAAAAAAGTTACATATTACCACCTTATTTCCATATCACTTATAATTGATATCACGATCGACGAGTAACGGGGAAACAAATTCCGCCCGAAAATTTTATTTTAAATGTTTAACCCGTTAACTGGTTCTTTTTTTCCGTTCAATAAATTAAAAATAACGAATTCACACCACTATTTTTTAAATAAAATATTCGCAACATTTAGTCTAAACATTTCCGCCTTTAAATAGTATGAAATTATTGTTTTAAAAAATAGTGGTGTCAAAAAGCTTTAAATGATGAATTAAGCAAATTCGTCTCGCCCGAACGGCGTACGGGCAGATCAGTTAAGGGGTTAGTACCCTTTACTCTTCACTTATCAATAAAAATTGTTTTTTGTAGCCGAGACAGAAAAATCTCTAATAATTTAATTTTCTTCTTTTCTTTTCATTTTTTTCTTTTTTCTTAAGAAATAGTTGGAGCTTTTAGATTAAAATGACGTGAATAAACACCTATGAATACGATTAATTAAATCAAAAGGTAAAACGCTTTTTCATGTTGTATTTCCTTTAGTTGCCACGTCTTTTTGAAAAAAAAAAATGTATGCCTAAAAATCTATTTTTTCAAGAAATGTAATTTTAAAATTGATGTCCATATCTAAATTTTGATTTTTTTAAAGTAATAAATCAATAACATTACTTACAATATTAATTTGTTATAACATATTATTTAAAATGAATATCTAAAAGTCTATTTTTTTCAAGAAGTGTAATTTTAAAATTGATGTCCATATCTAAATTTGGATTTTTTAAAGTAATAAATCAATAACATTACGTACAATATTAATTTGTTATAACATATTATGTGAAATGTCTTTGAAATTTTTAGTTTATTTTGTCTTTAAAATTTTTTATTTATTTTGCCTTTAAATATAGATTTTATAGTAAAAAACATTAATAAAATGGGATTGCTCAAAAAATCATTATTATTTATTTTTTTAAATAAGATTATCTTGTAAAGATCACATTTAAATAAATATATTTACACATATAGTTATATATAATATACTATTATTTATATATAAAATACTGGCTAACAAGTTCAGCGTTACCTGTTATGATCAGTGATAGTAGAGTTATCATCAGGTCTTTGATAGTAGCCTTAAATATGCCTTAAATGAGCGTTGAATAGTTTTGCATTTTTTAAAGAAAATATTACGAAAAGGAGAAGACTAATGTTGAGGAGTCCCCATTGCTTTTAGAAGCGTTTTCGTCTTCATATTTGTATGACTTTAGATTTTTAAATGTAAATCTATTCAAATAAACCTACAAATGTGGGTCCTATTAATTTCGTCAGCGTACACTTGGAGTACTGCTAAAGCTATTGTCTGTTTTTTAAACCAAAACACCAATAAACACCACAAAATCATAGTCACAGAAGAATGAGATTTTTACTGTTTTAATTGACAAACATTGTGATTTTTTTCAGAACATAACTTAAAGAAATTAGGGACTGTATAGAAAATAAAAAACAAAATTTTATTAATAAATAGCAGGACTATTTCATAAACATAGTCTTAATTCATTACATTTTTTAACATTTTTGCACTGTTACATAATCTAGTTATCTCCAACAGGTCAAATATTAAAGCGCGTTTCAATCATTTTGAAGCACCATGTATATACAGGCAAAATTCTTTTGTCATATGCACTAATGACAATAGATAAATAAAAGTCCTTTTAAATAACGAAATGTAAAAAAAAGAAAGTATTTGGAAAATTAAAAGGCACGAAAAACACAGTTTATTACAATAAGCCACTTAATCATAATCTATAGTTTGAATGCTTTTGCTACATTAGTTTTGGCAGGGTTATCCAAAAGATATTTCTTCTTATTCAATTAGTTGACGGACCCCTATAGAGTTTTGTGAAAAAATCTTCACGGAAATGTGTGACCTGTACTATTATGTTTACACACTTAGAGTTTCAAGATAATTCCTCATGTATTTTTCTAGGTACTTAACAAAATGTCTAAAATCGCAAGTGGACGGCCCCTTTGGTCATATAGTGTATATTTATTTATTTATTTAATCAGAAAAAAAAATTAATAGATTCATATTATGCAGTCTCTTAAATGAAAAGGAAATACATGCCTCCAAATTATCACAAAAAGCACATAAATAACCGTTCGACGGGAAATCATGTTCTTTATTTTTAAATTTTTATTAAATAAAAGTTTAGAAATCATTTTTATGCTGGAATTTTTAATACAAATAAGTATCTGTGTGTGCGTGTACTTTATTTTGTGACTGTTGATTATCTACACGAGGAATATAGGCCCAAAGGGCACCCCTCCTCCTTTTCTTTAAGGAAATCTAACCTGTATTTATGCAAGATTATCCAAGTTTTGAAGTAAAAACTTTGAACGATTAGGCCAACTTGCGCGAATATGTTTGAATCTAAAAAATTTCTGTCAATCAGCTTTGAGACAGTCTCTCAGCAACTAGTCGCGCAACAACTAATTTTGACATCATTCTTTTTCGGTAAATTTAACCTCAATAAACCAAATGTCAAATCTTTTAGTCGTGTAATTTAAGAATTACGAAGATATAAATTTAGGCGTTCCTTATGTTAAATTATCTTGTAATCGTTGCAAAATTGATTGCAATGTAGGTAGTTTTAAAAGCACAACTCAAAATTCCCTTTTGAACTGTAATTTTGAATTAGCTCATTTAAAGTTTTAAGAAATCAATTTTTGTTAAAAATTTCATGAGCTATTAAAATTTCAATATTAAAACTACTACTGCAAGACATAATTTCCAGACAAATGACTATTTTTTCGTTTTTCTTTCTTCTTTTGTAACTTACATAATACAAAACATTTTATGTATGACATTGTATAAAATTTTTAGACATCCACATTTAAAATCTATAATTCAAATACCCACGTAATTTCCTAAGATAATTCATCTTTACAAAACATTTAATTTACATAAAAATAAACAAAAAACCCTAAAAAACATTTAAAATTATGAACTGTTAATGAGTAATCTAAAATAAACTAGTTGGATGTGTCAATCCCAAAACTTTCTTCTATCTCATAAGTACATTTTAATATTTAAAAAAAAAACGTGGTGACCCCAAAGTTACCCACTATCGAATTTCCTCGAACATTTGACCTAGCCTAATGAGACTCTGGTATTCGAAAAGCATAAAACGCAAAATTTAATTAATATTCTGAGAAAATGAGCTTAGTAGTGCCTCATGTTGGGTAATTTATACTAAACCTAATAAGCATCTATTTATGTCAAGACCTAACAGAATCTGAAATTTAATGGAATTTCGTCCATTAGTTCTTGAGATATAGTTATAACAAAAAATTTACAAAACGCAGCACAGCAACACCATGTCTTGGACAATTTATGCCAAAACGTAAAAAAGCGTCTAATTATGTTATGGTGTAAAAGAATCTGAAGTTTGATGAAATTCTGTGCATTAGTTCTTGAGATATAGCTAGTTTTAAAAAAAACCGTGTAAAATATAGCACAGCAGCACCATCAGTTGAAGAATTTATAACAAAACGTAATCATGGTGTAATTATGTTATATGTCATTTTGTGACAAAATCTGAAGTTTGATGAAATTATGTGCGTTGGTTGTTGAGATATAGCTATCGAAAAAATCGAGCAAAATGCAGCATGCTGCACCACCTGTTGCAAGGTTAATACCAAAATGTAATCAGCGTCTAATTATGTTATATATTCTAGTGTAACAGAATCTAAAATTTGATAAAGTTCTCTGCATTAGTTCTTGAGATATAGCTATCGCAAAAATCGTGCAAAATGTAGCATAGCAGCGCCACCTATAGGGCAGGTCACACCAAAACCTTATCAGCGGCTATGTGTCTCAAGGTATCGCAGAATCTGAAGTTTGGTGAAATTCTGTGCTCTAGTTCTTGAGATATAGCTATCATGAAAATCATGAAAAACGTGGCATAGCAGCGCCACCTGCTGGCCAATTTACACCAAAACTTAATCAGCGTCTATGTATATCAAGGGGTCACAGAATCTGAAGTTTGGTGAAATTCTGTGCATTAGTTCTTGAGATATAGCAATCTTGAAAATCATGAAAAACGTAGTATAGCAGCGCCACCTGCAGGCCAATTTTCACCAAAAACCAATAGGCACTAATTCATATCAAGGTCTAACTGAATATAAAATTTTATTAAATTTCGAGCATTAGTTCTTGAGATAGAGCGCCCACAAATTTTTTGTCACATACAGACAGACAGACAGACAGACAGACGGACAGACTCACAGACAGACATTTTCTAAAAATAGTCAAAACGTGTTTAGGACCTCCTAAAACGTATAAATCCGTCGAAAACCGGAAGTCGAAAATTTTCATGAATCCAATACTTTCTTCTTGTAAAGATAGAAGAAAGTAAAAATGTGTAACAATTACCGGAAAAATGCATTTATATGGTGCTAATATATCTCAAAATCGCACGTATTTATTGATTTTGTTTTCTGATAACAGTGCACTTAAAAAGATAAAAAAGAACTTAGAGAAAGAAATAAACATACTATAAGGTCTAGGAAACTTTAAATATAGGATAATAAATTAAAGGCAGCTTTATATTTTAAAGAAGGGAACGTTTAAGAAAGTCTCTAGAAATAAAACAAGTGTGTCATTAATGTAACAATATCTTTAAAAAATTTTAAATCTTAATCTTAAAAAAGATGATTTTTTATAATTTAAAAAAACTTTTATTTCAGTGAAACTTTATTGATAACCGTTAAAGAAAACGCATCAAAGTTTTAAAAGCATTTATGTCGCAAGCAATAAGTTATTTGGCAAAATTTTTAATCATATCGCGTTTTCATAAGAAAACAAGCTATATTAATATTTTTCTTTACAATTACTTTTATTATTAATTACAAAAAATGAAAAAAATTGCTATTCTCACTTCCTTTGTGTGCTAGTATTTAACATTAAAAGAAAAACAAAACAAAATAAATATTCAAAGCTCTATACGTCAATGTTTAAATTTTTATTTCCAACATGTGTTTCATTCTTTAAATTTAAAAATATAGATAACAACATAGAAGTACTATTTATAAAACTACATCATTAGGATTAATATTAAAAATTGGAAAGCATAATTTAAAATATCAAGAAAGGATAACTATGTATATAGCATAGATTGTGAAACACTTTCCCTCATATGTGGAGAATTTTAACAAAACTTCACCATTTAATGAGTAGATGGGTGATGTCTAAATGAATAGCTTGTATATGATCTGAAAATATACTGCACAGTATTCTAAAATTTAGTTCAGTTAGGAAAAGCATAACACAGTAGCGCGTTTCACCCATCAACAATATTCGTCAATAAACGGAAATGTACTAGATTTATTCTGGGCAATCATCTATTGATCAATAAAATTCATACACACTCAGTAATGTGCAAAATATTAGTTATATTTAAAAACGGTTACCACAACTACAAACACTCCTCCAGCAATTATCGCTCTCAGACAGCTCTGTAAACGAATTCATTAGTGTCTCTACAAATGAACAATTTGTTAATATCACTATCTTCCACAGTGTATATTTTGTAATCCACATCAGCGTCTTACATTCCAATTCGCTTGAGGTTGTGTAATAGTATGAAATACATTGCAAACGAATTTTCCCGATTTATCATAATGTAACGATTTATGTTTATGTCGGCCAATTATCTACACGAGGGATATAGGCCGGAAGGGAAGTGTGCCCTCCATAGAGGTCTATCTAAAGGAACCTAAACCGTATTTATGCAAGGAAATCCAAGGTTCGAAGAAAACTACGAAAAACTCCGAACGGTTAGGACGCTGGCTTCGAACCCAGCACCTACCGTCTACCACTTTCGGTTTAGTTTATTATTGGTTTATTTTTGTCGTCCGATTATCTGCGCTAGGGATATAGGACCAGAGGGGGAGTGCCCTTCGTGGGGGTCTTTCTAAGGGAACCTAACCCGTATTTACGCAAGGTTCGAAGAAAACCACGAAAACTCCGAACGATTAGGCCGACAGCCGCGATTGGGTTCGAACCCAGCACCTGCCGTCTACCAGTTGAGAGGTCTGTACCTCTCGGACACTGGTGTAGCCTATCACTTTCGGAGGAAGAATCTCTCGGCCACTAGTAAAGCTAATGTAACGGAATTATTCCGAGTGTCACGGCAAGTGATTTATAAATACTACACACTTTATTTTTAATAAAGAGCATGCCGTAGTCAATTTCAACAAGTCAGGAATTGCACGTCAAGCGTTACAAATGAGATGCGTTTATTTTATAACGAAATTTTAAAAATATTCAGATCTTACTGCGTGTGTCCCTGTTAATACTCTCTGCTTTCTATTATACAGGAAGTAACTTGCGGTAAACCTCAGCAATGTATATCAATTTCACAAAATGTGAAATAGTTTAATTTAATTAAAACGCGTCTCAAACAATGGTTCTCCCTATACTATTATGTAATGGAATGCTTTTGTGTGGCCGTATAAATTAATAACTAACATTCGTTGCACCCCAAATTGTACAGAATGAATATTTTAATACATACTTCATAGATACACGGGAATTTTATTATGTTCAAAAGAGTATAACACCATTAAAATATACTTGAAACTTTTTTTCCCATTAGTTGTAATGTATATAAATAATTTTGATTGTCCCTGTAATTAAAATATACATCTAACTTTCGTAAAATTTGAAATGAATCGAGAAAATTTTTAACAATTGTAAAATTTAAATTTCTAGTGGTTCGGTTGGGTAGTTTTTGCTCTGTTATGTGCGGACGGACGGGAGGATGGACAGAAAGACGGAAGAACGAATGGACTAAACAACGACTATATGTACTACGTATTTACTTATATGCGAAAGCACTTAAAAAGATATAGCGATTTTATCTCAATTCGAATATTTTTTATGCGAGTTGAAAGAACATGCCTGGCAAAACCGAAGTCATGAAAACGTTATCCAACTTATGTTGGAAAGTGAAAATGGGAACGTACGGGATTAGATGCTGTGCAAATTTTATCATTTGCAATTAATCATATTTCTAAACGTTTTCAAAAATTGTTTCATAACCTTAACTTCTTACATGTTCCTTATACTTCATTAAACCATTTTTTACCATTTAAATAACTACTTTTTTTTAGACAAAAGTAGTTTTTCACCAAAATTTAAAAAAAAAAAGATCAGAAATGATTAATAGAAAAATATTCCAATAAAAATTGCTTGCAATAAATTCCAAACTGCCTTTTAAATCTTTAAGAATTTAATAAATCGATTTAAGAATATCCTTTGACTCAAAAGCGTTTTACAATATAATTTTCAATAAAAAAATTTCCAAATGATTTCTGATCATAATATAACTTTTCTAAAAAGTTTTCAAAATGAAAATATTTTATGGTTTTTCTTCTAAATAACACACTCACATGCTATGATGCACGCTTATTATTATCTCATTTTCAGTAATATTAGGGGTGAATTTTAAACTGATTTCCAGGTAATTACTAGCACTCTTGTATCAATTTACGAAATTATTAGATTCAAAAACGCATTTGCAATAGGTCTAAGAAAATTATCGTTAAAAATAATTATTTATAATTATACCAAAGTTTAAAAGCATGTATATGATAATCTGTAAATAATCTGGGAGCATAGTTAATAAAAAAATCATAGTGTAAAGGCGCTTTCGAACCTAAGAAAATAATTGATTTGAGAGTATCCTTAATTATCTAACACCAATTTCAAATTTACTCTAAATATTAAAAAAAAATCAAACAATAATAAACATTTTTTATAACATGCAAGTGGATCATTTAGAAAAATCTTTAAACCACCTTCATTTAAAAATTTAAAAAAATAAATAAAAAAATAAGGACTGGAAGTCATTTGGAAAAATCTTTTATCAAAATCATATTGCAAATACGCTTTTTTGTCTAAAAAATTTGTAAATTGATATAAATATATCCTTAATTACCTAAAAATCAATTTCAAATTTTCCCCAAGTATAATAGAAAAAGAAATACCATTAAATGTACATCATAACACGTGAATGAGTTATTTAGAAAAATCTATAAAACATCTTCATTTAAAAAACTTTAAGAGAAGGTATATGATGACCAAAAATCATTTGGAAAAATCTTTATTGAAAAGCATATTATAAAACGCTTTTAAATCTAAAATTATTTTTAAATAAACTTACAAAACTGTTATAGATTAAAGAGCATTTTTGAATTTACTTTCAATGCAACTGAAAAATATAGAAAAATACATATCCTAACACGTGCGTCAGTCGTTTAAAAAGACCCTAAAAAAAGTCATCTCACTTCAGAAACTTTTTTAAGCTCTAGACAATAGACACTTTTTCTAAGTTTGTTGATAGCATTAAAAAAAAAAACTTTCAGAGTGAACAACCTCTCTATGATTTAACCACCTAAGATAACATACATAAAAAAGCATTGGCAGGATGCCTTATTTCTTTACAATAAACAAATAAATAAAAATATCCTACCTTGTAAGCGTTGTCAACTAACTTCGCTAGTTCATCGTTTTCAGATAAAATGTTCATTTTCCTTGCTGTTTAACTTTTTTAACAGTCGGAAACTGTAATACAGATTTTCAGCACTTAGCAAATAACAAACAAACACTGTCAAAAAATCACGTGCAGATGGTACTGTAATACACCGTAATCCGTCTGTGTGAGCATCGGAGGTTCATTTTCTACTGAACGGACTTAGCGGGCGAACTATTCCGCCATGCGAAAGTATGGTTACTCATGGAAACGATCGCCAACAGATTATGGAACTTTTCGCCAAGTCGGTAAATACATGATACAATCCGAAAATCTCCGTTCGAAATAGAATATACATTTTCTCTTCAGGAAGATCTGCCTTAGATTTCAATAGTCGGTGAAGTTAGTTCCATGTTTAAGACTTCTCATCAGTCTTGTCTCGAAATTTCTCTTTCCCATTTTAATCCTATAAGCATGAAATGCATTCCTTTTTTTTCTCTCTCTCTCTTTTTTTCAAACCTATCTTTATAAAAATGTAAATGTTTAATTTATTTTTTCGGCACATACTGTTCTTTAAAATTGTTTATATTCCTTTGAAAAATGTTTCTAAAAAATATATTTAGTTTTATTTCGAGTTTTAAAATCTTATTAACAGCTTCTTCTCAAAGCTTCTTTATTGCCTGATTTCTTTTTTCTGCCTACTCTTCTTTAAAGACGCTTCTTTGATTTTTGCCTTACAAAGTGTTTCTAAATTATAAATTTTATTTTATTTCGAATGTTAAAATTTTATTAAAAGCATGAAAGAACTCTTAATAACATCTGATTCTTTTACTGCACACTCTTCTTTAAACATGTTTCTCTAATTTTTGCTTTGGAAAATGCTTCTAAAATGTATATTTAATTTCATTTAGAAAATAAATCTTATTAATAATCCATGGATTCTTTATTAGCGTCTAACTTCTTTTTTCTGCATATTCTTCTTTAAAGAGACTCCTCCTTGTTTGGTTTGGAAAAAATTTCTAAAATATATATTTAATTTTATTCCGAGTGTTAAAATTTTATTACCAGCTCAATAGTTTTTTCTTTTAATTAATGTTTCGCTTCTTCTTATTCCTGCATACTCTTCTTTAAAGACGTTGGCTTGATTTTTGCTTAGGAAAGGGTTTTCTAAAGTATTTTATTTCTAGCATTAAAACTTTTTCTCATGTCGAGAGTTTCTTCTTTTATACATACTATTTTTTAAAGATATTTTTTGCGCCAAAAAACGTTTATAAATTTCTAAAATATCTACTTAATGTCGTTTTAAATACTAGAATTTTTTTTTACAACACCAGAATGTCTTTACTAAAGTCTGACTATTATTTTCCTGCATAACTGTTCTTTAGACGGAGGGTCCTTTGTTTTTTCACCTGGAATATGTTTCTAAAATATTCACTTCGATGGTTAAAATATTACTAGCAATTCGAAAACTTTACTAAGGTTTTTAAAATTGCATTTTAAATTAAATATATAGTTTTAAAATATTTTATTGACAAAAAATAAAGAAACCTTTTTTATGAAGTGTATAAAAAATTAATTAAAAAATGTAATTTTCTGATCAATAATTCATCAGGTATGAATGTCTTCCACGATGTTAGGTATGAAATAGATAAGAAAAATCTAATCTGCGGTTGATAGCACATGAGCAACCGAAACAGAGTTTCTGCTGGGTATGATAGAGGTTTGCCCGAGGCCCATATCCTCCTCGGTCTACGGGCGGGTCGGATAGGCAAAACTGATTTTAACCTTTCAAGGGCGCGCGAATTTTCATAACATGAGCAGGTGCACATTGTAAATTGTACAACAGGAGGAAAACATTCAATTAATGCTGTTTTGTTTTAATTTTACAAATAATTTAGCATACAAACATCATATAAGTTTTCTCTGTTCACAATTTAGGAAAGTATTCCGCAATGCACTTAGATTTATTTTGTTATAACATATTAAAACAGGGATAAATTTGATTTTAAGGACAAAAGACAACGAATGTTGGATTTTTCATAACGGCGCGCCCTCTGTAAGGTTAAAAAACTTTTTTGTGAGTACATTTGCATTTTAGATACAGCAGCTACGTCAAATTCTACGTCAAATCGTAACTTAGAAATCTTCTAGAAACTTTTTCGCCCGATTTGCGCTTTTAAACTTCAAAATTTTATTGAAATCATTTTCAGCGAGCATTTACATTTTGAATGCAACCCTAGTACTATATTTACAGTTTCTAGATACATAAAAATGACGCTTTTAAAACGTTTTTCGTTTTGAACTGCTTTGGGGATAATTAGTGTCGACACAAAATATAGCTTATGTTGAAGCAGATTCTATTACAACTAGTTTAACACAATTATTTTTAAAATTTGTTAGATAGTTCTAGAGATTACCACTTACAAAGAAATATTTTTTCTTAATATTACTATAGAGGAATCATTAAATATTATTCACGTTTACCGAGACTAAATGGAAATAATTCAGTTAGGTGGGTACATATTTCAATAATAAAAAAGCAAAATTAGACGTGGCTATACATTTATTTTTAGACAAAGTACTAAATATATGTTAAATAAAAGAAGTATGATGTTATTTTAACAAGTCCGGTGAGCAAAGAAGTACATTTATATCCTTTGAGTGTAGAGTCTAGTATCGAAATTTATTTAAAGCATGAACAGTAGCAAAAATAAATATTCTTTCAAGTTGTCTAGACATCTGCGAAACCATAGAAATCGAACACCTGTTAACAACAAAAAATCTCTTCTATCTAAAAAAAAATCCAAATGCATGCTAAACTAATCATTTGTCTGAATCAAGGAAAGATGTTCGTGTAACGCCTTTTAAAATAAGATTATTTTTGTAATTTTTCGGAAAGTATCATTAGCAACTTATTTTCAAATGAAAATCCCCATTTGATTGGACGATAGTTAAACAACGAAATTCACATAAATAAGATCCAACTGATCATAATGAAGCTCAGATTAAAAAAATGATTCGAATTAGTCCTTCTAACTAGAGTTTAGAATTGTGTCGGGTAAGCGATTTGACTCGAATCTGATCCAAACTCACTAGTTTAGCTTACTTTTTGTCAACATTTTTTTGATTAACTAACGTGAGATGAACGAAAAAAAAAAATATTTCAGCAAAATTTCCAACTCGTAAAATCCGCTCCTCGGCTCTTGTTTTCTTTTGAGGCTGGGTCCTGGCCGAACCGAACTTACTTCTGGGCGAATTACTTCTCTGCTTTATTCTTCTCATAAGTCTGCACCTACCGAAATTTTCTGGCTCGGTCACAACCTTATTTGTATGAAAATCATTAGCCTCTATCGTCAGATTCGTGAAAAATATCTTTAAGAAAAAATTTACTTGGATTAGCAAATTTTGACGATAGAACATATTATTAAATTGCCATTAATTTACAATTAAATTTCTCCTTAAAGAAAAGTACAGTCGTGGGGGGAAAAGTAAACACCCCCTATTAACTCTGCAAAAAATATTGTAGAAGAAAGTTACTGCTACAAACGATTGGAAATAAAGTCTACTTTTAAATGATGCATATAAAATTTGCTTCTACACATTAAAACGAACTCTAACTATATTTATTTTTCAATATTTGTACCCAATTCTGACAGCATAAATGAACTCTAACTAATGATTGATGGGCATCATTTAACGTATTAGGATAGATAACATAGTTACCATGCTTGAACTGCATTGCATTACTATGTTACCGAAAAGCCCCTGTTAATTATGTTAACAGATGGTTTTAAATGACAATGTCTTCTTTCACTCTTCTTAATCAAGTTTCATTTTCGTACCTCTAAAACAGAAAAATTTTCACTAAAAATATCCTCAATTGTTCCTTTTGAGACCCAACATTGCCCAGCAATGTTGAATTCATATACTTTCTTCTGGGAGGGATTTCTGTGACTCTGGGAGAGAGAGACATTATAGATTTTGAAGGGGGGAGGGGAATTGCTTTTATTAATTATAGAAAACTCAAAATATCAAATCTTCCTTGTTATTTCATTGCTTCAGAGGGGGGGGGAGTGCCCCCCATACCATTCCCTGTATTCAATACTGACGCCCAACATGGCCCATCCTTCTTAGCTATGGCTCCTAAAACTTTTTTGCATTTCATCAATCACTAATGAATGAATACTGATAGATTAGAGTAGTAAATAAACGTTTTTTCTGCTTGGTATCTGGTGCTAGGTCACCACCATCACACACTTTCTGAGACTGTGATAGTAGAGCATAAAATGTAGAGCACAAAACATTGAAATAAATAAGTAGATTTTAAAAAACCCAGCAACATTTTGTCTAACTTTTGATGTGGAAAATTATATTACAGCTGAATATATATTATTGTGCTTTTCATTTATTTTTATTAAAATATTTTTTTCCTCTATTTTTTAACAAGTAATTTAAAAAAGAATTTCTGAAAGTACTGCCAGACATATAACTCAGTTACACATTAGCAGTTAAGAATTGGAATAACAATGCATCTCTCTAAACATACAGTTGCACAAATTTAAAGATTTGAAACGAAAAAAAAACAACACTTTATTCTTTTTTAATATTTAAACAAAAATAAAACAATTATACATAGTTTAAATTTATAAATATGTAATTTGGTGCATTTTTACAGAATAAAAAATTAAATACACCTGTGATAACCTTTGAAAATGGCATACATAGAATAATAGCACCCATTCCTAGTTTAGGAATCAAAGCCAAAATTAAATAGTCTCTTTTTTATGAATAAATATAACACAGATTAAGTTTTCGCAATTACATACCATAAATACCAAGAGTATGAAAAATATAGTATAACAGTACCACTTATAGGACGATTTATATAGGATCTAACTAGTAACAATTTATACCAATCTACATCAACTAAGCATAAATTTTTGTGCATTAATTTGGAATTATAGTACCAACAAACTTTGTGTATCACATAAATGAATAATGATTAAAAAATAATCAAATTCTGTTTAGGATATCACAAAGCATTAAGAATTGGAAGCCAAAAATTGTCATGAACCGTTGCTTTTCCCTCTTTTTATTAAAATATGAAGGAGAAATAAGTGCAGAAACATATATTCAACGTATCTAAAAGATTGTCTTTAAATGCAATATATTCATGTTGAAAAAAATGAATGCACAAGCTACAATATTGCTTTGAAAAATCTTTATTTTATATTACACTTGAAATTATGTTACATTATAAATGCATTTTAAATTAATAAAGTTTTATATTAAAAGAAAAACAAAATCAAATGCTGCATAGTTTAGCGTATATGATTGTTGAATTTTGTTCACATATTTGCCATTTATGTTAGGTAAATGAGAAAGTCTATTATTTCTACACCCATTTCTCCCGAAAATACAGCAAAATTCAAGTTTAAAATCATTAAATTTAAAATTTTACCTTTTTGCAACATTTAAATAAAGTGCATTTATTTCTTAAAAACTTCAATTCTCGATTTTAAATTAAAAAAAAAAAAAAACATTTAAAACTAACAAAACAATATTCTGCCAGTTTCAAAAATTTCTAAATTTATATATTTTTAATTGATTAGCCCATTTAAAACGTGTAGATAAGAACTTCAGATTTATTTGAATTCAAAGCAGCGATTGGACCAACCACAGATTCCCTAATTCATTCAATGCACATTCATTTATGCTATTGTTAAATTTAATTTTTAAATTTAAAAATAACATTTTGGCTTCTGGTAAGCTTTCAAGAAACATAGATAAATGCACATCTTTGCAATTATTTATGCGTTTGACTTTCCTAGGACTAGCAAAAGCCGTGCTTTGTTTGGATTCGCGAAGCATTATTGCATTAGGAAGTAACAATATTTTTATTATATTATTTGGTATTACTTGATTTTCTTGTCGACCAAAAAGGTACCGCCAAGCTAAAAGATTAAATGCCAATGATGATGATAAAAAGTCACATTCATATAACATTAAACTCGTATCACTTGTTCGTTAAATTATCAAGTGATTTTTAATATGAAGTTTTATTTGTATTCTTATTAATATTTTATTAATTTATTTGTTCTGTCGTTATTTGAAAAAGAAATTACGTCAATGTGTTTAATTTGCCAATAGCTTGGCAATTTGTATAATTTGGCAAAATTGGTTGACAGAATAACCAAGCAGTCGTATTATTTTTGCATCTTTATTAAGCAAAAACGCTATTTTATGTTTTGGCACATTTTAACTTTAGAAATGTAAATTCAGCCAAAAAACTAAGAATTTGCCCGGAATTTTTTATTTATAATATAAGACTGGCATAAATATATATATATTTTTTTTCAAAACAAAATTCGACATTTTTTTTTTTTAATTTTCAACTAAAAGCTTTTTTTTTTAAATATTTTTTTAATTTTTTCCATCTTGTCTTCTAACAAAAATGGGTAATACATGGTTCTCCTGTCGATCAGTTTCGTCAAATAATACAAATAGCCAAACTATTAGCCAAATTGTACAAATTGACGCATTTTTTTAATTACGAAAAAACAAATAAATTAGTAAAACATTAAACACCAATGTCATATACGCACCGGGGTACTTAATTGGCGGCAAAGTGTCGTTATTTTGCTTGACATGGTAACCTGGATATTGTTTATTTACTTTTATTTTCTTTTTTAAATTATATAAATTGTTTTATTCTATAGATATTAATTAAACTTTTTAAAATTTATTGTTATTCCCACTTTAAAAATGTTCATGGTCTGTTACTCGAAAACGAGGTTTTTGCCAAATTGGTGTCGGAAAAAAATCGCGCCAATGTGGTATGTATATGACACCTGTGCTGTCGTTTTTTACGCTGATATCAAGCCTCGTCCTTAAAGCTGTATCATATTTGCGTTCTTTTCAACCAGTAAATGTACGTTTTCTTGGCATTTTTATAATAAAACTAATACGTTCAATAAATTGTTTTTAAAAGGCAAACTATTTAAAAATAATACTACGTGTACCAAAATAATAATACATATGTTTCATTTGATTCAATTTTCAACCTTCGAATTCAAAAAACTCCTTATATAACAAATTTAACAATTAATTTCATTTGTTTATAATCCTTCTGTTGCCACTTTTCAAAAAAAAAATCATAATATAATTCTTTTAATGTACGTAAGTCTCATCAGAGTAAATTATTTTGTCGGAATAAAGAAAATACATTTTATTAATTTATTTAATCATGATTCTAACTGTAATTTCTAATTCCATGGTTTATTGGTTCTTTTGAAAATATACATGTTTTATTTTTTCTTTCCAAAAATGCGTCCGTAATGGAAAAACATGTAAAATAAATTATTTCAAATAATAATTATTTTAAGAGTTAATTTGTAAAAAAATAATATTCTGCAAATCTAAAGATCATAATTTATTCTTGTGTTTAATTTCAAGTCAAAATACTGAATAGTTTTTTTGTAAACTGTACGATAAAATGTAATTTGAGTGGCCTAGTAAAGGATTCGCTTCGCTCATCCTAATAAATATTTGAAAGTAACATTATTTATTTATATTATTTTTGTATCTTTATTAAGCAAAAACGTTATATCATGTTTTGGCGCATTTAAATTTTAGAAATGCAAATTCAGCCAAATAACTAAGAATTTCCTCGGAATTTTTTATTTATGATATAATAGAATTTTACAATTTTTTTTTCAATTTTTAACTAAAAGTTTTAAAGATGTTCTTACATTTTCCAATGGCCAGTAATGGCGTTCGTTCTGGCCAGTAAGTGTTCTTTTTCTCGACATTTTTAAATTACTAATACATTCCAGAAATTCTTTATAAACGTAGTAAATATATTTAGTTTGGTTGAATTAAATTATTCTTCAATCAATTAAAATATTCTTAAATTGTTTTTTAAACTTTCATTTTGAATACCAAACTTAAGAAACTTACCAAATTTAACAAAATATTTACTTTAAATATCAAATATAAGAATTAATTTTGGTACTTCTAAGGTTATCCCGTCGACCAAAAAATTATCGCCAAACTATAAGATTAAATGCCAATAATGGATTATCGTGACTGTCAAATTCAATGAAATTAAGTACGATTCACGTGTTTAAAATGTCATTAAGTGACTTTTATTTCGACTTTTTATTAATATTTTTATTAATATTCTACTAATTATTTGTTTTTTCGTTATTAAAAATAAAAATTATGTCAATATGTGTAATTATGTAATGTATAATGTTTGGCTATTAGTTTGGCGATTTATATAATTTAGCGAAATTGGTCAACGGGATAACAGAGTAGTACCATATTTAATATATTAATCATGATTCTATCTATAATTACTAACCCCATGGTTTATTTTCCTTCTTAAAATAAAAAGATACGGGTTCAATTTTTTATTTGCAAAAGATTTTGGCGGAATAATGAAAATATATTTTATTTAATCAATTAATCATGATTCTATCTATAATTACTAACCCCATGGTTTATTTCCCTTCTGAAAATAAAAAGATACGCGTTCAATTTTTTATTTGCAAAAATGCGTCCATAATAGAAACACATGTAGAATAAATTAATTATTAAAATAATATTTTTTAAAGGTTATTTTGTAAAAAAAAATAACATTCTGCAAATCTACATATCATAATTTATTCTTATGTTTAATTTCGAGTCAAAATACTGAATAGATTTTTTATAAAGTGTACAACAAAATGTAACTTGAGTGGCCTAGTAGAGGATTCGCTTCGCTCATCCTAATTATTTTAACTATTATGTATTTTGAAACATGTTGTTACAACAGCGTTTTAAGTGCAAAAAAAGCTAAGCAATAAATATAATCTAAAGATTTATTTATTTTTTGTTTGTTTGTTTGAGTGAACGACATGTGATTGAGAGTTTTCGGTTCATGGTTTTGTGAGGGAATGAGAGAGTTAATTTTATTCACGGTTGTTTATGAGGAAAGGAGAAATAGGAAATGATTTCGTGTCTTTTTAACTATCGGAAAGACTGAATTAGAGAATGGTTTTCATTCACTGTCGTTTATGAGGAGAGGAGAAATAAGAAACGATTTCGTCTCTCTTTAATAATCGGAAAGTTTAAATTGAATTTGTGCATTTCGTTTCCAAAGAAAATGTGTTTTATAAGTCAATTGAATATTTAGTAGTTGAATCGATTCAAACCGTTAGGTTTATATTTTGCAATGAGCTGTAATAAAAAACATTTTTTTAGAAATTTTTGAGGAAATGAGTGTTATTTTTTATATAAATATGGATCCACATAAAAAAGCAAGGCCTAATCAAGTGTGCATTAACGCACCCACGAGAGGAGCTATGGTGGCTGAAGGCCCTCCCAGGCTACACTAGATATTTAAATTTTTCCAAAACTATGAAAGAATTCAACTATTATTTTCAATAGATCCTCATACAGAAATACACCAAACATTTTCAAAAACATATAAATATTATAGTACAGTATTTCATTATTTAACACGTTAAAAACAGTCTAAATAAACCCAACCGAAACTTTCCAGAACTTCCTCTAGTTTCTCTATCTGGTTATGACTCTGCTCAAGACAGCATAAAAAATGTAAGTCAAAATTTGACCAGACACGTAAATAAAATCAATGAAAGAAAGACAGAACGCGGCAGTGAGCCGGTCCGAATTTGGGCACATATAGACATAAAAAATATTCTAGTTTCTGCCAAAGCATGATCTTTGATGCTCCACTGCAACTGTGGAAACATTCTACTATAAAAGATGCTGAAAACAAAATTGAATTTGATGTCGACTTTAGTTAGGATGAATAGTAACATCATAGGCATATCAGTGTCTTATGAAAGATTGTTTTTAAAGGCGATGAATTTAGTAAACCAACGTCGCTCTCGCTTAAAAACAAAAAACGTCGAAAAAATGTTATTTTTAAATGCAAATACATTTTTATTATAAAATAGACTTTAAAAAAATTGTTTTATTCTGTATGTTAAAGAAAGTTTTTTTAAGTATGTTTTCGTGTGCTTTGAAATTTTCTGTATATTGTATTTTATATTCAAAAATAAATTTTCCCATACATCTTTTTTAAATGTTGTTTGTCCGTGATTTTTTTTCTTTTGGTTTGTTTGTATTATATACAGTATACTAATATTTTATAGTTATTGGATTATTCTAATAAAATTGCTTAGTCATTTTACTGACTATAATTTCGTATAAGAGATCATTACCAGGGGTGGAAATACACCATTTTACTCGCCGCTGACGAGTAAAACTTCTGACAAGGGCTAATCAATTTTTATGCAATCTTTGAAAAACTGCACTGTATAGAAAGCATACCAAAGCTTCATTTTTCTTCTAGTTATCCATATTTGGTAAAATTTCAAATTACCCACAAGTAAACGTAACCCCGAGATCTTTCCTGTATTAAAATTTCCGCACTTGTATATATATTTCTTCATTTTACAGAAAATACAAAAATGCATTGTAGTGATAGCGATTAACTATTTCTGCAGTCGTGTGCATTTTGTCATTAAATTTTTCTACTGACTGGATAAAATAAATTTTTGGCTGGTAATTTTTTCTGAAAACTCCCCATTTCTGATGATTACATAGTTCTAGTCGCAATATCTTTTAACAATGCTTTGTAAATATATTTTTAATTAGAAGGCATTATTTTTAACAGAAATCAATGAAGAAATTATTTCAAAGTTTTATATTTGAACCATTATTTTAAAACTTTGTTTGGGAGAATAACTAGGAATTTTATATATGTTATAAAAATAACAGGTTGTTGGAACCTGTTACCAGTGCTACTGTTGAATGATGTATTATGTTACCAAAATAATTCTTTAAAATTCTCTAATGACAAAGCGTTATCCCAAAATCACACATTGGATATCAGGTACCGGCATAAAAACGGTTACATTTAAAATATATAATTTAATATCCAACAAACATGGATTTTAGAGAGAATATTTTTTACAAGAGATGAATTTACATATTTATGATTTAATTTATGAATATATACCAATAAAAAGTAATGAATTATTTTTTGAAGTTCGTATCAAACAATCACAATCGATAATGATCATCACCATTTTAGTTATGGTACTAGGCACAATATATTCCCAATTCTTATTATATTTAAAATAGTTTGGCACCAACTTCAAACAGCAATTCATTGAAGAAAAAAAAAATCTCGTATTGATGTAAAAATAATAGCCTGAAAAATGAACGATTCGAATTGGACGATTGCTTCAAAAAGAATTTGAATTTTTAATGTTTTTATTTTTAAAAAAGTTCTAATCACCAGAATTTTATGAAACTGAAATAGGATCACACGGACATCTTGCATTTTCAAACAAAAAAAAAAGTATTATCAAAATCGATTATGGGTGAACAAGAAATACATACAGGTCGAATTTATAACCTCCTTCTTTGAAGTCGGTTAAAAAAAAAGGCGATTTTCAGGGATTTTCGCTTACTTTCATAGATGAGTTTAAATTGAGTAAGTTCCTTCGGAAATTTTTGCGTTAGAGCGTGAACTTAATCGATTTTTCAGAAATTAAGTTTCACGCAGGGTACTCGCTGGTTTTTTGACCGACATTGGCGATTTGGCGAAATACTAAATAAAAAACACTCGCCAAATAAAAAAAATGTTAGCAAAATAGATTAGGCGTGGAACACATAAAATTTATCTTTAACTCTTATTGTATTCTTTCCTTCCAAATATTCTAAAATAACCGGATTTTTTGTAATTGATTATAAAAAAAACAAATTTGACTACATGTTATAAATGCTATTGCAAATAAGTAAACTCTAGATGCCTCATAGTACTAAATGTATAAATATTTCTGGGATTTGTTTAGAAGTCTAGGTAAAAATTAAAAAGAACTATCATTCATTTACCGATGTAAAAATTATGCTGAGATTTTGATTCGATAGAAAAATTTTTATTAGTTTACATACAACAAATAAATAATATGGTAAATGGATTATTCGACGCCGCATTGCAGCAAAAGTTTTCTCTATTTGGTGCTTTATGCGACTAATACAGTGTTTTTACCAGCATAATGCCGTAACATACATATTGATAAACTGGCAATAGATAAATAGGAGAAAGTTGGATAAAACCGGGATCCTAATACTCTTTTTTTTATTACTGTGCACTACGTAAACAAAACAGTTCAAATTTGTATTAAAACGATAAATTGATTCCTTGCGAAGAAAAAAAAAATATTAATTCAGTCGCTAACAATAGCAAGTGAGATCATAACAACACTTTTTTTGGAAGTGTGTATTGTCCCGGTTTTGTCCCACCAAGTCGAACAAAACCGGGAACTGGAAGAAATAGTTAAAAGCACATTGTAACTTTGCAATGACACTATTTATCAAAGGAAAATTGCAGAGATTCTAATATTATATTTATGGAATGTGAATCTGTATTAAATCTAGATAAAATAACAATGATTTAAGTTCTGTTTTAAGAGTTAAAATTGTTAGGCCCAAAAATCTTGTTCATCTGCATTGCTGCACATTTCATGTGACCACCCTCTGCAGTGTAAAATTGCCAAAACAATCCACTGCGAAATTAGCGCTGTTTGCAGTGGTCATGCAATATCTGCCACTAAAAATCACCTGAACAAATAATCTACACGCAGACGTGCAGGTTTCAATGACGAATTTCGTGAACAGCAACGTTTAAATTTTATCGATCCTAAAAAATGAAATCATAAGCGTGCAGTTAATTTGAAGCATAAATATCACTTTTGCCTTTCTCTATAATTTTAAGCATTTAACCCCTAAAAACTATACAGGTCCTCGAATTTTCAATTTAGATTATGAATCTAGTTGTTGCCTTTTTACAAATCATACACTGAAAAGAAAAAAACTATATAAAAATAAAACAGGTATCTACATTTCCTTCAGATTTCTCTTAATTCATACTTTATCCTCGAAAACGTATTTTCTCCTTTTACAATATATCGCAAATCAACTAAAATAAGTGAAAATTATTTTTTGAGCCATGAGCTACTTACACCAACGTACACAATTATACAAAAGCAATCAAACACAGCAGCTAAAATGTTTACTTAATAGAGCTTTAAAAAAAAAAAAAAAAAAAAAAAAAAAAAAAAAAATCTCTTATACTCCTTAGTATTTTATATACGAAAATTCTTTAATATTTTTTTCCAAACAGTTTGGTATTTTATAATGCAATTTCTCCAAAGAAATCATGTGTATTATCGAGTTTTTCTGTTGACAGATAGCTCTAACTCATTTTAATTAGTTCTGAGTTTTACAGATTATCTTTTTCATTCTTCTGTTGTCAGATGGATTGAGCTGGCACATCTAAGGTTTCTTATGTTGTCTTGAAAAAGAAACTAATGCGATAAAAAATGTATCAAAATCTCAAGGGATATTCTACATTTCTCTGGATCCAGGACATAACACAAGATTCTACTTTTTTTCGTTCAAGAATAAAGGCACACTTTATTTTTTTTATGATTTATGCTTAATCTTAGTTCTTTACAACAAAACTGGTGTCATTTCTTAAGTTTGATACTTTTCCATTTCAGCTAAAGGGGATGATTTTCGTTTATGAAAATATCTTTAAAGAACTTTTTTATACGAAGTAAAGTGGAAAACTCCCTGTGCGACCATCTCCCTGAACGACCATTTTGTTTCAAAGTACGAAATTTATTCCCATTGACTCAATACTAGTTTTAGCTCCATTCAGAGACCATCTCAGGTGAATTTCCTCCATGAGTGACCAATTTCTTTGAAGAAAATGAAATAAATTCCGTTTTTTGAAAGTCGTTTGAAGAATGTTTTATTGGAAAAATAATTCCGGGCAGCACATTATTCATCAAACCTATAGACAAAATCCAGATTTTTTTAAACTTATATTTATGGTAACATTTAAGTATTTAAACCTCTTTCTGCTTTTTTAGACAATCAGTTTAACTATGATGACGAATTAAGAGGGATGGTCAATAAACTTCCCGTTCCTATTCTGTCAGGAAACTAAAAAAGATTAAGTAATGAAATCGTCATTATTTATTCCGATCCAAGAGAAAAAAAAATGCATTTATTAACTGAACTTTGGAAGGACTTGGAAATAATAGTTATAAAAGACAAAATCGTAAAATTAAAGCAAACGTCAGTGTATTCATTTTTTTAACTCTGCAGAAATTGGCTTATATAATTAACTTTGGCTTGATACTTAAATTTTTATATATATTTCCTAATGTAGAAAATACTTTTTAGTGACATTAATGGTTACAATGCCCCCATTGAGAGACCACCCTACGAAGCGACCATTTTTTATTGGATTGAAATGTAGTCGCTTTAAGAAGTTTTTACTATATTTAAACAAAATCTCTCTCCTTTTTTTTTTTTTTTTTTCGATAATTCCTCTTAACTGTTTTTTAGATGGAAACACCCCTGAAAAAAAAGACCTTGAGTCTTATAAATTAATAAAAGGCTTGATGACATCAATCATTTCTTTTACCATTGAAGAGTAATAGATATTTTTTTAAGCTACCTGTTATCTTTACAACCATCTAACAAGATGTTATTCATGCTATTACTCTAGATTACCTAAAATGAACTATTTTTCTTTCATAAAGTCTGGTAAAAACTGGTTTTAATTTATCTCTATGTCGTTCTATGTAGATAATTAGTCCATAAATAAGATATGAATAGGTTACTAAACGTTACGTATTGAATGTCCATTTTTTATGTACTCTCTATTTATGTAAAACAACAAACAAGTAAAATAAGTAAAACAGTCGTACAACAATAATCAAAGTGCGTTTGTCGTACAGATTAGCTAATTTTATTAATTTTTACTTATTTTTTATTTTATTTATTTATTTATTTAATTTTAATTATTTATTTATTTTCTTTACTTTTTTACTATTATTATTACTTTCTTTTTATTTATTTATTTATTTTTCTTTATTATTTTTCTTCATTATTTTTATTTATTTTATTTATTTTTTCCACCTTTTTCCCTCTCTTTTATTATTTTGGCATCACTTTTTCTCTTCCACCTTGTCTCTTTTAGCTAGCGCCACCTGTCACACTCTTTGTAGTCTCTTCCCTCTTTTGGTTTTGCCATCGGAAATCCATTCTCCTCTTTTATGTGACATTTATATGCATTTTGTGGAAGAAAGACTGTTCAGTTTATATAATTTTTCCTTCTGGTGTAGGTATATTGGTGATACTTTTATCTTAATTCCCTCTGGGCTGGATCTCCAAAATTTCCTTTCTCTTGTCCATTCTGTTGATCCTCGCATTCAATTTACTCTTGAAGTCGAAGAGAACAATTCTCTTCCTTTCCTTGATGTCTTTGTTACAAAACACCCTGATTGGTTCTTTACTTCTATTTATAGAAAACCTTTTGCTGTATCTGTTCCTCCGCATGCTTTTTCTAACCATCCTCCACAGTATAAAGTGGCGTCCTTTTATACTTTTGTTTAAAGAGCACTTCGCATTTGTTCTGACACTTCTGCTCTGAATAATGAAATTAGTTACCTCAAATGCCCTTGCTCAGGGTTATAATCCCTCTTTGATTGACAAAGCTCTGTATAAATTTAATAAGCCTAAACGTCTTCTTACGGATTCTAATAATTCTCTTAATATTAATTCTATAATTCTACCTTTTTATTCTTCTCTCCATTTCAAAATTGCTAAAATCCTTTCTCATTTTAATTTTAAAGTTTTCTTCAAACCTATGAATAAAATTAAATTCTCGTCTTTGAAAGATCCTATTTCTATTGAGAACCAGTGGGGGCATTTATATTACTCCTTGTTCTTGCAATTTGAGTTATATTGGTCAGACCGGAAGAGCGTTGAAGAAAAGATTGAACGAGCATCAGAGGTACATTGTAAATCAGGATTTATCCAGGTCTTCGATTGCTTCACACTGTTGGTCTTCCAGCCATCATTTCAATTTTTCCATGGCCAGAATTATTTCTAATACTGCCTCTCCTTCTCACTTAGATGTTCACGAAGCTTATTTTATTTTAAAAAATGCTCATACTTTTGTAAATGATCTCTCTTCATCCCCCTACCTTTCTCCTGCTTGGAAATCACTTTTGTAGTTTTTTAATATATATATTTATTTTCAATTTAATATTATTTATAATTTTTTTATTTTATTTATTTATTATTTTTTACTTATAAATTATTTATTTATTTTTACATATTCTTTATTTTATTTATTTATTTTTAATTAATTATTTATTTTATTTACTATTTTTACCATTATTATTATTTTCTTTTTATTTATTTATTTATTTTTCTTTATTATTTTTCTTTATTTTCTTCATTTTTCCCCACCTTTTTCCCTCTCATTTATTATTTTGGCATAATTTTTTTCTCTTCCACCTGGGCTATTTCAGCTAGCGCCACCTGTCGCACTCTTTGTAATCTCCTCCCTCTTTCTTTCACTTTATCTCGACTTTTCTCGTCCACCTAGGTTTTTTCAGCTAGCGCCACCTATCTCACTCTTTGTAATCTCCTCCCTCTTTCTTTCACTTTATCTCGACTCTGTGCCCTTACGGAACACGTGTCGGTTTAGCTAATGACGAGCTGTTATTGTTGTAGCTCGAAACAAGTCCTACTTTATTTTCATTTTTCGGTGATTTTACGAAGTATTTTACTTAATTTGAAAATCACTATTTCTACTTGCTAATATACAATAAAATCTTGTGAAAACGGAATTGCGAGTGATTGAGGAAAATCCGTTTTAGACAATTGTGTGATATTACTTCCTTGAGAACCGTAATTTTTTCCGGTTATAGTTAGATTCCGTTACTGATATGATTCCTTTTTACAGTTTTTGAATGCATTAAATTTTCAATACTTTATCTACATTAATAAAAAAAGCGTCCGTCTAAAACAATGCAGATGTAGCAAATAATTTTAAACCTAAAAATATATCTCTGCAACATAGCAACACATGCAAATTTCGTTGGATTTGAAATTTTTTACGAAAGTGTAATAGACAAAAGTCAATCAGGCAAATAAACAAATACACTGTTAAAAATTTGCAGCAAACTGTTCAATCTGTTTTTATAAAAAATAATTACACAACAGTAATCTAGTTTTATGGTTACCATAGTATAATGAATAATATGGTCACAATACAGTTAAGATATGTGAAACTTTCTGGAAACTTTTTTTGAAAAGTATGAAATTGTTCTTGCACACACGGTCTTTTAATCAAAACAGGGAATAAAATTATAAATTCTAATAAACTTTTAATGGATATTTAATTAATTATAAAATTTAGGTGATATTAATTAATAAATAACGTTTAGGTCAAACTTTGTATAACGACATTTATTCATTATATTTCACTTTTTTTTCAATAATATATTAGCAAACCATTTACCTGTGTTATGAAGCAAAAGATTCGCAATATCTCATAAATTTACGGACATACACTACATTTTGTATACCAAACATTTTTTTTTTCTTTGAAAAATGTTTATTTGTCAATAAAAACAGCTCTTGAATTTATTTATAGGGGCAGGTTTTCCAATTCGCTTTACTTTTTAAATGAGCCAATAGATGATGCCAAGGATGAACAGGCTAAAGTGGAAACATTGTATACACCATACACAAAAGTTATAGTTAAGTAGCTGCTGTCACTTAATTAAAAAAGATGGTTTTTTTTTTTTTCCAACGCTGAGTAAAATTTCAGGTCTTCATTAAAATATAAAAAAATTACTAGCGTTCAATTTATTGTTTTTACATTGCATGCACTAAAAAAGGTTTTCTTTCTTCATGTAATTATACGTTTGTTTCACAAATAATTTGCGTCTTTATTCATGCAGTTAGTGCAAAAGTTCAAAGATGGTGACGCGACAGATTTTCCAACAGCATACGGGAGATATTTTTCAATATGTTTCTCATTGAAAAAATGGTCCCACCTAAATTAGCTAGTCTTATTGTATGAAAAATACATTTATTTTGTAATAAATTCGGCCAAACAACCATATAATACAACGAATTCGTTTGATCAATTGCTAATTTCAGTAAAACTATCAATGTACAAAACTAAGTAAATTCAAAAATTTAATGAAATGTAAATTATTTTTTTAAATGGGTTATTTCAAATAATCCATTTCAGATTAATTATGCTTTTGTAGCCATAAGCTACAACACTGAGATCGCAGTATGTATGGAACCCTCAATAAGCAAATAAATAGTGTTTAGAGCAACCCCACTTGCGTTAACACTAGTCAATATTATGGTGGTTTTTAAACATTCGGAAATTTTCCCACTTTAATTTTGGGAATCCTGAAATATTTATAGACGCTGACTTTATGCCATCCTACATTACTGACAGGCCATCTTCTGCCAAACCAAATCTTGAAAGCACCAACAATCCTGAAAAAATTTCAAACTTTCCTCAATAATCGATTCTCCTCCCCTCTCCCAAGCATCTAATCCTTTTACACCAATGCAGGCTAGAACTTCCAAAGAAGCTGTTCCTTAAGTTCTACTCAGACTTAAGAAAAATAGGAAGTCATTTATACGGACTTTTTTTCCTGTGAAAAATTGACTAAAATTTAAAAAAAAGAATTCATCTAATAAAGGGGGAATTTCGAAAGTAATTAGATAAATGAGACGAGAAAAAAATCCAAACCCAAACAAGAAGGGTTTTGAACTTGCGTCTTGTGAAATGCATTAAAACTGCTTTTTGTGTTACTGTGTACTTAGTTTACAACAAAAAATGCTAGTTAATTAACAGGCAAGATTTATTACTTATGTTTTACTTTTAAAGTACGTTGGAAAAATGTTCCTTCTCATTTAGGCTGTAAAATTTGCCTCGCATACGGGGCACATTTTCTGACATGACATAGTTAGACTTAGACATAGTTAGACCATTTTCTATTAAAAACTGTATTTAGTTATATATATATATATATATATATATATATATATATATATATATATATATATATATATATATATATACATATATATGAGTGTATATCAGTTTGTAGAGAAAAGTTTAAGGAATACAATGATATCGTGTAGATCTCAAAACAGATAAAAATACAAAATGCAAAAATAAAATTGGTAAAAGTTAGAAAACTTGCCCCGGTCTGCCCTACAAGCTTAATAACTGTATTTTGCTTTCTAATATACCAATAGATAAGCAGAATATTGAATAGTTAGACATAGTTAAACCATTTTCTATTAAAAACTGTATTTAGTTTATATATATATATATATATATGAGTGTGTATCAGTTTGTAGAGAAAAGTTTAAGGAATACAATGATATCTTCTAGATCTCAAAACAGATAAAAATACAAAATGCAAAAATGAAATTGTAAAAAGTTAGAAAACTTACCTTGGTCTACCCTACAAACTTAATAGTATTTTGCTTCCTAACATACCAATAGATAAGCAGAATCCTGTGGCCAAATTTTATTTCAATATTTAAAAAACTTTTTAATTTATGAGGTCTCTTGTAAATGAAAAACACATTTTTCTAGAAAACGCAAACTAATATTTTGATACAGCTCAAAAACTTATGTATAAAGGTTTATATTTTGACCTATAATTTTACTTATAATTATTACTAAACAATAAGTAAGGCATTTTCAGAATCCTAAATGTTTGACATTTAATTTTAAATAATAAAAACAAAAACGGCAATTTAAGGATAGGTATATACATTAATTTACTGTTAGGTAACCATTTTCTATAAAAACGATCGAATGACTCTAAAGTTTGCTTCAAATTTTTAACAGTGTACCAATATTGGAACTTGATAAAATTAATTTTCGACCATCACCAAAACTAATAGTTTACGATAAAAAAAAATGGAGCACTTGTTTTATTGCTATACGCAAACATATAGACCGGGAGGCGGCAACACAGATAATCACCTCATCGGTACACGGAATGAAATTTAGGGATTAGTTAAATCTCGATTCGCGTATTAAAAAGGAATCAATCTGCCAAGTCATATCTTGGAAGAAAACACCTAAAAAACGGATTTTATCGAACAAAACTAATAATTTACGGTAAAGAAGAAAAAAATTGTGCTTTTATTTTATTGCTATACGCAAATTTATAAACCGGGAGGCGGCAACACAGGTAATCGCCTCATCGGGTACATGGATGAAATTTAGGGATTAGTTAAATCTCGATTCGCGTATTAAAAAGCAAACAATCTGCTAAATTATATCTTAGTAGAAAACATCTAAAAGACGGGTTTTATCGACTGACACGTAAGTTTACTATTGTGTTTTCTGAACCTAAAAGTATGAATACATAGAGGATTGAAAGCAGGAAAACATAACAGTAAACGTGAGTCAATCACTAAAATCGGGTTTTCAAGTGGTTTCCACCAAAATATGATTTGGCAGACCAATTGCTTTTTAATATGCGAATCAAGATTTAATTAATCCTAGAATTTCATCCGTGAACTCTATGAGGCGATTGTCTGTACTATCGCCTCCTCGTCTAATACATTTTGAATGCAAAATTAAAAATATATTTTAACTCTTTTTAGCGTTCCGCAATTATAAAGTGAACGGAATCATTACAAGTTCATTCAATTGTCTATCCGTTCGACTGTCACAACCATTTTGCTCATAAACTATGAAACGTGAGAAACTCAAACTGAAAAAAGTAATAAACACATATATACAGATTATTAAGTATTTACAAATATATTTAGGAGGAGTAAGAGCTAATTAAGTTTGCTTGAAGAAAAAAAAAAATTCTTTGTATGATGTGTGATGTATCTTGTGAAAGCTTTCGTAACGTTGAACTCAAAAATATATTTCTTTTAACTTTAGGTATTACATTTTTAGAGATATTGTCGAAAATATTGTGCAAAAATATGTTCTTTCCCCATCTGATTCCGAATCTACAGAAACTAAACTTATGAAAAAAATCAGAGGTTATAGATGTTACTTTTGGAAGATGTTACTTTTTTTCCTTGAAGGAAAACTACAGCGATTATTTTAGTTCGCATAGTTTTTCAAAAAAGCACAATTTTCTGTTACAAGCAAATTTCTATTTGCAGGCATTTAGCAAAGGTGTTAAAGGAGCGTTGTAGTTACCTATCGTAGCAGAAGTATAAAAGCATTGTTGACAATGATTCTTGAAAAACTTCGTCGGTAATTATCCGAGATATTAATCTTTAAAGAGATTGGCGGTTTGGATATAAATAATGATGGTGGGGGGGGGAGCACTTTTCATACCATCAGCATTTAAAGACTAGATAACAACTTTTAATTTCAATACCTAGTAGGAGTATAAAAGCAATAATTATCAGACTGTTTCAAAAATACTATTTTAATTAGACTTAATCACATAAATCAAGATTTGTACGTATAAGAAATTTTTTTAAAAGTCCCTTTTATAACCAGGATTTTTTTTCTTTTTTTTAAGTATTATTTGCCTTATTTAATGCAAAGCGTTCTTTACTTCGGATATAGCGACCACTATGTTACGAAATTTTTGATATTAAAATGTCTATATTTTTTAATTCCTTAATAATGCGAATTCTTTATAAATGCTATGCAGTTCACGACTGCTTTGCATTAAGTGGGTCTCTCATCAGGACTCTTGTGTATTTGTAAGGTAATTAAAAAGCTATCTGGAAAAACACGTCACGGATCAAAACAGCTTTACAAATTTGCGAGCTCTTTCTACAAAAGCTCTTTTAGCACAATGCCAAGTTTAAAGTTTGAACAAAGGTTTTGTATTAGCTATTTTGAAAAAATATGTTATTACTACGCTGAATTTAGTTTTATGAAATGTCAAATGAAGGTTAAATATGCATTACATTTTATTCTCAATATCGAATTAAATTCCTGATAAATATTTAATGATAAGACAAAAAATAGTTATGCAAAATTGCAATATTTGATGTAATTTAGGTTTCATACTCTTTGAACGTTTGTGGTATATCCATTTATATTTTTCTTGTATATACAGCTATAATCAGCCCTATTTTGTGTAGTTTTTTACAAAGTCTTATTATTTTTTCAGCAAAGATTTGTTTTTAATAATACAGTTAAATCTTTTGCACTGAGAACACTTTGCTTAATTTTCAATCTTTAACCACCGGATTTAAAAAAAAAAAAAAAAAAAAAAAGAAAAAAAAAGAAAAAGAAAGAAAATTTCCTGCACTTGAATTGCGAAATATGAAATTTGCTTTAATTAAATAAGGTAAATTTACAATAAAAAAATAACTGGTAAACATAATAAAGGAATCTGATAATTTTAAGTGGCACGTATACCAATCGCTCGTCCCCAAGAAGTTAATAATAGGGTAAAGTTGGATAAAACCGGGAATCAGGCTTTATGGCTTTACTTGTAGCGGTATCCAGCAGAAACTTCTAGTATTACTTCTAAGCATACTAGCTCCCTATAAGCAGAAGTCGTGTAAAACCTCTCATTTTGAAGCGATAATTTTTTTAAGTTTCGTGTGAAAAAGTTTAAAATTCGGCGTCTGCAATGTTATGTTACTAATCCTAAATATCTAAAGATTTAATTTAGATAAGTATAACGTATGATAACCTATTATTTACTTGTTATTATTTACTTGTTATTATTGTTATTATTTACCTACTATTTACTTGTTATATTGAAAACTGCTTTTATTCATTTATATTCCAAATTGAGTTGAAAAAAAAAAGAGAGGAAATCATCGAGTTGAAGAATCATTAAGAAAATCGATTTTCATCAACCGAGAGGCCCATGGAAGTGGAAAAGTATCCTTAGGCTGAATCTCGAAAGTTGAGAGAACAAAAACAATATCCTGATATAGACTTGCCTGTAGAAACATATAAGCTTCAGTCTGAGAAAGAAAATTGGCCTATAGAGAAGCAATCAACGTAGAAGACACCGATGTCGGCTTTCTGGTTCCTGTGCAATCTTCAACGTCTTTTCAAGGTCTAGACAGAAATATCAAGCGTCTTTTTTCAGTCTCACCACAGGATATAAAACCTATTCCAGTAAAAAACGGACCCTAGAGCCATCCGTAATTCCGGTAAGTGGCGAGAAAAAGTTGCTATTCTTACTTCAAACTCCTTACAAATTAGAACTCGGACAAGAAGAAAAAGAAAGGTGCAATAGCAAAACAAGAACATAGCCATGAAGAGAGAACTTTTCAAGATGCGAGAAAAAAATGTAAAAAAGCTGAGGTGAAATAAAGGGCCAAAGAAAAAAAACCCTCACATTAAACGAAGAGAAAAAAAAAGGCCTAAGAAAAAAAAAAAAAAACCTACGCATCAAACGTAGAGAATGATGAAAGTGAAACATGGATATTTTGCAATAGCTTATATGAACAATCTAAACCGAAGAAGAGTTGTCTTCATTGCAGAGGGTGATCACATGAAATGTGCAGCAATGCGTATGATCAAGATCTAATTTTTATCTGTGATTTTTATGCTTAACAATTTTAACTCTTAAAACAGAAATTAAATCATTGTTATTTTATCTAGATTTAATACAGATTCACATTCCATAAGTATAATATGACAATTTCTGCAAATTTTCCTTTAATAAATAGTATTATTGCAAAGTTACAATGTTCTTTTAATTATTTTTTCCAATTCCGATTTTGTCCGACCTAGTCGGACAAAACCGGTTCATTACACACTTCTAAAAATAGTGTTGTTAGACCTCACTTGCTACTGTTTGCGACTAAATGAATCTTTTTTTTCTTCGCAAGGAATCAATTTATCGTTTTAACACAAATTTTTACTGTTTTGTTTACATAGTGGACAGCAATAAAAAGAAAAGCATTAGGGTCCCGGTTTTATCTAACTTTCCCCTAGATGTGTTTATTGTACGGAACCCTCTGAGCGCAAGTAATACTCGCACTTGGACGGGGTTTTTTTTTTATGTATGCAGTTTTTGCTTTAAAGAAAAAACAACTTCATGACTGCAGTTCTTTTGTTTCAATAAATTTTCATTATAATACATTGATTTAATGTGATCTCCTATTTATGAAAATTCATGGGTTGATTTAAAGTTGGTAGAAAACAAGAATTAATAAATATACCGGGTGATTCAAAAGTCAGGACGAACTTTAAAAATTAACAATACAAAAACGAATCAAGATACAAAGATACGGTTTGCACCAAACGGATGTAAAAGAATCGAGGTTTTGTGTGGCAATGAAAAAAATAGTTCTGTTGGTGACCAACAGATGGCACTTTAGTGATTTATTGCACTAAAATATCATTTACAAATGAAAAAAATGTCGACAACTTACAAGTTAGCTTAATTACTGGTAACTAATACTACTGTAAACGTTCAATGTTATGTCCATCCTCCAAAAGTACGGCTATTAGACGAGGCACCTCACCGTTCAGAGTATTTAGTTAGCATTTCTTGCGTTATGACAGACACATTTTGGAAGATGGCTTTCAGTGCTGCTAGTGATGCCGGTTGATCAGGATAAACGTTTGACTTCGGCAATATCCACGGCCAAAAGTCACAGGTGTCCGATCGGGAAATCTTGGAGGCCATGCGTGATTAAAGTAGCAACTGATAATGCGATCCTCCTCAAATGTTGAGTGTAGCAGGCATTGCACAGGCAGAGCAATATGAGGTGGTGCTCCATTTTGCATAAAGGTGACTGTTTGGAGTGCCTGTCGCGCGTGCAATTCATAAATCCGACAGCGCCATCTGTTGGTGCCAAAAGAACTATTTTTTGTAGCCACACAAAACCCGATTTCTTTTTTATCTGTTTGGTTCGAACCGTATCTTTGTATCTTGATTCGTTTTCGAATTATTCATTTTTTAAAGTTCGTCCTGACTTTTGGATCACCCAGTATTTAAAAATGACAGTTTTTATTTCGTTTCTTTTTTTTAACATAAAATAACAGAGAAGGAAAAGCAATACTTAAACTATATGTGAAATATTTCTTTTTTTTTTTCTTTTTTCTTTTTTTTCTACTTTTTAGGAATTAAGATCTTTCATTGCTGCAGTTTCACACTCTGTAAAAATATTCTGTAAATTTACAGGTATAAAGTTACAGAGATCTGTAAGCTTACAAACTTTTATCTGTACGCTGCACAAAAAATGTATAAATTTACTAAAGTAGTCTTTTGTAAAACTACAGAAATCTATAATTTTACAAAATAATCCACTAAAATAACAATAATCTTACTAAAATGTCACCTGTAATCTGGATTACAGTTACATAAAAAATTCCAGGCATCCTATTTTCCTAAAAAAAATCTCTGTAACCTTATAGATATATATATTTTTTTAATTTATAGTGCAAATGTGTATCTGTTACGTGATTTTTTATTGTTGTCGGTTACATAAAATGTTCTAGACATTCCAATTTCCTAGAAAAAAATTCAGTAATTTTACAATTTTCTTTTTTTTTAAATACAGTGAAGTTATTTTTCGTCTAGAGAATTCTGTGGATGTAGCTGTAATCATATAAGGAATGTTTGGTCATTTATCATTTGCGGTCATCTTGCGAAAATATCCTTTAAAATTGACTTACTAACTTATAAATAAGTAATTTAAAATATTAAAATGCTGTGTTGCCTAGTAAACACGTTTGTGTACATAAATTGTATAATTCTAGCATATCCTCCTCAGTCTTGAGACAAATATATTACAAGGCACCACAAAAACCGGGTTAAAATTATTATGCAGCATCTCCAAACATGTATCAGTCGATATATCTAGTCTCATGATATTTATGCATTTAATAAAAAAGTCTAGAAGTAATTCTAACAATTTTAAAAGAAATTAAATTAATTTAAATGCTGTTATTTAGTGTCTTCTCCAGGCGACACAAGGATTGAAGAGGATATGGGGTAAATCATGAAAAACCGATTAGGAATTTTCCTATTTTCATTCATGACCCAAATTGAGTTAAATAAAAGAATGTTAAAAAAAGGTACGTAAACGTTCTATGCTCCGTTGCTTCAAGTCAGTTATTAACCCCCTGACTGCCCAGCCAAAGGGTAATATTTTAATGTTGTTTTCTCTGTAATTTATTAAAAATATTAAAAAAAGATGTTTTTTCCAACCTGATACAAAATATGGTATTAGTATCGGTGTATAATCTTTGATAGCATCAATCCTAACTTAATTTTTAAGAACTGGGTTTTATTTGTGGAATTATACTAATTTAAATATTGCTTATGTTGCAGTGAAACCTGCAGCTTAGTGTGTGAAAAAATCAGCCGGCGGCAGTCAGGAGGTTAAATGCAGTAATCCCATAACATTTGCGAGGGTTAGGTTCTCGGAAGCCCCCTCAAATGTCAAAAGATCGAATGTTGAAACTATAATCTCGTGCATAGAAGGGGAATATGTTTTATGATTATTTTTAAATGCAAAGAAAAGCAATTTAAACATAAAAAAATATTAATTAAACATTAAAAAGTACATGCTGCAAATGCACATGAGTTATTAGAAACGTATTGCACCAAAGTCTAGTTATTTTGGTTTGTTTTATGACGGCCGATTATCTACACGAGGGAAATAGGCCCTTAAGAGGGTAGGGTGCTCTCTATGGGGGCCTTTTTTAAGGGAACATAATCCATATTCACGCAAGGAAATCCAAGGTTCGAAGAAAATTTCGGAAAACTAGGAATAATAAAGCTGACGGCCGCGATTGGGTTTGAACCCAGCACCTGCCGTCTACCAGTTGAGAAATCAGAACCTCCCGGTTACTGGTGGGGTTATTTCGATCATGAACTTTTACATGAGGAAAAGTGCCAGTCACTATTTCTCTTTTAAGGGGGTTCGAGACACGTTTCTAAATAATTTTTATTTATAAACCTAAACTTTTGATTTTTTGTAATGGTTAGCCATATTATTTGTAAACAAAATCAAATCATAAAACTTCTGTTAATTCTGTAAAAAAAAATTACAGTTTAAAATTTATTAAAAAAGTGGGGTAATGTAAAATCAAATAATATTAATTCGTTATAACTCAAAATATTATCTGTAAAATTTCAGTTTTTTTTTTTTTTTTTTTTTTTTTTTTACATTTAAATATTCAAAAACAACTCATTTTTATTTTTGATTTAGCATTTTAAAAAATTAAAAATATTTAAATTAAAAACTATAAAATAAATGACTAAACTTTTATTCTTAAAAAAATCATATTTTCAAAAGTAAATATTTTTTTTTTTTAATTTCATGAGTCAAAATTAAAGTAAAACAATAAAAAAAGACATGTTCCAAGTTTGAAGCATTTATCTGTAACGGTTCTCGAGTTAGAATGGTGAGAATACGAGAAGTTGCGATAAAACCCATCATTAAGATAAACGCATTTTTAAAAGAAGTCATCTGATGACAATCATTACTTGAAAGCTAGATTTTGAAAAGAAACCCTGAGATTTTAAAAAAGAGGAAATATATATTTCCTCTGCTATAGAAACAGGATGTACAGATAGATACAGGATCTAAAAGTCAGTTTAAACACACAAACTCACACACATACACACAAAAAAGAGTAATTTTTAATTCAATAAAACATTTTTTTTTTAAATTAAAGGCTTTTATGTCCCGGATCCCCTTAAATTTAAGATTTCTTACAACTAAAGCATCGCATGCGATTGTTCTTCCAACTAATTTGTTGTTGAGCTTTTAAAATCCCCCCCCCCCATACAATTTTTAGAAATATTTTAATTAGCATTAAAATTTTAAATTTTAGACACCATAGCAATTTTTTTTCATCATTCATGTTTTGGATTTCTCAGAATTACTGATATATAATTTGATCAATATAGGGGTTGAAATTCTCGGAAATTAGGCTTTACATTGCAGCTGTCCAATGTCAAATATTTTATAGAATTGGAAAAATAAAACGAGTTTACTTTGTATAAAATATTTGTTATAAAACAAAATTTACGAATACCGAAGTTAAATATTCGCGAATGATAAGAAATTACTGTAAAAACCTTATTTATACACAGTACCATGTATGCAAGTTTAGATGGATACATGGTAAAACTGCCCAAGCATAAGATGCATACATAAAAAGAAAGAAAAATATTGGTTAGTTTTTTTTTTTTTTTTTTTTTCAGAATAGAAACAAAATATTTATCATCAGTTTATTAGGATTCGCTTCGCTCATCCTCTACTAGGCCACTCAAGTTACAATTTGTCGTACACTTTATAAAAAATCTATTCAGTATTTTGACTTGAAATTAAACATAAGAATAAATTATGATATGTAGATTTACAGAATGTTATTTTTTTTTTACAGAATAACCTTTAAAAAATATTGTTTTAATAATTAATTTATTCTATATGTTTTTCTATTATGGATGCATTTTTGTAAATAAAAAATTGAACGCGTATCTTATTTTCAGAATTAAAATAAACCATGGGGTTAGTAATTATAGATAGAATCATGATTAATTAAATAAAATATATTTTCATTATTCCCCCAAAATCGTTTGCAAATAAAAAATTGTACCCGTATCTTTTTATTTTAAGAAGGAAAATAAACTATGGGGTTAGTAATTATAGATAGAATCATGATTAATAGATTAAATAAAACATTTTCATTATTCTGCCAAAATTATTTACGCACTTTATACTTACGAATTTTAAAAGAATTACATTAAGATTTATTTATTTAGGTATTTACTTTGGTAAAGTGGCAGCAAAAAAAATCGTAAACAAGTAAAATTAATTCTTATATTTAGTATTTAAAGTGAATATTTTGTTAAATTTGGTAAGTTTCTTAAGTCTGATATTCGAAATGAAAGATTAAAGAATAATTTAAGAATATTTTAATTGATTGAAGAATAATTTAATTCACCCAAATTAAATATATTAACTACGTTTATAAATAATTTCTGGAATGTATTAGTAATTTAAAAATGTCGAGAAAAAGAACACTTATTGGCCAGAACGAACGCCGTTACTGGCCATTGGAAAATGTAAAAACATCTTCAAAACTTTTAGTTAAAAAAAATTGTAAAATTCTGCTTCGAAAATATTTTTATTTATACCCAGCCTTATATCATAAATAAAAAATTCCGAGGAAATTCTTAGTTATTTGGCTGAATTTACATTTCTAAAATTTAAATGCGCCAAAACATGAGACAACGTTTTTGCTTGAAAAAAATGCGAAAATAATATAAAAAAGTAATGTTCCTTTCAATTATTTATCTTATGAAATAATGCTTCGCGAATCCAAACAAAGCTCGGCTTTTGCTAGTATTATTAATCGATATAAGAAAGATTACTTGCTGTTAGAATAGGTAATTTTGGAAGATAGTATTGATTATTTAATCGCTAACCTCAACATAACTTTTTTTTTCATCAATTTATTAGTGCGCCGATTGAAAGATAAAATATCTAAACTTATAGAGTTCATTCCTTTATCTTTTTACCTCTGTTTCGGGTACATATATTTATACTTTTTTACACAAATCAAAGCATTTTAACCCGCTTATGACGTTCCACAAATCAGGCAAAGCCTACATCTCTTCCATTTTCTTGTCGCCAGAGAACTATCCTATGTAAAGAATCCTTGTCGTATAGAATTAACAGAAAATCTTTTTGCATGAAAAAGCCTTTTTTATGGTTTCTCAAGGCTTGAGCCATTTACCTTCGATTAGATTATCAGTGTAATTGGATTTGTCGTGAAGAATTTTTTTCAAACATTGTTATTTGAGGGTTGGAGCGGATGAGTTATAATTTTTGTTCTTGAATTTTTAGAACCTGCCGTGGCAGCGCGCTGGAGTTCACGTGCGATAGTGACGTAACATCACACTGAGAGCAGGAAGATGAAATGGATGGAGAGGATAAAAGTGTTTGCTACATTTGGCGATTTATCGCCATCAGAATTATGTTCTGAGGTCTCGATACCTTTTGAATTATTTATTTATTTTTTTCAATACTTCACGGTACTACTAGGTTATCCCGTCGACCAAAAGATTATCGCTAAAATATAAGATTAAATGCAAATAATGGATGATTGTGAATATCGCATTCAATGACATTAAAGACGATTCACGTGTTTAAAATGTCATTAAGTGATTTTTATTTCGACTTTTTATTAATATTTTTATTAATATTCTAGTAATTATTTCTTTTTTCGTTCTTTAAAATAAAAATTATATCAATATGTATAATTTGGCTATTAGTTTAGAGATTTCTATAATTTGGCGAAATTGGTCGACGGGATAACAAAGTAGTACCTACTTCACTTACAAGAAAATTTTTAAGGTAGCTCGTTTGCATTTCAATAATTTTAAAAGATTTTCTTTGCATTAGCTAACTTTTATCGATTAAATTAAAACGGTTTCTTTATTTTTTCAATTTTGTTTCCAATTTTTTCAATAAGAATATTTTTATTTTCAAAAGTAAAAGTGCTTTTCAGTGTGGCTTTTTAAATTTATTAGTACAAACAATTAAGTGTAAAAATACGCATCAAGACAAAATTTTATAATAATAATAATAATAAAGGACTCAATCCCTTCCATCAGTTAAATAAGAAGAGTTTCTCTCCAAATCGAAATTTTATTCATATTTATACCATTAATTAGATAAGATAACATAATTAAAAAGTGGCAGGATTTTAATACTGCTGGAATCGTTGAAAACTGAGAAAACCGAATGTTTTGAGAATATTGATGTAGAAAACAATGTATGTTTCGAATGTTAAAAAAAATTAATTATTTTTCTGATTAGAACTATACCTCTAAAACTAGCCATTTAGCAATAACCAACTGCAATGGTAAGAAGGAGTATCCTCTATATTTTTAAGTGGAATAAATTTTTCCTATCAAAAGGTGTTAAGAATAAATGTAAACGTGGAATTTCAAGCGTAATTTTGCTGCAGCAATGTAGGATAAGACTAAAGTTAGAGCAAAATCATCAGTATTTTGTTTCCTTTTTATACATAGGAAATTCGCTGAAATAAAAATTACTTCTATACATATCTAAACTTGTTTTATTTAAATTTCAATTATTTCTTGTACAGCATTTTCTCCTTTTCTTTACACTTATAAATGCTTATATGACTATCCACTAGTTTTAATTAAAATGAGATATCAATAAATTTGATTATTTTTCAATTTAAAAAATTTTATATAAAAGTATGTTTTTTATATAAAAATATCTCCATCATTTCAAAGAATCTCACGGTGTATAATTCGCTTTTGAGATTTATTGGTTTAATTTATTTCGTGACAGCCGATTATCTACACGAGAGATACAGGCCCTAGCGATAGAGCCCTTCGTGGGGTCTTTCTAAGGAAAAAATCCGTATTTAGGCAAGATTTCCCAAGGAAACCATGAAAACTCCGAACGGTTACTCAGCCTCTTCCTCCAATTTTATTGAATTTCAGATTTAATCTTTGCGATATTCTTAAATCTGTTCCACTCTTCGTGACTTTTATTGTTTTTATTAGAGTAACTTGAAATGAGACGCCATGTTGTACAAGATGCTGCATGTCGTATTTTTCACACCAGCAGGCGCTGTAGGGTAATGCCACTCATTTATAAGAAAGAGGATTCCTTGTTGATGCTTAACCCTTTCCAGCACGGGCAAAATCTGTTAGTAAAATGAGAAATTATCGACTGACACCGGAATTCACAAACGGAATTTTTAGACTCTTTTATTGTAAAAGCAAAATTTTGCTAAAATATTGCTTTTATTTTAAAAGCAAAATATTACTAAAATATTGCTGGGACCGTTTGCACGTTTGTAATTAAAATTAGGTATCCTAGACTGGGTACAGTGTGCCGAAAAGGGTTAAATTTCAATTTGCGTTCTTTTTAAAAATATTTAAGTTATGCTTTTCTTATAGCTATCTCATTTTAACAATTTTAAAAAATGTCCAAAATCTTTATTTATTATTAAGAAAAATTAGGTGAAGGACGTACGCACGGTGATGCAAGAGGTACCAATCAGGAATAAAAACCGTTTGGAATGTCGGGTGCCGCGTTTGATCCAAGATAAAATGTTTTTATTCCGAAAGGAGCATGTGGTGATAACTTATCAGCCGAAAATAGAGAATCGTTGTCTTTCACAGCGACAAATATTAACAAATCTCGTATGGTTTTGCTGAGCACAGCTAAAATAATGATCGCGGATAATTTCGGAATATTTCATGAAGAGCGTACATTATTAGACAATGGAAGCCAGTCAAGCTTCATATTGAAATAGTGCGCTGACAGATTTAATTTGAAGAGGGAAAAAATAAATCTTGTGGTTTCTGGCTTAAATAAATCATCGCCAGTGATTAATTCGGTGGTGAAAACAAAAATTGCGAATCATAGCAGAACTTTCGAAAAAAGAGTAGAGCTTTTGATAGTTTCGAAAATAACAGATTACACACCCGCTAAGAAATTTAGCATTGATAAGCTCGATTAAGAGAATTTAACATTAGCATTTCAATAAGCTAGGTGTTGTGGATATTTTATTGAGCGCACAACTATTTTATGAAATTTTAAAATCCGGTCAAATGAGAATCCCCGAGACAGATATAATTTTGCAAAATTCAGTATTTGGGTTTATTGCAATTGGGAGTGTTGGGATAGAAAATGAAACTACTGTTCATTGTGGGTTAATTTTGGAAAATTTAGACACAACCTTTCAGAATATTTTGGGAGATTGAAAATGTTGAGGCAGAAAGGGTGCAAACCGATGAGAATTTAATATGTGAAGATCATATCATGAAGACTCACTTCAGAAATGATGATGATCGTTATGTAATCAGAATGCCGTTAAAGAAAGACCCACCATTTTTGCGAGAGTCAAAAGATATTGCCGTAAAAAGATTGAATTATCTTTGGCGATGTTTGAGAAGAGAACCTGAGTATCTAAAATTGTATAGGAAATTTTTAACCGAGTATGAAGAATTAGCAGTGGCGTAGCTATATTTTGGCCTATCCTATGGCGCCCGGGGCCAGCAAGAAATTTTGCGCCCCCACCCCAATATAGATATATAACAATTTGTCTCAATTTGGCGCCCTTAGGCCTCGGCGCCCGGGGCGGACGCCCCCCTTGCCCCCCCTTAGCTACGCCACTGAGAATTAGGACATATGCAGGTGACTAACGACAATCCAAAATACATTATGCCTCATCATGGAGTTTACAGGTTGAATAATAGTACTACGAAATTAAGCGTCGTTTTTAATACTTCTAGAACAACATCATCTGAACAATATCTTAATGATAATTTGTATTCTGGATTTGTTGGCCAAGGTGATTTATTTTCAAATTTGTTGAGATTTAGGAAGCATACTCTAGTGTTCACCCCGGACATAAAAAATATGTATAGGCAAATTTATATTAGTCCCGATCAGTGTCATTTACAATGTATTTTATGGAAGGGTAATGAGAATGAAATTATACGCGTTTTTAAGTTGCTCACTGTTACCTACGGAACCAAATGTACACCCTTTTTGGCAACGAGGCTGCTTCGACAGCTATGTCACGATGAGAAGGAGAAGTATCCATTAGGTGTCACAGGATTTTTATATTGAGGACATCCTCATCGGTGCAAATGACATACTTACTGCCATTGAATTGAAACGAGAGTTAATATCGTTGTTAAAGACTGGTGGACTAGAGCTTCACAAATGGAGCTCTAATAGTGAACTCTTATTGAAAAATGTTTCAACCACAGAAAAAGAATATAATTTTGATTCTGGTGAATCTGAAACTGTGAAAACTCTTGGACTGCTATTTAATCATAAAAATGATACATTTTGTTTTAAAATTAAACAATTCGAGAATTCTGTAACTAAAAGAGCAGTGTTAGAGTGGTGGTCAGAATTATAAGAAAATTTAAAATTTCGCAGAAATAATTTCTTTCTGGGCTAATTAAAGAGAAATTTATACACAAAATGCTTTTTTATGCTGGAAATCATTGTAAAATGCAAAACATTGGAAAATGCAAAATATGAACGTTTTGTCACAATTAACAAAATACGTCATTGTAAAAATTGGACAAAATTATAAGGACAATAAATGTTTTTGCCTGAAACCCACTAATAATTAATAATCTCCCCGCTTCTTCTTAATCCTTTTTATCAGTCTTGACGTCATGAAGTTTGACAATTCCTTAAGAACGTTCTTTGAGAATTTTGAGTTATTTTTCTCGATAGAAGACATGAGTTCTTGCTTGTTTTGAGATTATATACCATTTTTGCATACTTTGTGTGCCAGAATATCCAACAGAGTTTTCATTGGACTCAGATCAGGACTTCTGGCCGGTCAATCAAGTACACTGCTTAAAACAATTAAAGGATATTGCAGTTTTAGGTGGATTTTGTATCTGGGAAACTTTTTAGCTGATATATACATGGTCGACAGACATAGTAGGTTATATGAGAATAAATTACACATGTTTGGCAGAAAAAAAGCATTTTGTTGCGCATTTGTGTACAAAAGGAAAAAAACACAATTTGTGCATATGAGAAAAAAAATAAGAAAAGGTGTTTTCTTCAAAGAAAATCATTTTCAGTAGGAGGTATGGTTTCCACGGGCGGCCAGCAACGTTGAACACCTTTGATGGACTCAATGAGGCTATTAATGACGAGTTCAGGTATTCTGCCCCACTCTTCCAAAAGAGCTCTTTCCAGTTCTTGGATAGCTTGTGGGGGTTGTTGGCGGCCAGAAACTCGTCTTCCTAGAGCGTCCCAAACGTGCTCGATTGGATTCATGTCTGGAGAACACGGTGGCCATTCCATTCGAACGATTCCTTCCTCGAAAAGGAAATCCTCCACCAGGTTTGCACAATGTGGCCTGCAGTTATCGTCCATTAAAATGAAGTTATCTCAGATTGCTGCAGCGTAAGGGACTACAATAGGTCTGAGGATCTCATCCCTATATCGGCGACCAGTTAGAGCTCCATCTCGAATGATGTAGAGGTCAGTGCGCCCGTCAATGGAGATGCCACCATACACCAACACTCCTCCATCGCCAAATCTGACACTTTCGTGCACGGACGCAGGATTATTCCTACTGCCACGGTCCCTCCAGATGAAAATACGCCTATTATCCGGATTCACAGAAAAACGGGACTCGTCAGAAAACAGAATATTGCTCCATTCATTTCTCCTCCAGTTGACATGCTCGGTTGCCCACTCCCTGCGGTCGCGACGATGCCTTGATGTTAATCTAACACATACCATCGGTCGGCGAGCATACAGACCTACAGAATGGAGCCGGTTTCGGACAGTCTGAATTGAAATCGTGGTGCCTGTAACCGAGCGAAGGTGTTGTTGGAGAAGAGTAGCGTTCATGTTTCGGTGTCTCCGAGCTGTTAACGCTAAATACCGATCTTCATTGGGCATTGTTGCCCGTTTACGACCTTGTCCTGGTCTTCGGCCTGCACATCCACTCTCCAAAAATCGGTTCCAGATCCTGGAAATGACACTTTGTGACATTCCAATGGCTTGCGCTACTTCGGCTTGAGTTTGGCCCCCTTCTAACCTACCAACAATTCTCCAAGCTTTTGAATCTGTCAAATGACTTCGCTGAGACATCGTACTCATCGAAACAAAGCAATCACTGAATGCCGATCATCCTTGTCTTCATTCTATTTTATCCAGTTGAAAGTCAAATTTCATTCGCTGCCGCTGAAGCGACGTTTTTGACGTCGAACTCAAAGTTTGCATACTCCACAGTTTGAAAACCAGAAAAATTTGCATTTGTGACTCTCATCTTCTATTTTCGGCAAAAAAAATTTCGTTTCTATCTTTATTTTACATAAAACTTCAAATATCCTTTAATTGTTTTGAGCAGTGGAGTTTCAGGAAATTAGCATCAAACCACGAGTTTGAAGTTTGGGAAACAGGAACCGAGTCATTGTCTTGCTGGAAAAAATAGCCTCCAATCTCTATTAACGGTGCTTCTAGTAAAAGATTAATAATACATTAATGTAACTCTCAGAATTCCTCCTAATCTGCACAAAAACTATTGGAGTAATTATACCAGTTGTGAAACCTCCCTAGACCGTTACTTAGTCACTTCCAAATACATGCTTTGAGAAAATGGTTTTTTCTCTACGAAGATCATACTAGAATTTGTAAAAACAATTTAGTGTATCAAAAAAAATTAATCTTTTTCTCATCGGAAAAGAGAGAATCCCACTTTTTTTCCATAGTACTGCAGTTTTTGGCAAACTCTATCCTTATTTTATCATGAACATTTGTAAGAGTTGGTCTTGACACATGTTTACTATAGCGAACCTTTTTCTTTCTTTTTTTAAAACGCGTCGAACAGTTCGAGCATTTGCATTCTAAGTTCAATTCACGTTTTTTTCCTTTTTTTGGAGCAAACTCGCCTTATTACCATTCTTTTCCCTCATACAAAAACAGAAGATGGCCTGCTTGTATGTCTTTGCCGTACATATTTACAGGTATTTTAAAGATAATTGTAAATAACCGTTCTTGATCTATTAAACTTTGTAGTAATTTAGCACACAGAAAGTCCTGAATTTTGAAATGCATCCATTTTTCCTTTCTGAAACTCCAAAAGCTTTGCACCTTGCGGCATGACTGAAAAACAAAACAATACGATCCTAAACGCTTACTACGCATTTATATCGTCTGGGAGTTCTGTGTGCAGGGCAAAAAACATGCAAATTTTACTTTTTAGAATATACAAATAAAGTTGTTCTTATAATTTTGTCCATATAAGATGTTTGTATAAATTTATAATACATTTTATGAATATGGATTTACCACATATTTCCATAAAAACATACAAAATTAATCTTCATTTTTCATTGATTTTCAACCATTAAATTTGCATAAATTACCCGCCAAATATAACCGAGATTTGGCAACTTTTGCCTTGCCTTATAATTGTGACCACCACTGTATCAGACATTGCACGGTTATTTGACGAGAAACCACTACGATAAAAAAAGCTTGGAATAAATTTCGCCAAGAACTGGCAGAGTTGAGACATTTGCAGATAAACCGTCACGTTTTATGGCCAAATTTACAACACATTGACAAGAAAAGGATTCGGTGATGCTTCTCAAGATGCAATTGGCTGTGTTATGTACCTTCGATCTACCTCCGAGTCAGGCGAATTTAAGGTGTCACTCTTGTGTAGTAAATCACGGGCGGCACCTCTCAAGAAAGTTACTATCCCTAGACTAGAGCTCTGCACCGCACTTTCAAAACTAACTGTTAAAGTACTGTCATCATTGGACGTTAAAATTCGCGGAGTATATTTATACTCGGATTCGATTGTAGTGCTGCCATGGATTGCTTCAACACTTCAAACGCTTAAAGTTTTAGTCTCCAATCGTGTTTCCAGAATTCAAAATATTACTAAAGACTACACTTAGGATTATGTAAAAACTTCTGAGAATCCAGCCGATTTAATTTCACGTGTTGTTACTCCTACGAAATTTCTTGATTTTAAACTCTGGTGGAACGACCCAGATTTCTTGCACAGTCAGGAAAGTTATAATGTTGATAAAGAACATTCAACATTAGCTGAAACAGAGGAGTTCCAACAAGAACTCAGACAGAACTCCTATTTTAAAAACTGTGAAATTAGTTTTTTAATGAAATTTCAGACATTGATAATTTATTTAAGATCACTAATTCATATGTAAAATTAATTAGAATCATTAGTTTTATTTTTTGGTTCATTCCTAATGTGAAATCTTGTACAAAGGAAAAAGGACCTTTATCTCCTGCTGAATTGAAGAAAGGTAAAATGGTTTTAATAAAATCTCTATAATTGCAGATATTTTCGAGGGAGATAAAGGCTTTGAAGGAGGAAGGAAGAATTAAAGAATTTAATGTAAGTAGTTTATCTCCTTTTATCGATGATGAACACATTATTCGTGTGGGTGGCAGATTAGTAAACTCTAACTTGCAAAGTGATGTTAAACACCCCCATTTTATTGCCTAAGAGTCACAAATTTACTCAAATGATTTTCAATCATTTCTATTTAAAAAATTATCATGTTGGTCCTCAAACCTTGTTATTTGCTGTTCGCCAAGAATATTGGCCTCTGGAGGGGCGTTCAGTTGCAAGAAAAACTGTACGTCATTGTGTAACATGTTTTAAGGCTAACTCAAAGCAAACAAGCCAAATTATAGCACCCTCACCAAAAGAAAGAGTAACCATTAATCCTCCCTCTTCAAACTCAGGCCTAGATTGTTGTGGACCTTTCTTAATAAAGTATAAGAATCAAAGAAAGGGTGTTTATCAAAAAATTTATGTTGGCGTATTTGTTTGCCTTGTGACTAAAGCAGTTTATTTTGAAATGATTACCAAGTTATCGGCAGAAGCTATGATAGCATGTTTAAAGAGATTTTTTGCCCGGAGAGGTTTGGCAGCTCATCTCTTTTATAATAATGGCACTAACTTTCAAGATGTTGCTTCCGAAATAAAGGAAGTATTTGCCTTATTTAAAAATGCTAACGTAATTGATTATTTCTGTTCTTAAGTTGTGTCATGGAGCTTTATCTCTCCACAGCGACCTAATTTTGGGGGGCTCTGGGAAGCGGCGGTAAAGTCTTTCAAAAACCGTTTCAAAAGATTGGTAGGTGAGCATAAACTTACATTCGAGGAATTTTTAACTGTAAGCAATCAAATCGAGGTAATTTTAAACAGCCGACCTCTGACACCATTTATATCTGATTCTAACGATTATAATGTTTTAACTCCAGGTCACTTTTTAATCGGTAGGCCACTTAACTCTTTACCTGAGGTAGACTTATCATGTGTAGAAACTAACAGATTGTCAAAATGGCAACTATTAATGAAACTGGTTCAAACTATTTGGAAAAAAAGGACCGTAGATTACTTAAATAACTTGCAGCAGAGGTCGAAGTGGCACATAAGCAATAATGATATTAAACCAAATATGGTTGTACTATTAAAAGAAAATAACTTACCAGTATGTACCTTAGTAATTGGACGCATAGAAAGTGTCATTCTTGGAAATGATAGAAAAATAAGAGTTGTTTTAGTAAAAACGCCTAAGCGCGTTCATAAGAAAAGTATTTCAAATGTAGCAATTTTACCTATTTCAGATAAGTTATGGAAACTTCATAAATTTTGCTATTGTATAATTATTATTCAATTTGATATTATATTAGTATATTCTGGTTCTACACTATATTGCCATTGATTATTGGACACTTGCGATTTTAGACATTTTACTAAATATCTAGAAAAATACATGAGGAATCATCTCGAAACTCTGAGTGTATAAATATAATTGTATACGCCATACATCGCCGTGAAGATTTTTCACCGAAATTCCATAGGGGACCGTCAACAAATTAAAAAAGAATGAATATCTTTTAAATAACCCTGTCAAAACTAATGTAGCAAAAGTGCTCAAACTCTAGATTATGATTGAATGCCTTATTGTAATACACTGTGTTCATTTTTATGCAAATAGCATGCATACTCGCAGAGTAATTAAGGTTTTTATAAAAATGGTCCCAAATTTTTCCAAGTTTTTTCCTTATAATTTTCAGAGTTCTTAATATAAAATAATACTTTTTTCAGAAAATAAGAGAAACAACATTGCAGACAGTACCCTGTAATCAGAATTAAAAAATAATAAAAATTGTATGAAAAATGAGTAGATTTACTAAATAATTTTTTACTGCGCATGCGTCAAAGATATCAAAATTTCATTTGCATATTATGTTCGCTAAATGTATAGAGCAATTTTTGTAAAAGTCTCAAAATCATAGCTGGAAAATTCTGAAAGTAATCGTCTATAGAAAAAAGACAAAATCCGTTGTTTCCAAAATGAAGCAAAAAAATGAAGGATTTTATCCAAATGTAGTAGTACATCCCGTATTGTGTATTCTATATTGACACTAATCAATGAATATATGGATACAACCCCTCTTGTTTTTGCTTCATTTTGAGAAAACGGATTTTCAACTAATTCAATTGACGATTATTTTCAGAATTTTCAAGTTATGATTTTGTGGCTTTCACAAAAGTTGCTCTATACATTTAACTAACATAATATGCAAATGAAATTTTGATATCGTTGACGCATGCACAGTAAAAAATTATTTAGTAAACCTACTCATTTTGTACAAAATTTTCATTATTTTTTAATTCTGATTACAAGGTACTGTGTGCAATGTTGTTTGTCATATTCTCTGAAAAAAAATATTATTTTATATTAAGAACTCTGAAAATTATAAGGAAAAAACTTGGAAAAATTTGGGGCCATTTTTATAAAAACCTTAATTATTCTGCGAGTATGCATGCTATTTGCATAAAAATGAACAAGGCGTATTATAATAAGGCATTCAATCATAATCTAGAGTTTGAGCGCTTTTGCTACATTAGTTTTGACAGGGTTATTCAAAAGATATTCATTCTTTTTTAATTTGTTGACGGTCCCCTATGGAGTTTCGGTAAAAAATCTTCACGGCGATGTATGGCGTATACAATTATATTTATACACTAAGAGTTTCGAGATGATTCCTCATGTAGTTTTTTAGATATTTAGTAAAGTGTCTAAAATCGCAAGTGTCCAATAATCAATGGCAATATAGTGTATATATATTGTGCTATTTTCATTGTATCTATTGTATGTAATTAAAATTGTATATCATTAACAGTGTAAGTTAATTGAAATCTTTGGGTTTCAAGGTGGGGAGTATATTCTCTCCGATTTTTAAAACAGTAAAAAAAGCACCAGGAGGCGCAAGGGATTTTTTTGTTTTTTTCTTTCTATCTCTTGTGTCGTCAGAGATTGATCGGCACCTATGCGTGAAGGATGTTCTATCCGACAAATAAAATTTAATTTCTGAAACGTATTATTTTTATGGTGTCGACTTCAGTAAGGTTTTTTTTTTCGCTGGCTGTTTGAATGTAATGCTGTTTGTGGTAAATGATCATTACTGTAATGCATAAATTTGTTTTGTAATCGTTTTGTTTAACTGACCAAAGCTATCGTATTGAGATGATTTCCAGATGGACGAATGTGAAGCCGGCTTTTAAAATGTGTGCTTTCAAAAACTTAAATTTTTTAAACATTTATCATTTTAACCACCAAGTTTACTTGTCCGATGTGTATTTGATGGATATCAGATGTATGCTTATTAGATAAAGTTTTGTCATTAGAAAATTTCAAAGAATTATTCAACTCTTTTAGCGCTTTTTTAAAAATCGGCTGAGATTTTTTTCATAAACGCTTATTTTATTAAAGTTTTTACTAGTTTTTTTCTCATTGTGGCAACAATCAGTGAACAAAAAATAAATTGCGGAATTCAATCAATAAAAAGATTTAGATTTCCCAGTTCTCTACCGTGGATAGTAACTATTTAAATATAGTTAGATATAGTTAATAAAAAATAAATTAAAAAATACGTGTGGCACTCGGGGACTGCCGCATTAAACCTATTGCATAGCATTTTTTATCAACTTATGCAATTATAATTATTTATATATTTTTATTTAAACAGTTTTTTGTTTTTGACATTAATATAAGTTTTTTCTTTTTGTTTAATATTATTAAAGTTACACTTTTTGAGCGTGATGACCGATAAGAAAACAATTTTTTTTTCTATTGAATAAATGAGAAGTTAATATCGTTTAAAATATTTTTATTATCTTACAATACATGAAGGTTAATCAGGAATTTTTATCATTGAAACTATAGGTTTATGGTAACTGAAATAAGAAACATAAGTTTGAGACTTGATATCCTCTAAATATATGAAAAATACCGCGTCAATGTCTGCCGAAGTCCACCGAAGGATACCATGCCGAAGTCTGCCGAACTGAAACGAAGTTAGCCGGAGTGTGAGGTTTCTTCTTGTTACGGAATTTCAAAACTCAGTCGCCGCACTCAAAGCCCACGATAAAAGCTATGCAATAGCTTAATAAATTACCAAACAAAATTTGGCGGCGCTACGAAAATTAGATCGCGAGTTATGAGCATTTTAAATTTTTTGACCCTCACCGTGGGGAGGTCTCCTGTCACCAAAAATTAAAACTGTCTCATAATAAATTACCAAACAAAATTTGGCCGCGCTACGAAAATTAGAGTTATAAGCATTTTAAATTTTTCTACCCTCACCGTGGGGGGGGGGGGTCTCCTGTCACAAAAATTAACACTGTCTCAAAATAAATTACCAAACGAAATTTAGCCGTGCTACCAAAATTAGATCGCGAGTCATAAGCATTTTAAATTTTTTTATCCTCACCGTGGGGGATCTCCTGTCACCAAAAATTAACACTGTCTCATTATAAAATACCAAACAAAAGTTGGCCGTGCTATGAAAATTAAATCGTGAGTTATAAGCATTTTAAATTTTTCGACCCTCACCGTCGGGGGTCTCGTGTCACCAAATGTAATATTGTTTCATAATAAATTACGAAACAAAATTTGGCCGTGCTACGAAAATTAGATCGCGAGTTATAAGCATTTTAAATTTTTCGACCCTCACCGTGGGGGGTCTCCTGTCACCAAAAGTAACACTGTCTCACAATAAATTACCAAACAAAATTTGGCCGCGTTACGAAAATTAGATCGCGAGTTATAAGCATTTTAAATTTTTCGACCCTCGCCGTGGGGTGTCTCCTGTCACCAAAAATTAACACTGTCTCATAATAAATTAAACAAAAGTAGGCCGTGCTATGAAAATTAAATCGCGAGTTATAAGCATTTTAAATTTTTCGACCCTCACCGTGGGGGGTCTCGTGTCACCAAAAGTAACATTGTCTCATAATAAATTACCAAACAAAATTTGGCCGCGCTGCGAAAATTAGATCGCGAGTTTTAAGCATTTTAAAATTTTCTACCCTCGCCGTGGGGTTTCTCCTGTCACCAAAAATTATCAATATCCCATAATAAATTACCAAACAATATTTTTCCGCGCTACGAAAGTTAGATCGAGAGTTATAAGCATTTTAAATTTTCGACCCTTACCGTGGGGGGTCTCCTGTCACCAAAAGTAATATTGTCTCATAATAAATTACCAAACAAAATTTGGCCGCGCTACGAAAATTAGATCGCGAGTTATAAGCATTTTAAAATTTTCTACCCTCGCCGTGGGGTGTCTCCTGTCACCAAAAATTATCAATGTCCCATAATAAATTACCAAACAAAATTTGGCCGCGCTACGAAAGTTAGATCGAGAGTTATAAGCTTTTTAAATTTTTTGAACCTCACCATGGGAGGATCTCCTGTCACCAAAGATTAACAATGTCTCATAATAAATTACCAAACAAAAGTGGGCCTAGCTTTGAAAATTAGATCGCGAGTTATAAGCATTTTAAATTTTCGACCCTCACCGTGAGAGGTCTCCTGTCACCAAAAATAATAATGTCTCATAATAAATTACCAAACAAAATTTGGCCGCGCTACGAAAATTAGATCGCGAGTTATAAGCATTTTAAATTTTTCGACCCACACCATGGGGGATCTCCTGTCACCAAAAATTAACACTATCTCATAATAAATTACCAAACAAAAGTTGGCCGTGCTTTGAAAATTAGATCGCGAGTTATAAGCATTTTAAATTTTTCGACCCTCACCGTGGGGCGGTCTCCTGTCACCAAAAGTAACATTGTCTCATAATAAATTACCAAACAAAATTTAGCCGCGCTACAAAAATTAGATCGGGAGTTATAAGCATTTTAAATTTTCGACCCTCACCGTCGGGGGTCTCCTGTCACCAAAAGCAACATTGTCTCATAGCTATGAAAATTAGTGCTATGAAAATTAGATCGTGAGTTATGAGCATTTTAAATTTTTCGACCCTCACCGTCGGGGGGGGGGGGGTCTTCTGTCACCAAAAATTAACACTGTCTCATAATAAATTACCAAACAAAATTTGGCCGCGCTACAAAATTTTGATCGCGAGTTATAATCATTTTAAATTTTTTAACCCTAACCATGGGAGGAGGGGGGTCTCCTGTCATCAAAAATTAACACTATCTCATAATAAATTACCAAGCAATATTTGGCCGCACTACAAAAATTAGATCGCGAGTTATAAGCATTTTAAATTTTTCGATCCTCTCCGTGAGGCGGGTCTCCAATCACCAAAAGCTACATTATCCATCCTTGTTACATTATCTTAAGACGATACTTTTCTATACACATTTTATACACATTCGGCAGACTTCGGCACCATGCCAAAGTCTGCCGAACTAGAACAAAGTTAGCCGGAGTGTTAAGTTTTCTTGTTACGGAAGTGTTAGGTTTTCTCGTTACGGAATTTCTGGAATCGGTCGCCGCGCTCAAAGCCCGCGATAAAAGCTATGCAATAGCTTAAAAATATAAATAAAAAATTGTTTCTTAATTGAGTTCGGAGAGAAATCGAAATTAATGAATTTAACTGATGATCCCCCTCCTCTTATATATCTAAACTTAACTGAACTAGCAAGAGTTTTTAAAGTGGAAGTCTTAAAAATAAGCAAAGTTTTTGGAGACATCTTTTTATTGACAATACTTTAACATCACAATCTCCACGCAACACAAAAACATTTAAACTAACATTGATGCTAAAAGAATTAAACATGATTCAAACGAACTATTAATTGCACTAACAGTATCTATATGGGTGATTCTACGATAAGAGGTAATTTGTACGGCAATCCGTTTAAAACAGATTTTTTATTCTATATGTTGCTATTTTTTGCAATGAATCGCATCATCTTAATATACTTTATTAAATAATATCACGATTGAATGCCTAATTAAAACACATTTTTCTGAAATTTCTTATAAAGTCTAAAAAAGTCTCTCCCCTGGCATGTCCCCTTGCCGATTTCAATTTAACTTTCAAATAATACATATATTTTTTCAGTCAGATGCTGAGATAAAGCATGTTTAATTGGAATTTAAGTAAAAATACTTACATATTATAAAATAAAAAAAATATTTTTTTTAATTTCAAATAATTTTTAAAATTAACTTTTGTCCCGCGTTTTTTGTGTATCTACCATGTCAAATTTCATTCCGCTCAAACAAATATAAATTCAAGGATGGCTATATCGGAAGTAACACTTAAGGACATCTATTGGCTTGAAGTTAACAATACTAAACGCGCAAGCTATTTAAGCGTCGCCATTTTTAGTTGTTGCGTCGCGACCGTGCGGTGTAGTGGTTTCGCACGGTGATCGTGTATCTCCCCTGGTAAGTCATAAAACTTATAATATTCATTTAATTCAATTGTATTTACTGCCCTAATAAAACAATACAGTAATAATTAAAGTGAAATACACAATTAACCCAAAAACTAATTCATTTAGTTAAAAAATTTGAATTCATATGAATATGTCTCTTCCCTGGCAAGATAACTGCCAGAGGAGCGTGTCACTGACCAGAAAAGGTTATAAAATATGTATAAAGTGACTTGCCCTTATATGAAAAAGTAAATAAATGGGCCAAAAATCATAATTTGAAGGTTTTTGATCAAACTCAAACTTTTCCCTTTGGCCGAATTCTCTATGTTTTTGAACCTCTTATCGTAGAATCACCCATATTACTCATATAATGCACGGTAAAACTGCCGGTAGTGCTAAATGAAAGCGTAAGAAAACCAGCTCTGAGAAAACAATATCCTTCGATCTTCGGCCAACATCTTTAAAAGCAAAGAAAGTCAGGTATTAAATTTGCATAATTAAAGTTAACTGAAAAACGTAGCTTTGAAAAATCTCTGAAAAACAATTTTACGATTGGCCGAACATCGATCACATAATGACGTCAAACCAATTTAGAATACCTTTAAACATTCTATCAAAATTCATGCAATGACGTCAAATCGTGGTTTTACATTACTTCGATTTCTTGAGCTGAAAAATACAACTGTTGAAATGCAAGTGAAATTGGAAAAAACTAAAAATACGAGATTTTGACAAAAGTTGCGAACTTATTAAAGCATCTGAAATTTATTTTTGACATTTAACTTTTTAAAGCCAACAGTAACTGTAGCGGAAAATACTCGGGGAAAAAAACAATACTTGCAGTCCAAATGTTAGACTGGATATTTTTAAGATGAACATTAAAGGCTTATGAAAAATTGGTTTTTAACCTTTTATGTCCCGACTGTATTGTAAAGTACGAGGTTGTCCCATAAGTTTCTTCCTCTTTTTCTTAAAAAAAAATAAATTATGTAAATTTTAATAAAGAAACGAATAAATATTTTACTAAAGAACGCTTGTGTCAATCCATTGAACAAACCTTCTACAATCTTTGCGATTGTCTAATAATAAATTTTTTGCAGAACTTTTTTGATCTGGGGTTATTATAAAATATTTACCAAAATGATTTTTTATGTCGTTCAAAGAGTTCTTTTTTGGGGGGAGGGGGGAGAACAATTTTTTGAGAGAAAGAAACAAATAATAGTCGAACGGAGCGATGTCTAGAGAGTAAGGATGCTTTTTATCGGTATAACTCCAATAAACCGTTCACTATTGTCGTTATCCAACATTGGTGCAAACAAAATGCATTGATATGTGCCACTTGCTTGTTCATTTGCTGATACGATAATGTTTTTGTCGCGTTCAGCCGACTAGCTTTTTTGTGGCAAAATAACCAACCTTCCTTTAGAATCATCCGCATTTCACTCGCTTTTTTTGCAATTTGTGAAGTCAACGATTGATGTTCGAATCTACAAATCATGATTAGATTTCCCTCCGTGAACTCGATAAGGCGATCGCCTGTGCTGCCGCCTTCCGGTTTATAAGTAAAGCAAATTTTATTTTCCTGTATTATAGGTATGGTGCGATTAAACAATTCTGCCAAGAAAGATGATGTTCAGTCAGAATGAACATACGAGTGCAAAGGGTTAAGGATTTAAATAATCAAAATTTTGCCAGTATTTTTAAGATGTTCATCTCATACCACTATTTTTATAAGATGTACGTTTTATAATATTTCATAGTACACTATTGTAATTCCTATTTTAATTTAAGTGACAATTCCGTGACGAGAATCGCGAGATTGCTGGCCTCAGTAAGTATTTTCACTTGTAATATCTATATTATTATTATTATTTTTGTCGCTTTTTAAGTAAAAAGGGAATTTTTTAATATTTATGCTGAATATTTTTAGAGTGAATCAAGATTGAATACCACATTTTGTTTTGTGATTTTATGTAACGTTTTCTTTTGTAATAGTTTAAGATCGATACAATTATGGAGAATTTTGTTTCAGAATAATATGTTTATATTCAATTCCCGCAAGCATCCCCTTTATAGATGGTGTATCTTTTTTACATCTTCTGCATTTTTTTTCCTTTTCGTCTTACTTAAAGTAACATTCGATTTAGGAAAATAACGTTTCACAGCTATTTCTATAAAAAATACAATAGTCGATAAAGCATAACCAGACAACAGTACTACGAAAGCTCCTTTCAGATTCTGAAGTTGCAATATATTATTTCTACCGTGTTCGCTAGACTGAGAGGATCGCATTCTTAATTTTAAAATGAATTTTTCATCTTTTTCAATCTTCTGAAACACACCCGCTGCAAACAATCGATGAATACTTTCATTTAAATAACTCTTTTTGAGGAATGCTTTGGAAACCGAGAAGGCATGCATCGAATTAAAAAACGAATCATCAGAAATGCGATACTTTTCTTGTAAGGGTTCTAAAAATGTTCTTGCATCTATGAGTGCTTTCTTTGATGGTTCCTCTAGGAAAGCAGCCTCTAATCATCTGCAGTTATAGGATTCCTTTGCATACATTTACCGATAGATCTCCAAGTGGCCAACTCTGATTCAAGAAAAATTTGTTGCAAACCATCACCTTTGTATGCGTAGCATCTTACAGAGTTTTGTTCTGCAGCTTTCGCTAAATCTGATATATCTTTAATTCCAACGAGCGGTGGCAATGTGAGAATGGATAGTAAAACGACCTTGTAACTGTTGACAATGACAAATATAAATACAAACCATATACTCATGATCATCTTGAGACTTAATTTACGCATTTTCATCTCAATGGCATTCCCTAGTAAACTTCCGAACAGCATAAGTAAAATATTTTGAAATGTATACTTTCTATATATGTGAAAGTATAACACATATGAAAAGGAGAAAATTACACATATGAGCAAAATCCACAATACTAAAGGGAATTCATCTATTATGCCCAAAATCGAGTGCTCAGGTTTTGGCTTATCCGTTGCGAATGTGACATCAGAAAAAAGGTATAGATAGCTGAAGTTGACGGCCTGAAATCTAGAGTAGCCTATGGGAGTACAAACTGCGAGATCGGTTTCTGAAGGATTCACCATTCCAATTATTCCGGTCCATTTTCCGTCAGGTAATCTTGCACCACATTCATCATCAGAAGGCAAAAGTATTTTGTAAGGTAGTTGCAAAATTTGACTTAAAAGGCGTATGAGAAAAGCGTCATATACATGAAAATATTTTCCCTCATTCTCTATAGAATATAAATCTAATTTAGGTGCACGCATGGATGCCACGGAAAATAATTTCTGATCATTCTTATTTGCCATTATTCTGGAAAATGTTCGTAGTATTTGCATAGTTGGCAGCAAATTAGAATTCAATACAAAATGCCCTACAAAAGAATAATGAATAGTTTTAATAATTACTTCTATTATATTTTAAACGTATTCTTAAAAAAAAACAGATATTCATACTCACTTTAAGAACAAAGGACAGAAAAGTACATTAACAAGAATGCATAACATACAGCATATTTTTAACATTTTCCAACAAAGATGAACAGTGTTTATGATTTCGGTTTGTCTGCCTAACTGTCCGTCTATCTGTTTTCTAACTCACGTCAATATACTCGTATTGCCCTGAAATTTTTGAGGCTATTGACATTTACTCTATCACGAACCCTATTTCAAATGAATTTTCTAGCATGATTAGTTTATTTACAGAGACAACTAAAAGTTTTCTGTTTCATTACGGCCTAAGGAAAAAAATTGTTTCTAATGAATTTTAAAAGTGTTACACCCAGTCAAATGTATTAAAACATCGATGCATTTACAAAACGCACAAAAATATGCATTCTGCAAAGTATGCAGTGAAAATATTAGTTATTGGTTATTTACAGGGACAATCAAAAGTTTTCTGTTTCATTACGGCCTAAGGAAAAAAATTGTTTCTAATGAATTTTAAAAGTGTTACACCCAGTCAAATGTATTAAAATATCGATGCATTTACAAAACGCACAAAAATATGCATTCTGCAAAGTATGCAGTGAAAATATTAGTTATTGGTTATTTACAGGGATTTCGTCAAAAGTTTTTCGTTACATCACAGCCTATGGGAAAAATTCGTTTCAAATGAATTTTAAAGATGCTACACCCTTTCAAACATACTACAATTTATATGCGTCTATAAGGTGCACTAAAATATGCATTCTTTAAAAATATGCGCTGAAAAAATAGTTATTATTCATTTACAGGGTCATACAAAAGAATTCAATTACATAATGGTAAAGAGGGGATTTTTTACGATATATTTTTGTTATATAAAACTATTTCATGTATAATAAAATTGATAAACTCACTGAGGCCTAATATAAGTTATTTCTCGCATAATATGAAGTGAATAGCATTTACAGGGACAAACAAAAGATTTCAAATTGTACAGTCTATACGAATTACTGTATATTGTTAATGATGGCTGATGGATGGATGAAATGCATTTTTAATTATGATATGCTCTTTTAAGTTTCAATAAATTTATGCATGTTACATAGGGTTTATAAATACTATAGTTGATATACAAAAGATGTAGCTCATAAAGACTATCGAATATGACCGTTAATTATTTAAAGGTCGTTTTAAGATAAGTTATCCATTTTTACATTATACTGCATTTAGTTTACTAAAAAATGTTTGCAGAATGTACTAAAAATGATATACAAGGCCGCGAAAAGAATTGGATAAAGGGTCGCCTATGGATGATAATTACTGCAAATGTGATTTCAGTAGTTTTAAGAGTGTTTTAGTTTGAATTAAATTTTAGTTAAATATTGGCATATAATAAAAGTACTAAGTAAATTACAGGACAAACCAAAAGTATTCGAGTATGTTTCCATCACTAAGTACAAATTACTGAAAGAGAAATATTAACTTGTCAGGCGCTGTCTTTCTAAACCAAATTTCCTCGTTATACAGTATATATATCAACTGGCAGATAAAATAGAGGGCTGTTCAAAAGTATTGTAATACGTATTTGGCTGTGAACAGTAACATCGTATATCTTTAAATAATAAAGTTTTGTCAAAGATTTCTGGAAATGTTGGAAAGTGTTTCATAATCTATGATCAACGCATAATTTTTCTTACTTTTTAAAATGAAAATCACGCACTTTTAAATAACAATTTATTCAATTTTATATTCAGAATCTTTTAAGGGGACAATTTTCTTCAAAACTTATGAAAAATCGATATTTAAAAATATTAAGTGAAGCCTATTTAATTGTGAATATTTTGATATCTCACTTTTACTTATACAAGAATAATATCACAAGATATTGTAATGTTTAGTAATACATCCCGTGCAATAACACTCACGCATTAAAAATTAAATGGTTTTTTATCCATATTCATATTTTCTTCACTTTCATGATTTAAAAGTGTTAAGTTTTTTTTTTTTTTTTTTTTTTTTTTTTTTAGTTTGAGATAAATGTAAACTTTTTTATACATGTTCTTTATTATATGTGTGATAAATATGCGCATGGAATCAAACTTCATTTTTTTAAAAATAAAAGTATATAAAAAAACATATTACATTACATTGTTTTACATTACATATATTATGTTATTAATTTTTCCTTCGCGATAATTCCTTTTTTTTCTTTTTATTACGATAAATTATCGGTATATTTACTAATTTCCTTTTTTTTAAATATCGATTATTAAGTCTATTAATTTCTCCTTAATAATTATTATCATACTCATTTTATTTAAATATAAAGCTTATCATTTTTGAGTAAATTCTATTATTTATTGTAAATTCGAATATTTTTAAAAGAGCCATTATTTTTATTCTTTTAGGTAGCTTTCATTACAAAAAAATAAAAAGCTAGCTATTGCAGCCGTCCTGAGGAAAGCACTTAAGAAAAATTTTGGTATATTATAACCGATCATGAGTCCCAGACCCCAAAGCCACCCTCCGTTCAAATGTTGATATATATATATATATATATATATATATATATATATATATACAGTCCCTGGCCAAATTATTACACGCACTCATATTTCCTTGTTTCGAATCATATTACAAGTTTCATAGAGATATTACTATGTCAATAGTTACAATTGATTATATACATCATCTGTAGGATTATAATAAATTAAAAGCATGCCAATGACTTTAAAATTATTTATTTTTGTAAATTAAATTAACAATTGCTAAAATTGTAAAACTTAAAACATGAAATTGAAAAAAATTTCAATATTTTTTGGAGTCACCTTTGGCGGCAATCAGTGCCTCTATTCTTCATGGCATGCTGTTAGTACAAAATTGAAATGTTTCTTGCATGTGTAAGTGATGTTTCCAGACAAGGATAAGTTTTTCTATGAGCTGTGTTTTGCTCGTTATGAGCTCTTTGTCCAGTTTTTTCTTCATTAGCTCCCAAACATTTATAATGGTATTCATGTCTGGTGAATTACCGGGAGCAGTTCAACAGAAATATATTTTTTTATTGAAAGTAGACCTTGACGGATCGTCCTATGTAACAAAAAGCTTTACCTTGCAAAAATACAAATGATTCTTCATTTGGAAACCATCATTTTAGCTTTAGAATAAACCGATTTTGAAAACCTCTTGATATTGGTCTGGAGAATTGACTAAGAAGTCATAACAAACAAAACCCAGCTAGTAGAAAATCTTATCCATATCTGGAATCGTCACCCACACATACAAGAAACTCTTCAATTTTGTATTAACAGCATGCCGCGAAGAATAGAGGCACTGATAGCTGCCAAAAGAGGCTCCAAAAAATATTGACTTTTTTTGAGCTTCAAGTTACAAATTTTGCAATTCCAGCCATTTTTAATTTAATTTGTAAAACGAAAAAGTTTTAAAGTCATAGGCATGTTTTTTATTTATTATATTTATTATAATCCTACAAATTATGTACATAATTAATTGCAGTTATTCACACAGTAATATTTCTATGAAGCTAGTAATATGATTCGACACAAGGAAAAGGGAGTGCGTCTAATAATTTGGCCAGAGACTGTATATATATATATATATGATCTTTGTCATTCGGCAACTATCGTATTTATGAACAGATTTGAATGATACTTGGTGTGTACATAGTACATACAAGTGTCTCGACCGAGTTTGTTGGCCAGCATCATCCGCTATCTTGTTTCAAAATGGTGACCATTTAAATTTTTTGAAATTTTAAAATTTAACATTAAGTATGAAAAATTAAAAAATTGAAAAATATTTTATGTGTATTACACCTTAAAAAATGATTAAACAGATAAAACGGAGCACTTTTTATTTCGTCTATATCTTAAAAAATAACTGACTTTTTAAAAAATGACTTTGAATTTTTAGTGTGGCTAACTTTTTGAAACACTGTGATTTTTGTTACGTGATAACACGCGTATTTATGAACCGATTTGGATGTAACTTGTGCACATAGTACATACTGAGACCTAGACCGAGTTCATAAGCCAGTTCTATCCACCATCTTCTTTTAAAATACATTTAAAAAATTTTTAAAAATTAATTAATTTATTAATCTTTCAATACATACAACATATAGTTTTAGATTTATTTAAAGCCATAACTGAACCCAATCACCGCAAAATATGATGACGGAAAAGCAATAAACATTTTCTGAGCTCTTTCTCACAACCTCGATTAATTGGTATTGCTTTTCAATTCTGGATTTAAAATCTGGATTACATCTAGAATCTATTTCTGAGTTTTAGTTTTTCGTCAGTTGTGAGGTCTATGAGTTACAACAGAATCGTCAAATTTGAAAAAGTATCTGTATTTGCAAAAGAATCTAACACACAGTTTGGTATAAAAATTTGTTTAAAATATCATGAATAGATTCGTAAAATCAGCATGACAAACTCACTGCATTTACGTCTACCTAGATTTTGTTTGGACAATAGTCGTTCCAACAGAAACTGATATGACTGCAATCAAATTCAAATTACCAGCTTGCAATTGTAAACTGACATCAATAAATATTCCAAACGGTACTTTCAAATAAACGATGACATTTTTTAATGTAATCAGTTCCCTATTACCTTTTTATTAACTATTCCAACTTTTTGCTATCGTTTCTGAAATAATCATTGGTCTAATACGTATAGGTAGTTACAGGCACTAATAAAAAAGTTTAATACTAATGCTTTTCAAGGTAAACAAACAAACAAAAAAGACTAGCTCAGTTTATTTCGGAGTAGTATTATGAAACAAATCCTAAATTAACTCGAAAAAGCACGTTAAAAAATTATATAAAAACAAATAAGTATGTATGAATGAGTTCTGGAAAAAGAATAAAATTATTAAGTTGCAAAGATACAAATATTTAAATTGAAACGATTTCAAACATTCAGTAACATTATAGAAAAATGAATAAATAACTCTCGCATAGTTTGGCGGTTTCAACTTTTCGTGTTCCAATGAAATATTTTGTCGCGATCTAGGGTAATGGACATTGGTAGCGACATCACTGCCTCAAATATAAATGTCAATTCAAAGTGAAGTCTAAAATGTTAAAATAAAATTTGGAAAACACAAATATGAAATTTTCTTTGTTTAAAAACAAATTTACAAAATATACTTTTGAATATAACATGCAATAATGAAACGGCCCGTCATAATTATGGTGGCAAACAATCAGGAGAAAATAAAAGCTGTTTAATACCAGTATTTTGTTAGAGAGAAATTTGACTTGTTTAATCCCTTTATATTATTTGAGATATTTTCTATAAGAAAATGCTGGTTATTTCCTCTTTTTTAACTAACTGTGTCTTTCCCTGACCACTCACTCGCCCTGATAATGTATTATTGCAAAAGTTTCACACTTTTTAAAAAAATTCTTTTATTTAATACCTAAGCCAGGGCATGAAATTTCAGTTTAAAAGATTCTCGCCAGACTAAAATTTTTACTCGCCACTATTTTACATTCATTCAAACAACAACTTCAGCCCCCACACCTGCAAAAAAAATTAAATATTTATGACAAATTTAATTTAAATTGATGATTGTTAGAAGTAGCTGACGATGAAGGAAAGACGAAGAAATAGGCGACGAATATTTTTACTTCCTTTGGAAAATAAATACCATCGCTTCATTTTGAAATACTTCCGTGTATCGCTGTGCATAGTTTGATTTGAAGCACAACATTTTAAGGGTGCATTCGAAAAAATGCTTTTTTATTCTCAACAGCTCGAAATTTTCCAATACATTTTCACAGCATTTTTAAAGGCAGACATGAAACTTGCTGAGATGATTTTTAAAGAGACCTATAAGATGCTGTGTGATTTCCTTTTTTTCTCAATTCATTAGATTTTGATTTAGAAGCAATTATTTTCTCAGTATGAACCTTTTTTTCGTTCCCCAGATCTCGCACTTTAAAAATTCCGTTTTGACGCCGCTTTTGACAGCCTTTTTTGCAATATTTTTTTGCATTTACCAAACAATCGACACTTTGAGTAGTTTCTAAATAAGAGAATTTGTCAGTTTGGTGCGTTTAAAAGCAAATATGAATTTTAAAATAAATCAGAAAATAAACAGTTTGGATTGGAATACACCCTTAAAACACGAAACTTACTCGCCAACGGTAAATATTTACTCGCGAATAACATTACAAATACTCACTCATTGCTCACCCACAAGCAAAATGATATCAAAGGTTAACCATAAATGATAGCAATGATCGTTTTTTTCTGAAAGTTATACTTTAGGGGACTGATAATTTAGGCTCATATGCTGGAATCTAATAATTACTGGGACTTGAAAATGTCAATTTAACTATCAATATCCCAAATTCACATAATAAACAAGTTGGAAATTGCACATAAAGCATAGAAAATGAGGTGCGTTCGAACGATAACGAAGTTTTAAATATATTCAGATCTTGTTGTTATAGTAGATAGTATTTTGGATAGTGATCGAAATTTTTTTTTTGTGTTCCCGTAAATATAAAGGAAGTAACTTTTATTACAACTCAGCAACGTATATCATACACTAATATATCTGCTTTTGTTTATACAGGAAATATCTTGTACTATTCCTCGGCAACGTATATCAATCTCATTAGTAGTAATAAAAGGCGGGTTTTGGCCCACCAAGGATCCTCAAGGATCCTCAAGGATCCACTAGGATACCCCATGTTAACTCTATGTAGCTCACCGCGGATGTGCACGGAGTATTTCCGCCTAGCTTGGCGTAGAGTACGAAGATAATTTTGTAGATTTTTTTTCCCCGGAAGATTAAAATTTTTTGCAAACTATAGCATTGGGTCATATTTTTTTTTTTTTTTTTTTTTTTTTTTTTTACTGATTAAGAATTTAATCATCCTAAGTAGAGCATATATGTGAGGTTTTGAAATTAGTGACATGGAAGTGAGATAGATGTTTTGATTCTGTTTCATTATGAGAGGGGGGAGGGCTTAAGTTTTAGGGGGCTTAAATTTTTAGGACGGGCTTAACTATTTTTTTAATGATTGGAATCAACTTAGAGAAGGAAGAAAATTTGAACATGGCGAAAAATGAGTGGTGATCTGATTCTGTTATAGTATGAAGGGAGGGCTTAATTTTTTTTAGGAGGGGCTTAACTATTTTTTTTAATGATTGGAATCAACTTAGAGTAGGAAGAAAATTTGAACATGTTGAAAAATGTGTGGTGATTTGATTTTGTTATAGTATTAGGGGGAGGGCTTAATTTTTAGGAGGGGCTTATTTTTTTAGGAGGGGCTTGTATGTGGTTTTTTTTTTCAGATTGGAATCAACTTAAAGTAGGAAGGAAATTTGAGAATGCTGAAAAATGTGAGGTGGAGGTTTTCACTATGTTACAGCGTGAAGCCACTTTAGGAAGGGGGAGGGCTTAATTTTTAGGAAACTTATGTTATATTTTTATTTATTTATTTATTTATTTATTTTGGGTTTGAAGCTTATAATATCATACTTTAGTAAAGGAGTAACCTCCCTATTTTCCGAACTTCACAGCCCCCCCCCCCTGAAGATGATTTTGTGCTCTCTCTGCTGCGTGTTGTTCGAAATTTGTTGAAATTTATTATTTTTTAAAAATTGAGTTTTCCAAAGGGTTTTACTAAGATTCGAACCCGTAAAAAAACTTCATGTCTTGATAATTTGTTGTGTATTAATCTAATCAAGCCAAGAAGTTCTGGTTTTCAGGCGAAAAGTTGTTTAACGATCGGAGAAGCCATAAAATTTTACTTTAGCACTCAGATTTCACCCCCCCCCTCCCTTCTTTTATACTTAGATTTAATATCCATTGCTATTGCAGTTGTTGAACTGGATTGAATAAGTTTTCATTAGAGTAAATATTCGTGTATTACAACCGAACGGTTACATTTGTAACTTATAGTATCCTATCAACATGTATTCATTGCCTTGCACAAACATTCGATAACAAATCAATTGTAACAGAAACTAACTGATATGAGAATGACAACCCCGGGAACTGGATTAGATTTCATTCATTTATAAAAGTCAAGAAAGAGAATCTTGTTTGATAACTAAAATGATTATTTTTAAAACAATTTAATTCCATTAAACCATTTCATATGTTGTTTTTTAAAGGTTCTTTTAGAGGTTCGCAAAAGCTTATTTTACTCTATTTGCATTAACGCTAGAGAAACAATGGAAATGTTTTCTTAATTTACTGTTTTATAATTAATATTATAAATTGATTTTTTATAAAAATCACTTTTTTTTTTTTTTTACTTTAGTTTACCCAAATATCGACCATTCAAACACCAACATTTTTCACCATTCAAAATATATAAACTATTTTATTAAAAATTATTTTTTAATGTATAGTTCTAATAAATCGATTTTATGTTAAGTGACATGCAACCATTTTAATAAGTTTGTTTTATTTACATGACAATGTGTTTTTACAAGTTATCATCTATTAGATGGCAATGACAAATTTAAGCAATATATTACTTTAGTATAATATTGTTTTATCACTGTGTCGAAAATAAGTGATTCTTTTCCCATTAATTTACACATGAATTTTATAATCAATTAGTAACATATTATAAAAGCATGATAAACATCAGATAACAACGAGTCTTATCTACCAAATACCATCTCATTATAAGATCACTTTGTAAACCAATCTTATTATTTTTAAAAAACAGGAGCGCCTCCTAGAATTTAACAGAATTAAGTGAATCAGCATAAATTTATCACACTGTTTATTGTTCTTGTCATATAAAGACATTAACTGCTGTTCTTGGGTTAAATTTAAGTGAGTACTGTACAAGAAATTTCTTTGTTATAAGAGGAATTAAATCATCCTTACTTAAAGAATATGGAATCAGAATTACCCAGCCAAGAGTTACAAGTTTCGAATAGTGAAAGATTACCATCTTCATCAAGTCAACCATCCTTTTCCTGTAATAAATGTCAAAAATACTTCTCTAAAAAGATTGCATTAATCAGACATCAAAGATCTCACTTGGATAAAAAGCCCTTTAAATGTGAAATTTGTGATAAAACTTTTATTCAAAACACTGATTTAAAACGACATAGTGTAACTCATTCCAAGACACCCACTACATATAAATGCGATGAATGTGGAATAGAATATTACAGAAAGTATTCGTTAAGAATCCACAAGAGATTTCATAAGACATATAAATGCGATGAATGTCCAATAGAATTTTTTAAAAATTATTTGTTAAAAATTCACAAGAGATCTCATAAGAAGTTTCATGTTTGTGAAAAATGTTCTAACTTGTTTCTATCAAAGTCTGCTTTAACTAAACATACAAAAATTCATTCTCAAAAGGAATATAAATGTAAATACTGTGGTGTTATATTTTACTATGATCTCGATTTTTTATCTCATAAAAAAGTTCATTACAGGAAATTTGAATGCAAACACTGTAACAAAACATTTGATGTCGACACCAAGTTTATTCAACATTTGATTAAAATGCATAAGTGAAAAAATGCAAACTTTATCAAATCATGTAAAATATTTGATTGTCTGTACAGTTTAATTTTTTTTTTTTGTATTTTTATATCTATTGAGAATGATGAATAAATAATGTGTAAGTGAAAAAAGCTTTGGTCTTTTATTTTTGTTTTAACAATTTACGATTTTTAATAATTGTTTCACGATATTGAAAAATTTTACTTAAATTTTAACATTTTTTTAATTTCTTATCAAATGAAATTAGAGTTCGCATTATTTTATTAATTTTTTATTTTAAAATACTAAATTTATATTTATACTGGGTTAATTTTAAATACCTTTAATATATTAGAATTATTTATCAAGTTTAATTTATCACTCATCATTTATATAAACAATTGTTATTTACATATTCATGATGAATATTATCTTGTGTTTCCAAACAACCTTTCAAAAAGTGAGAAACTGTTAACATTTTATATCATTCATTACTTAGATTAAAACTTTTACCTAATGCTACCACAAAAATTCTCAAAAATAATGAAACTGTGAACTTTATATATCATTTACTAACTTAGATTAAATCCATTAACTTGTGTTGCCACAAAATTCTTCAAAAGGAATAAAACAGTTAACATATTGTATCATTAATCACATAGATTAAAACTATTACCTTGTGTTGCCATTCATTATTTTGCATGTACCACCTACGTAAAAAGGCTAAAACTTTCAACATATTGTGTCATTAACCACTTAGATTAAATATATTATTTTGTGTTGCTGAAAAATTCGTCAAAAATAGTAACAACCATTGACATAATATATTAACTACCACTTATGTACAAAGACTGCTTTTTAGTTTATTAAAAAATAGTTGACTAAAACTAATGACATTACTAATTTTTTAATGTTTAACTGTAACCGATGCTGATTTTTAACATATAGGAGATGTGTTGTTTTTAAGTATATGATTTGAATATAAATACGTGCAGACTATAATAGGTCATTGTTTTACAAACAGTTACATATACATATGCCCTGCTTAGTAATTAACTGTTTGCTGTCGTTCTATTCCTTCCTAACCACCTGTTTAGTGATTACCTAGCTTGATACTTTGTTACTTGGATTACACCTATAACATCATGATGAATGTTGTTCACTTTTCTGAAAATGGACTAAATGTACAATACATTAGTGACTTCATCGAGAAAGTTCATGCAGACCGCTACTTTGCCGAGCTTCGAACCCTACCATTCTACACTCCTACATTGAGAATTTGTGGCAAAGAACTGAAGCCAAAACGTCTACAACTGGCTTATGGAGATGTTAACACCAACTATAGCTACAGCGGGACCAATGTGTCAGCAAACCCTTGGACTCCCCTGATGATTGAATTGAGAGATAAAGTAGAAAAGCAAATGGCTTGTACTTTCAACTATGTTTTATTAAATTTTTATGTGGACGGTTCTAATTATATAAGTCAACATAAAGATAATGAATCTAGTCTTGATGCAACCTTCCCGATCACAGTGATCAGTTTTGGCTGCAAAAGAAAAATTGAATTTAAAAGACCAAATGTCCCCTCAACTTTCATCGACCTAGAGCATGGTTCACTATACAGTATGGGAAAACATACCAATGAACTATTCACACACGGCATCGCACCAGATCCTACTATCAAGGATATGCGAATTAGTCTTACATTCAGCCATATGATTTCTCATCCTTTGGATTTGAAAAAACCGAAACTGAATTTATACTTCTCCGCATTGGTGGATGATCCGAAGTTGAAATTGGATTTGTTTTCTGTGTCGCCTCTAAGGACTGAAACTAGAGATAGTACTACACTCACATCATCTAAACAAATTTCAGCATTAAATAGACCAGAAGCTGATGTTTCACATAATAATTGGTTTACAAAACTGTTTCCAGACGTTGATGTTTATATTCCTGAGACATGGGATTTAGGTTGGAATACTTCTGTGAAAGTGGTCATGGAGAATAATTGCAGTCTTAAAGTAGACATAAGAAATTACAAGGAACTGGCCGGAGGTGAACTCTTTCCAACAAAAAACGGCGTTATCCTGATGGCACCTACATTCGACCATTTTCAGAAGAGTATAAGTAAGTTTAACTTTTTTTCTGTAAAAGATACTACTGTGTGCAACAACCAACTTTTGATGACATTTCTAGATGAAAATTATTGTCTGTTGCAACAAATTTTTAAAACGAATAATAACAGTGGTTTTCATTTTAAACCATCAGCTTTACGATTATCTAAAGATCAATTTATAAAACTTTATGATTTTTGCTCTGAAATTAGTGACTGTTTGATCGACACAATTCTCACAAAGATAATACCTATTTCTATTTTAAATAAAGTGAATATTTGTAACCATTCACACACTAATATCGATACTGCTAAAAAGAACTTTTTGTCATGTTTTAATCATGAAATAGAGAGATCTCTATATCGAGTTTTTAATTGTTATGCTTGTGCTATCGGTCAGTTAAGTCAATTGGATCATGAATGTATGGCAAGTAATTTGCGTGAAAAATTTTTGTTGTACAAAGACAGTGCATTATTGAACATCAATGTGTTCCAATTTGTGAAGAATCTCTTACAGAATCATTGCACATGTTTCTATACACATTCCTTCTTTGACGATTTTAATTCTGACTTTTATGAACGTTACTTTGAAACTGTATTCGTTAATGATTGTAAAAACAGCGTTTAATAAAAATTTTCTTTATTCAATCAAATTTTGTTTGTTTTTATGTAAAATTACATATACACAAGAGATTTTTTTTTCTTCCCTCCAGAAATATATGTACTTGGAAAAAATATATCTTTCTTTTTCAGTTCTTCAAGACGATGTAATGATGATCTAACATTATGATTTGTGTTAAACATGTATAACGACCTTTCATAGTGTAAAAATTATCAAAGTAATTATTCATTTCAAGTAAATAGGCCTATCATTTTCAAGATATAAATGAAACATATAATAACAAGTTTTTTTAATTGAAAAAGAAACTATTCATTCGAATTTTAATGCATTCTAAACCCTTCTATAAATCAATTTAATGGTGAAAAAAAAACTGAAATGACGTGTTTTTTATGAGTAAAAAGGATTTTAAACTATGAAAAAATTGAACGATTATGTATGATATCTAGAAATGAAATCTTTAATAACTTAATTTAATTTTTAAACAATCTTAGAATCGATTTCAAATGTGTAAGATTTTAATTGTTTTACCATATCACTCAAAAAAAAAAAAAAAAAAAAAAAAAAAAAAAAAAAAAAAAAAAAAAGGAATTTATTAAATAAATATCTGATGAATAGTTTTTCACACTTAGTGAAACTTCTCATTTTTATCCATTTAAAATATATTGAAAGTAATCTTTATCCATAATTAATATTCTCTTTAAAATGTTAAAATAATATACATCTCTGAAATTAATATCTTAACTTATGATTATACTTTGAAGAAAATCGCTAATGAATATTAACGCATGTTAATAAATATTAATTTCCTGTAAATGAATCATTATTGAAAATAATTCCAATAAAATTACCTGTTACATGTCCTAGTGTGATGCGTAAACATATCTTGACTTGGCACATGGATATCCAACACCTTAATCATCAATGATAACGATAACTACTTATCAGATGAAACGCATCAGATTAGTAGAATATAGATACCTTTGCAATACATGTTGCAAAGTGTAGGTAATGATTATTCACTGTTGATCTTCTTTTCTGGTAGTTGTTTATTTTTTTATTTGCTTATTAAAAATGTTTACTACCGAGGTTTTAAATTATATATTTATTAATACAAAATTTAATTAAACTATTTAATCACATGTGTTATTCAAACTAATTTTTAATAAGCAATTCAAAAAACTTAGAAAAATATATATCATTTAAACAATGTATAAAATTAATAATAATAGCTGTAAAAATATTCTAATTTTAATAGAAAAGTGTTCAAAATCGAGAATTTACATGATGTATTTTAATTAATCAAGTTAGCAAATCTATCTATTAAGAAAATTTTTAATAAGTAATTCGAAACATCAGATACAAAAAATTTAGAATATCATGTTCGTCTTTTAAACAATGTATGGAATTTAAGAATAGTAGTAAAAATATTGTAATTTAAAAATATTCGAAATCAAGAATTTAAACGTTGTATTTTAATTAAACGCATTAGCAAACGTATTATCTGTCGAGAGGTCTTTTTAACGAATTTGCTATAGAATCCATTTTCAAAAAATAAGAATAGCAGTATATGAAGTTAAAACGAAAATCAATTTCAAACTGAATGCTTAAAAACAACACATCTCCTATATGTTAAAAATCAGCATCGGTTACAGTTAAACATTAAAAAATTAGTAATGTCATTAGTTTTAGTCAACTATTTTTTAATAAACTAAAAAGCAGTCTTTGTACATAAGTGGTAGTTAATATATTATGTCAATGGTTGTTACTATTTTTGACGAATTTTTCAGCAACACAAAATAATATATTTAATCTAAGTGGTTAATGACACAATATGTTGAAAGTTTTAGCCTTTTTACGTAGGTGGTACATGCAAAATAATGAATGGCAACACAAGGTAATAGTTTTAATCTATGTGATTAATGATACAATATGTTAACTGTTTTATTCCTTTTGAAGAATTTTGTGGCAACACAAGTTAATGGATTTAATCTAAGTTAGTAAATGATATATAAAGTTCACAGTTTCATTATTTTTGAGAATTTTTGTGTTAGCATTAGGTAAAAGTTTTAATCTAAGTAATGAATGATATAAAAGGTTAACAGTTTCTCACTTTTTGAAAGGTTGTTTGGAAACACAAGATAATATTCATCATGAATATGTAAATAACAATTGTTTATATAAATGATGAGTGATAAATTAAACTTGATAAATAATTCTAATATATTAAAGGTATTTAAAATTAACTCAGTATAAATATAAATTTAGTATTTTAAAATAAAAAATTAATAAAATAATGCGAACTCTAATTTCATTTGATAAGAAATTAAAAAAATGTTAAAATTTAAGTAAAATTTTTCAATATCGTGAAACAATTATTAAAAATCGTAAATTGTTAAAACAAAAATAAAAGACCAAAGCTTTTTTCACTTACACATTATTTATTCATCATTCTCAATAGATATAAAAATACAAAAAAAATTAAACTGTACAGACAATCAAATATTTTACATGATTTGATAAAGTTTGCATTTTTTCACTTATGCATTTTAATCAAATGTTGAATAAACTTGGTGTCGACATCAAATGTTTTGTTACAGTGTTTGCATTCAAATTTCCTGTAATGAACTTTTTTATGAGATAAAAAATCGAGATCATAGTAAAATATAACACCACAGTATTTACATTTATATTCCTTTTGAGAATGAATTTTTTTATGTTTAGTTAAAGCAGACTTTGATAGAAACAAGTTAGAACATTTTTCACAAACATGAAACTTCTTATGAGATCTCTTGTGAATTTTTAACAAATATTTTTTAAAAAATTCTATTGGACATTCATCACATTTATATGTCTTATGAAATCTCTTGTGGATTCTTAACGAATACTTTCTGTAATATTCTATTCCACATTCATCGCATTTATATGTAGTGGGTGTCTTGGAATGAGTTACACTATGTCGTTTTAAATCAGTGTTTTGAATAAAAGTTTTATCACAAATTTCACATTTAAAGGGCTTTTTATCCAAGTGAGATCTTTGATGTCTGATTAATGCAATCTTTTTAGAGAAGTATTTTTGACATTTATTACAGGAAAAGGATGGTTGACTTGATGAAGATGGTAATCTTTCACTATTCGAAACTTGTAACTCTTAGCTGGGTAATTCTGATTCCATATTCTTTAAGTAAGGATGATTTAATTCCTCTTATAACAAAGAAATTTCTTGTACAGTACTCACTTAAATTTAACCCAAGAACAGCAGTTAATGTCTTTATATGACAAGAACAATAAACAGTGTGATAAATTTATGCTGATTCACTTAATTCTGTTAAATTCTAGGAGGTGCTCCTGTTTTTTAAAAATAATAAGATTGGTTTACAAAGTGATCTTATAATGAGATGGTATTTGGTAGATAAGACTCGTTGTTATCTGATGTTTATCATGCTTTTATAATATGTTACTAATTGATTATAAAATTCATGTGTAAATTAATGGGAAAAGAATCACTTATTTTCGACACAGTGATAAAACAATATTATACTAAAGTATTATATTGCTTAAATTTGTCATTGCCATCTAATAGATGATAACTTGTAAAAACACATTGTCATGTAAATAAAACAAACTTATTAAAATGGTTGCATGTCACTTAACATAAAATCGATTTATTAGAACTATACATTGAAAAATAATTTTTAATAAAATAGTTTATATATTTTGAATGGTGAAAAATGTTGGTGTTTGAATGGTCGATATTTGGGTAAACTAAAGTTAAAAAAAAAAAAAAAAAAAAAAAAAAAAAGTGACCCTTTATAAAAAATCAATTTATAATATTAATTATAAAACAGTAAATTAAGAAAACATTTCCATTGTTTCTCTAGCGTTAATGCAAATAGAGTAAAATAAGCTTTTGCGAACCTCTAAAAGAACCTTTAAAAAACAACATATGAAATGGTTTAATGGAATTAAATTGTTTTAAAAATAATCATTTTAGTTATCAAACAAGATTCTCTTTCTTGACTTTTATAAATGAATGAAATCTAATCCAGTTCCCGGGGTTGTCATTCTCATATCAGTTAGTTTCTGTTACAATTGATTTGTTATCGAATGTTTGTGCAAGGCAATGAATACATGTTGATAGGATACTATAAGTTACAAATGTAACCGTTCGGTTGTAATACACGAATATTTACTCTAATGAAAACTTATTCAATCCAGTTCAACAACTGCAATAGCAATGGATATTAAATCTAAGTATAAAAGAAGGGAGGGGGGGGGGTGAAATCTGAGTGCTAAAGTAAAATTTTATGGCTTCTCCGATCGTTAAACAACTTTTCGCCTGAAAACCAGAACTTCTTGGCTTGATTAGATTAATACACAACAAATTATCAAGACATGAAGTTTTTTTACGGGTTCGAATCTTAGTAAAACCCTTTGGAAAACTCAATTTTTAAAAAATATTAAATTTCAACAAATTTCGAACAACACGCAGCAGAGAGAGCACAAAATCATCTTCAGGGGGGAGGGGGCTGTGAAGTTCGGAAAATAGGGAGGTTACTCCTTTACTAAAGTATGATATTATAAGCTTCAAACCCAAAATAAATAAATAAATAAATAAATAAAAATATAACATAAGTTTCCTAAAAATTAAGCCCTCCCCCTTCCTAAAGTGGCTTCACGCTGTAACATAGTGAAAACCTCCACCTCACATTTTTCAGCATTCTCAAATTTCCTTCCTACTTTAAGTTGATTCCAATCTGAAAAAAAAACCACATACAAGCCCCTCCTAAAAAAATAAGCCCCTCCTAAAAATTAAGCCCTCCCCCTAATACTATAACAAAATCAAATCACCACACATTTTTCAACATGTTCAAATTTTCTTCCTACTCTAAGTTGATTCCAATCATTAAAAAAAATAGTTAAGCCCCTCCTAAAAAAAAATTAAGCTCTCCCTTCATATTATAACAGAATCAGATCACCACTCATTTTTCGCCATGTTCAAATTTTCTTCCTTCTCTAAGTTGATTCCAATCATTAAAAAAATAGTTAAGCCCGTCCTAAAAATTTAAGCCCCCTAAAACTTAAGCCCTCCCCCCTCTCACAATGAAACAGAATCAAAACATCTATCTCACTTCCATGTCACTAATTTCAAAACCTCACATATATGCTCTACTTAGGATGATTAAATTCTTAATCAGTAAAAAAAAAAAATATGACCCCATGCTATAGTTTGCAAAAAATTTTAATCTTCCGGGAAAAAAAAATCTACAAAATTATCTTCGTACTCTACGCCAAGCTAGGCGGAAATACTCCGTGCACATCCGCGGTGAGCTACATAGAGTTAACATGGGGTATCCTAGTGGATCCTTGAGGATCCTTGAGGATCCTTGGTGGGCCAAAACCCGCCTTTTATTACTACTCTCATTTAATGATAAATAGTCAATTACAATTGAAGACGCACCAAAAAATGTTCTCCCTATAATATTATGTAATGGAATACTTTTGTGTGGTCTTGTAAATCAATAGCAAATGTTTTTTGCACCATAGATTGTGCAAAATTTATATTATAATATGTACTTCATACATGCATAACAATTTTATTGTGTTCGAATGAGTGTAACACCATTAAAATGCATTTGAAACTTTTTCCCCATTGACCGTAATGTAACGGAATACTTTTGATTGTTCCTTTAATTGATTTATGCATCCGATTTTCATAAAATTTGAAATGACTCGACAAAATTATATCATAATTATATATGTTAAATTTCAAATGATTCGGTCGGATTGTGTTTACGTTGTTATATGCGGAAAGACGGGACTTTTATTGAGTCAATAATCTACAAATGTTTAATTTGTAGAATTTCGTTCTTCTGACGAAACCTTTTTCGTCTCTGCCCTTTGTCTGTCTGTCTTTTACAAAGTACATACACAAAAACTGTACAAGTCAGATATTTGAAATTTTGTGTGCTTACAGCTAAACATCGCGTGTCGCGTGACAAATCATAAAATTTTGAAAAAGTCTATTATTTTAATTAAATTAATCCGTTCAATGTCATCCATTCATTTATGCTATTTAAATTATAAAAGTATTACTTCAATTTGAATGCTTTTGGTGTAAATGCTGAAGCATGGCTTGTTAGTAAAACGCCTCGCTAATAAACATAAGATTCAGAGTTCGAACTCTGATGCTGGAATTTGAATTTTTATAATAAGAGTGGATTTAATAACAGAAAATTTCGTGCTTTAGACCTATTTAAGGGTCTATATTACTAGAATTTCGTTCGCCAACATTCATAATGTCTTTAGAAATTCAATTTTCTTTATAATTTAAAAGTTTTTGCTATTTAACCCTTTGAGGGGCAAGCAATTGCGTTCGAGTAATTCTGAACTCCCACCGGAAATTTGTAAAAAAGTTATATCAAAAATAGGAAAAGCAATTTCACGACTGTTTTCCACCAAAGTTAGAAAAGTGAAATTTAATGACATTTTTCTGGTGTAAATCTTCATCAGTCGTAGATGGTATATAATGTATACCACCGCCCCTCAAGGGGTTAATACTGATTTAGTATTTTTAATTTAATTTTAAACAATTTTTTTTCGCTTTCAAAAATTTGAAATATAATTTATATCTCCCCTGTTTTTTAAAATTTTGGATTTTCAAAAAAGTTAGATAATTTATTTATTTAAATAATTTGATTTCAACACTTTTAATTTGATTAAAGTAAGTAATTTCCTTTTATAATTATTTTAAAATAAAATTTATTATTTCAACTATTTATGTAAAAATTTAACAATTATAAATTAACAATTACTATTTATTAATTAATTTGGATTTATTAGTTAAAGAATAAATTATTTTGAAAGAAATATAAAACAAAAACCTCTGTGCGATCAGCAAGCAAACTTAGCAACTTTTTTTATGTTTTTAAGTGCTAAAAAAATGAATTATGAGAATTACCTATTTTCTTAGTTGCACTGTCTTGAAGGCATTTTCAAACTCAAATGAAAATCAGATTTATATACTGCTAATTATTAATTTAAATTCACAAAAAAATAATATTCAGTAAAGTCAAATGCAAAAGGGAAGAAAAAACTTGTAAATTTTTACGCAGAAAATATTAGTGCTTTGGTAGTCTAGTAGTACGGGAAACAATAGTCAATGTCGACTGAAATAAACATTTTATGATAAAACTCATCTTGTACAATTAGGACAATGAATGTAATGTACAAATCAATAATAGTTTAAAAAGCGTATTTCATAAATTATATTTTTCAAAAACTGTTTTTCACATTTTAAAAGATTGAAAATGAAAGAGCTTTTAAGCATATTTACACAAATCTGAAATAAAAGCTATTTTAAAATGAGCTAATTTTTTTAAGTACATCTGATTCTATTCCTAAATATGTTTTATGCATTTATTTCCATATATTGTAGTCGTTTAATCCTTTATCGAAAAAGACAATTCTGTGATTGAAATGTTGAAAAATTCATTGCAATCAGAATTTACAAATATATTGATTTGAAAATATCAGTTTACTATGCAATAAGCTTATTGTGCAATACATTATGAAAATATAATATTCTGACTAAAGTTTCCGGTACAAATCAATCAGTTTTAATAAAAATAATTGAGGACTACATTCCCATTAACCGATAAAAGGTTGAAATATGTTGATTGATATTTGCTTTATTCATAAGCATATTTAGAAAATGATGTTTTGAATATAGTGATCACATTAAATGATCTCATCACGTAATATATACGACACATTATGTAATGCACATTATTGTTTAAGAATATGTTTAAGAAATGGAAAATGCAAACGTCTTTTTGAAATTTCTGGCAAACCAGTTGTCGTACGGCAGAGATTTTCTTTTTCAAAAGATAGAACACGACGAGACGAATAAAATCGTAGCATTCAAAAAATCATCATAATTTACTGTAGTTTTTTATTTAACTTTTAAAGAAAAAATGAAGACGTAAAATTCAACAAGCGATTGCTAACGATCCTGTGGCTGGATTAAGTCCATTTTTGGTTTATTTTAATCCTTTTGGTAAAATTTAAAATAGATTGTTTTTTCATCTTTGTATGTTTGACGATCTCTGAGAAAACTGAATTTGTGTTTTAAAGCTCCAGTTGAACATTGTTTCTTGTTGTTGCTGTTGTAGTTTTTTTTATTCATTGCCACCAAGTTTAAATAAATATAATTTTTTTGTATGTATGTAACAAAATTTATTCAAATTTAAAAAATCACTTGATAAACATGATTATTTGTTTTTATTGCGAAACATTTAGTTTCAGTTCTTTGAATAAAGTTGTGAGCGCAATGTTAATTTTTTTCGTTCAACTCCTCGGTTTATTTATCAGACATCATGTATTTTATATGGCAATGCAATAATTTTCTTAATTATTATAATACAATAATAAAATTTTGACAGCAGCAAATGCTTTGCTTTTCAAAATATTTAAAAAATCTTTTTCAAAAAATTTAAATTATAAGTATTAAAAAATGCTCTGATGAGCAACAAAAAATGTTAATAAGGTACCCTGGGGTAATAACGCCACGCTAAGGTTCGACCAATTTTTACGGCTCAGTTTTAGTTTGTATTTTTCAAACAAATATATGATTCAATACAGCAACTCATTGACTATCTATATAAACAAAAATAAATAAATAAATAACAGATATGTATTCCTAAAATGTAATGGCGTGATTTCTTGACCAATGCTATTTGGCGTTATTACCCACCTATATGGGTAATAACGCCATGCAAACAAAACTATGAAATAAGATGGAATAATTGCATGTAGATTGCTCAATTCTAAAAATATAAACTCTACAAACTTAGAAATTGACAAATTGCATTCAAAGCTATTATTTTTTGTGAAAGTGTAAGAAAAATAAAGGTGTGGTGGGGGGGGGGGGGAATAAGGCAAAAGAATATCAGACTGTGAGCTTCTTTTTGCTTAAAAAGGACCGCTTAATTAGTAATATTAGAAACATTGCACAGTTTTAACTGTGTTTATTTGAATTAGTATTTAGGATGTAGCTCGGCCACTGTAGAGAATCAATCGGGATATTAATGCCAAGGATTGGCGTTATTACCCCGTTATAGTTATTGCGCTGTACATTTTAAATGACAAATTATCTCGAGAAGATATCCAAAATCTTCAACAATATTTTGAAAGTCCATGAAATGTACTACAAATTTATGTAATTAACAAAGTATTTCCGGATAAAAAAAAAATAATCTTCACATCACAAAACCTACCTCGCAAATTTTAGATCAAGTGTTAATTTTAGTTGCTTGTAAAAACAATAAGACCTAAAAATAAAACAAATTAACTTGAAGCTGTTTTTTGCGATTTATATGATTCAAAACCCTTCTGCGCAGAGCACATGTGTGTCATTTACCAGATTATTTCATAATTATGCAAAATATCAGCACTTGGCGTTATTACCCCGCCTGGCGTTATTACCCCACACCACCTTATATTTTTAAGTATGAAAAAGTATTTGACAAGTGCTTTTAATTGAGCATGAGAAAGGACAAGGGGTCCCTTCTCGGCTGCAGTTCACTGTCAATGCCAAATTTGAAAAAATCATGTTTGCGCTTTTTCCATGTAAAAGAAAGTTGAATAAAACTTTTCATCTTTCTTTTTAGTAAAATTTTCAATCCTGCAAGAAAAATAAATTTTTCTCTCAAAAATTGAACCGACTTCAAAAACTACTCCAAAGTGAAAAATAATTTCCTTATATAATTGTAATAAGAAATTAAATAAAGAGCGTAGTATTTATCGTACGTATTATTATATTTATGTACATTTATTTGATTTTTTGGAGTCGGTGCCAGCCAAACCAATTTTAAAATTAAAATTAAGTATCGAATGCAAATCTTTATATATATATAAATCTTCTGTGCGTGTGTTTGTCACTGAACTCCTCCTAAACGACTGAACCGATTATGATGAAATTTTGTGTGTGTGTTCCAGTGGATTCGAGAAAGGTTTAGATTCACATTTCATCGAAATTGATCAAGTACTTTTTAGAAATTAGGAAAAAACTAATAGTTTAGGATTTTTCGCTAATAAAAAGTGTTGAATATATTCGCTGAACAAAGTGCGGACGGAATGGCCGAGTGGACCAAAGCGTCAGATTTAATCTCTGGTTCTTGAAGAAAGACATCGTGTGTTCGACCCCCACTCCTAACATACGTGTATGATTTACAATATTTTTTCCTGTATTATAACTTTAATTAACCGACTTATATTTATGTACATTTATTTGATCTTTTGTGTTGGTGCGAGGACAACGTCTGTCGGGTCCGCTAGTGTATTTGAATTTTTAAGTAGTTTAGTAGTCTAATTTGTTTTGGTTCATGACATTCGAAACTATTTTTATGATTAGACATTTCATTAGACATGACGTTAGGAACAATTTTAAAAATGTATATGAATTTTTAATTAGTTTATTAGTCTAATTTGTTTTGGCTCATGACAGTAGAAACAATTTTTAAAACATCATACACACAAAAAAAATAAATGTAGAACCTTGAATATATAATACTTAAATGAAAAGTTTACAAATACAAAAGTTAAACATTGAATTTAAAAAGAATTATTCAAAATGAAGCTCGATTTCACTGTCTGTTTATCTTGATGGTCTTAGGCAGTGCTATAGAAGTTTAAGCAGCTTTTTCATCTTGCAACCAAAGTTTTTGTTTAGGCCGGTTGAAATATGTAGTTTATATGGCAGTGAATTGCCAATATGCTTATTAAAAAAATATATTAAATTAAGTTTATTACTATTATAATAAATAAATACCGAATTAATGCTATAAAGGAAAGTTTTACTTGTTCTTTATTCTTGAACTTCTGTAGATACAGATATAAAGTGACACTTCTTTTCAAACTTTAGAATTTATTTTCCGTCCATCAATCTTTACCTAATTAAGCCCTCCAGACCTTTGTGTGCTTAGACAAACGTGTTTAGACACAGATGTAACTTCCTTTAGAATTATCTAAATTGCCTGTGTGTATGAAAATTTTTTTTAATTTTTTTTTATCTCTAGTTCCAGAATCAACAATCAATTCAATCTATTGTTTGCTCAAGTTAATTATAAAAGGCGATTCCGTTACTATAGTAGATTGCCAATGAATAAGATCTATACAATCTTTTGCCACATAATTAACTTGTGGTTGTTTTAAAACTCTCTTTTCATCAAATCTGGTTTGTCAAGCTTTTACTATCTTTTTGCTTGCCAGAGATCTCATAAGTTTTCGAGAATCAAACAACATTTACAGATGAAAATATTCTGGATGTATCGTAAAGGCTTTCTCTGTAGAGCTGATTGAACAACAATCTTAAATTCATATCTTATAAGTACTTGATATACTGTACGATTTAAAAAAGTGTAGTGATAAATAAATAATACTAAGCTGGTTTTTTATGTTAAACCATGAGGTGCATAAACGTTCATGACAAATTGAACTAGATTTTTCAATTGTGGAGTTTGAACAATTGATGCAATGAATAAATGCAAGATTCTATTTGCCATTGTCAGGCACCTTGCATGGGAAATGTTTCCAATTTTCCGCTTGCCAATTTTGTTAATTCTGCTGTCAATACAGTTTGATTACGCATTTCTGATCCGTGTTCAAATTTTTGTCATTAACCTCGGGAAAAAGACTATCTATTTTGATACATTCAACGATAGGTAATTTTTGACAGTTTATTTAACTTTTACTTATAGGACCACTGAAATATATTGGTCCATCTATAACAACAAAACTTTTCTCAGAGGTAATTCATTTAAATGAAGTGAACAAATCACTATTTGTACTATGTGCTTTAAAGAACACTAATGCAATGCAATTTATCCATTAGAGACACCAGTATTTGTTGCCTATACTACACCCAAGAGTTTTAGCAGTTGTCACATGAATGCAGTAACATTTCCTGTATTTTAGTATTGATGATACTATGTCTTTCCCAGAACCACTGTCTGGAGTTCCATAACCAAATTATGTTGAACATGGTTCTCCGCTATCCATCGAGGTAACTTATCAAGACAGACAGACAATGAAATCGAGATTTCCTTTGAATAATAATTTTCTAATTCAATGTTGAACTATTGTATTTGTATTTGCTTTTCATTTAAATATTAAGCTTTTTAAGTTTTACTTTTATTTGTGTGTGTGTGTGATTGTTTAAAAATAGTTTCTAATGTCGTAAGTCAAAACAAACTAAACTAATAAACTAATTAAAAATTAACATGCATTTTATTTGCATATCTGGAGATTTGTAGATGTAAAAAATTACCTGTAATAAATTTAAAACCGCCAACAAAATAAATTGAAAATCTTGGATATTTGGTAAATTAATGAGATTTTTAATTCGATTCCAGGAGACTCATAAAATTAATGACAGAAACGAATTTTTTTCTAATGTCAAATGTCTATCTAAACTTTATGTTTTTTTTACTTTTCAAAAAACAATTACTTTATATTCATATATTGAAAAAATACGAAAAACGTGCATTTTAGGCCAAAAAGTTTAAACTTCATCCTCATTCCGGGAGACCTAAATATTTTTGGGGGTAAGTATGTAATCATAGTAACAACTTTTTATCAAACTGAAATTCTGAATTTTAAAAAAAAGTTTTTCGTGATATACCCTATTGCACATAATCAAAAATGTCACTCTTTTTTTTTTCGGCCAATAATGTAGATATTAGAAAAGTACAATTGGTTACATGATAAAAGTTCAAAGAGATATGAACCCTAAATAACATCAAATATTGCTGTTCTGAATAGCACTTTTTTTTTAATCTTATACTAATATGTTTATAATGAAATTAATTCAGTACTTACAATAAAAATTTTGTGTATATGAACTTCAATTAGCATTTCACAAAACTAAATTCAAAGCAGTAATAACTATTTTTTTTTCAGTGTAGCTAAAAAAAAGCTCTTTTTCAACGCTTAAATTTGACACTGTACTAATCCCCTTCAAAAGAAAGTCACAAAGTTGCAACGCCGCCTTGGTCCGTGCCGTATTCTCACAGATAGGTTTTTAATTAACTTTTAAAGACATGGGAAGGATACTGAGGATTCACTCGATGCAAACTAGCCCCAAAACCTATAATATATATGTGATTAATTATTGTGATTATTGTATGATTTTAATAATTAGATGTTTATTGCTTTCATACTGCTACTGGGCAATCTATAACACAAATTTATGTTTAAATATTATTATCTAGGTTTTAAAAGCTGATGGTGCATAAAGTACGGTACTTTTGTCATCATATATGGCTAAACCGTCCGTTTCTTTAACTGTTAATATCTCATCTAATGATTGACAAATTTTTTCCAAAAATCATTAAAAACAATGCTTTTATACTTCGAAATCCGTGTGCAATGAAAAATAGCACTTTTGTCAAAAATGATATTATTTGGAGTAATCGCTATTATTTTCCTGGCTTATATAAACATTTGTTAATTGCTTTAATTTTTTAATAATTATATTATTTCACAATTAATCTACTTTTAGTTTCGGTAGACTTGAGGGAGGAAAACGATGAGGGAAAAAGATAAGGGAGGACATATTATTCCACTAAATTTTCGACAATATTTTAAAAAAAGAATACCTAACATTACAGTCGTTGAGCCAGAAGCCAAAATTAGGGTTTTCGGTTTCATTTCTGGGGACTTGATCATATCTACCTTTTTGGATTCACAGTGGTCCAGGGAGTTCAGATTATGATGATACTTAGAAATTTGTGGTAGCTTATAGACGTCATATTGAAAAAATGAGCGCCATCTATCGCACATAGATATAGATGATTTTTTTTTTTCTTTTACCAATATCACATAATTAAATTTCAATGAAAAAATGCAAAGAACAAATATTATTGAACTTATAACGTTAAACAAATTATATATTTGTCAAGAATTTATTTTAATATGATTAGAACCATTTTAACTGTATAAACCGATGAAAAGACATTTGCGATCAAAGAAAACCAAATTCTTATTTAGTACTCTAATGCTTGCTATTTTCATCCAGACAAGACACAGCAGTTCAAGAAAAAAGTGGTGCAAGTGAAACTATTATACTTAGCACAATAAGAATTAACCCTTTTGGGACGACGAGTGCATATATGCGCCTTCAAAATGTACTTCTATTGCTTGTTTCTGATATCATTAAAAAAATATATGTGTGGCACTCGGAGACTGCCGCGGTAAAGCTATTGCATAGCATTTTTTATCAACTTATGCAAAAATACCGCGTCAATGTCTGCTGAAGTCTATCGAAGAATACCGTGCCAAAGTCTGCCGAACTGAAACGTCGTTAGCCGGAGTGTTAGGATTTTTTCTCTTCACGGAATACCTAGATTCGGTCGACGCACTCAAAGCCCGCGATAAAGCTATGCAATAGCTTAATAAATTACCAAACAAAATTTGGTCGCGCTACGAAAATTAGATCGCGAGTTATAAACATTTTAAATTTTTCGACCCTCACCGTGGGGGGGGGGGGTCTCCTGTCACCAAAAATTAACACTGTCTCATAAAAAATTACCAAACAAAATTTGGCCGCGCCACGAAAATTAGATCGCAAGTTATAAGCATTTTAAATTTTTCGACCCTCACCGTGGGGGTCTCCTGTCACCAAAAATTAAAAATGTCTCATAATAAATTACCAAACAAAATTTGGCCGCGCTACGAAAATTAGATCGCGAGTTATAAGCACTTTAAATTTTTCGACCCTCACCGTGGGGGGTTTCTTGTCACCAAAAATTAACAGTCTCATAATAAATTACCAAACAAAATTTGGCTGCGCTACGAAAACTAGATCGTGAGTTATAAGCATTTTAAATTTTTTGACCCTCACCGTGGGGTCTCCTATCACCAAAAATTAACAATGTCTCATAATAAATTACCAAAAAAAAAATTGGCTGCGCTACGAATATTAGATCGCGAGTTATAAGCATCTTAAATTTTTTGACCCTCACCTTGGGGGGGTCTCCTGTCACCAAAAATTAACACCGTTTCATAATAAATTACCAAACAAAATCTGGCCGCGCTACGAAAATTAGATCTCGAGTTAAAAGCATTTTAAATTTTTTGACCCTCACCGTGCGGTCTCCTATCACCAAAAATTAACAATGTCTCATAATAAATTACCAAAAAAATTGGCCGCGCTACGGAAATTAGATCGCGAGTTATAAGCATTTTTAATTTTTCGACCCTCACCTTGGGGGGGTCTCTTGCCCCCAAAAATTAATACTGTCTCATTATAAATTACCAAACAAAATTTGGCCGCGCTACGAAAATTAGATCGCGAGTTATAAGCACTTTAAATTTTTCGACCCTCACCGTGAGGGGTTTCTTGTCACCAAAAATTAACAGTCTCATAATAAATTACCAAACAAAATTTGGCTGCGCTACGAAAACTAGATCGTGAGTTATAAGCATTTTAAATTTTTTGACCCTCACCGTGGGGTCTCCTATCACCAAAAATTAACAATGTCTCATAATAAATTACCAAAAAAAATTGGCTGTGCTACGAAAATTAGATCGCGAGTTATAAGCATTTTAAATTTTTTGACCCTCACCTTGGGGGTTCTCCTGTCACCAAAAATTAACACCGTTTCATAATAAATTACCAAACAAAATCTGGCCGCGCTACGAAAATTAGATCTCGAGTTAAAAGCATTTTAAATTTTTTGACCCTCACCGTGCGGTCTCCTATCACCAAAAATTAACAATGTCTCATAATAAATTATCAAAAAAATTGGCCGCGCTACGGAAATTAGATCGCGAGTTATAAGCATTTTTAATTTTTCGACCCTCACCTTGGGGGATCTTTTGTCCCCAAAAATTAATTCTGTCTCATTATAAATTACCAAACAAAATTTGGCCGCGCTACGAAAATTAGATCGCGAGTTATAAGCATTTTAAATTTTTCGACCCTCACCGTGGGGGTCTCCTGTCACCAAAAATTAACAATGTCTCATAATAAATTACCAAACAAAATTTGGCCGCGCTAGGAAAATTAGATCGCGAGTTATAAGCACTTTAAATTTTTCGACCCTCACCGTGGGGGGTTTCTTGTCACCAAAAATTAACAGTCTCATAATAAATTACCAAACAAAATTTGGCTGCGCTACGAAAACTAGATCGTGAGTTATAAGCATTTTAAATTTTTTGACCCTCACAGTGGGGTCTCCTATCACCAAAAATTAACAATGTCTCATAATAAATTACCAAAAAAATTTGGCCGCGCTACGAAAATTAGATCGCGAGTTATAAGCATTTTAAATTTTTCGACCCTCACCTTGGGGGGTCTCCTGTCACCAAAAATTAATACCGTTTCATAATAAATTACCAAACAAAATCTGGCTGCGCTACGAAAATTAGATCTCGAGTTAAAAGCATTTTAAATTTTTTGACCTTCACCGTGGGGTCTCCTATCACCAAAAATTAACAATGTCTCATAATAAATTACCAAAAAAATTGGCCGCGCTACGGAAATTAGATCGCGAGTTATAAGCATTTTTAATTTTTCGATCCTCACCTTGGGGGGTCTGCTGTCTCCAAAAATTAACACTGGTTCATAATAAATTACGAAACAAAATTTGGCCGCGCTACGAAAATTAGATCGCGAGTTATAAACATTTAAAATTTTTCGACCCTCACGGTGGGGGGGGGGGTCTCCTGTCACCAAAAATTAACAATGTCTCATAATAAATTTCCAAACAAAATTTGGCCGCGCTACGAAAATTACATCGCGAGTTATAAGCACTTTAAATTTTTCGACCCTCACCGTGGGGGGTTTCTTGTCACCAAAAATTAACAGTCTCATAATAAATTACCAAACAAAATTTGGCTGCGCTACGAAAACTAGATCGTGAGTTATAAGCATTTTAAATTTTTTGACCCTCACCTTGGGGGGGTCTCCTGTCACCAAAAATTAACACCGTTTCATAATAAATTACCAAACAAAATCTGGCCGCGCTACGAAAATTAGATCTCGAGTTAAAAGCATTTTAAATTTTTTGACCCTCACCGTGCGGTCTCCTATCACCAAAAATTAACAATGTCTCATAATAAATTACCAAAAAAATTGGCCGCGCTACGGAAATTAGATCGCGAGTTATAAGCATTTTTAATTTTTCGACCCTTACCTTGGGGGGTCTGCTGTCTCCAAAAATTAACACTGGCTCATAATAAATTACGAAACAAAATTTGGCCGCGCTACAAAAATTAGATCGCGATTATAAGCACTTTAAATTTTTCGACCCTCACCGTGGGGGGTTTCTTGTCACCAAAAATTAACAGTCTCATAATAAATTACCAAACAAAATTTTGCTGCGCTACGAAAACTAGATCGTGAGTTATAAGCATTTTAAATTTTTTGACCCTCACCGTGGGGTCTCCTATCACCAAAAATTAACAATGTCTCATAATAAATTACCAAAAAAAATTGGCTGCGCTACGAATATTAGATCGCGAGTTATAAGCATTTGAAATTTTTCGACCCTCACCTTGGGGAGTCTCTTGTCCCCAAAAATTAATACTGTCTCATTATAAATTACCAAACAAAATTTGGCCGCGCTACGAAAATTAGATCGCGAGTTATAAGCATTTTAAATTTTTCGACCCTCAACTTGGGGTGTCTCCTGTCATCAAAAATTAACAATGTCTCATAATAAATTACCAAACAAAATTTGGCCGCGCTATGAAAATTAGATCATAAGAAACATAAGTCTGAGACTTGATATCCTAATTATCTGGAAAATACCACGTCAATGTAGATTCGGTCGCTTCGCTCAAAGCCCGCGATAAAAGCCATGCAATAGCTTAATAAAATTTTCCTTACTTAATTGAAATATTCCCTTGTTTGCCAAACTAAATCTGATTGTTTGACAAAAAGTTGTGTCAATTGAATAAAACTCATGTAAAAGACGCTGATCACGAACGGGTTAACAAATAACAGAAATATTAGTCTTCATCACTGCTATCACGATTAGTTGATAATCCTGTATCCAAGTAACTTCAATCGTGACAGAAACAATTCTAGATTCTGCATATGCTTGCTCATTTGAAGTTATTAAAATGTCACACAAATGGTAGTAATACACATGCTCTTGAACAAGAACATGACACTAGTTCCAAAGCAGCCTCAGAAGCAAGACGACTGCCGTTCCATTGAACCTCTAGATAGTCCTTTTCCTTACTATCTGTTTCAAAAATCCAACATATTTATCTGGGGATGTATGATCAGGATCTGCCTGTAAGCACTTCCTCCAAACAAGACCTTGGTAAGTAGCATGAATTACCTAGAGATGAATTTTATTACAACATGGCAAAAGGCAATGCGTCTCCACAGCTTCTTTTATATATAAGAAAATATATAGAATAGAGCGGAATTCCTTGATGTCTGAATATTTGTGTTTTCCATGACAAAGGTGGAAACTTACAACTCCAACTGTTTGTTTATTTCCTCAGATATATAAGCGCCAGTATCAAATGGCTTCAACGCATCTCGAAATTTTGTGTTCTGATTCGTCATTTTTCCATATCTGCAAAAGCACTTATTGTATTGCACCCGACAGTGAATACAATTTAGCTAATGCATTACACGCCTCTTTACCTAGAAACCCATGCATTTTACTCAAGTTGTAGTGCTTTACTTTAAACTGTCACTGGATCCAAATTTCAAAATATTAATCCCTTCTCGTTTTTCAAGTTGTTCTGTAAAGAAAACAGTGCAGAGATAATAGTATTTCCAATTACAGACACTAAAGCATGGTTTGTGCGGAATAAATGTCGCGTATCATATCTTTTCTTCAAATGAGGACAATTTAGAGGATTCTTCAACGAGTTAGTTCGTGAATTTATAGCCTTTTTCTCCGTAGATAACATACATAATTCGTGTATTCGACTATTTCAGACAATGCTTACTCTGCCATTCTTGAGAAATGAAACGCATCAGCTCCTTCTTGTTTTCCTCATCAGAGAAACATTTTTTCCATTTTCGTACTGTTTGTACAGGAGTATGTAACTTCTACAATATCCCCAACATTTCATATTTTTTCGTTAATTTTTTTTATTGACAACTGCCTGCATGTATCAAATACAATATTTATTCTTTGTGAGGATGTATAAGCTTGTATTACTTTAGAAAACAGTTTATTTGCTAGTTGCCAAAATGATTGTAGCACTTGCGGTAGCTTTCAACAAAGCACATTACGTCATTTATATTAACAGCACCATCATATGCGTTTTTCAGCAGTCTCAATTTTGTTATAGCATCCACCAGTTTGATTTTTCAGTTTTTCGTCTTGAACCATCAAGTACTGCTAAGGATCATGGAAGAAATCCTAGAAGGCAGGAAAATATTGAAATTTCTTTGCTCTGCAATGATCGTCATCTGAGCAAACAGATTTCTTTTTGCCTTAACAACAAACTCTGATTTATTGAACGTTAAACTCCTTTCTTCTTCAAGTCAGAAAATGTGTTTAGTTTCTTTTTCGTTGGAAGTTTGCAAACCTTCTTGCTTTGATTCTTCAGATAAATATTCTCTCTTAAAAGTTTGATAAGTTTCTTCACCAATCTCATGAGGTTTGACCATGTCTTCGACAAAGTCTAGATTTTTAATTACTCTAGTTGATTCTATTACCATGTCTAAATTCATCTATTCATTGATAGTCCTGTTCTGTAAATATGAGATATCACGTTCGTTTTTGTGGATCTTGCTCAAAGACTGAACTCGATGTCGAACTGAATTTTTAGAAGAGCTGGATTCGGTTCTTTCACGAATCACGTGAAGAAATACTGCCCTGATATCAAAAATATCTCATAGTTTCGGCAGGTCTTTGAGTGAACTTTGTTGTAGGTTTTGACTCTTGCTTGCTCTTACTTATTTTCTCTTTAATTGCTCCATTAATTTAACAACATCTAAAATCAAAAAACCTTTCCGATCTTCCTGCTTATCGGCAGACATTTTCTAACATAACGTTTATTAGCTGCTCTGTTTATGAAAATAATCATGCATAAATGCCATTGTGTTGTGGTTAGAGATGTAAATTTTCCGGAAAAATATAAGTGGCGGAAAAAAAACTGGTTTTTTACCGGTTTTTTTCGGAAAAAAGCGGAAAAATTGGAAAAATTGATTTTTCATGACTATTTCTCCCAAATAAATTATATTTTCTTAGAGAATATTAAATAATAAACATTTTTTCCCATTTATTTGTATTAAATAAAAATTAGTTTCACTTTATATTACAAAATAAAAAGAAAGTAGCAAAGCCTGCTTTTAAATTTTAGTTTTTTTTTTTTTTCCACAGCCTAAGAATTTTTAAAACACTATTGTTTGTTATATCATATCTCTGTTGAAATGATTTTTTAGTTACATGTTTAACTACCAATTGACCTAATGTAAGAACCTGAGCCAGTATGTCTGCAGTTTGGAATGAAATAAATTATGCATTCCATTTACATAAGTATAGTTTTTAAGTAAATGATACTAGTTTAAAAAAATTGTTGCAGTTTTGTCATTATTATCAATATCAGTATTAAAAAAATTCCATTGTTTGTTTAAAAATATGTATATTTTTACATTATTACAATTTTTTCTTACAATTGTAATTTTATTTCCTTTAAAAAATATGTTTAGTTTTGGTATAGGTTTCCAATCTCAACTCAAAGTTTTGATTTAATTTTATAATCTAAATTCAAACAAAACTAAGTTTATTTTTGGCTTACTCAGGTCTGCAACTAAAAAATAGCATAGGATTTATTGACTGGTAGATTTTTACTCACTGAAACCAGAAAAATATTTTTTTGAAGTTTAATTAAACGTAATTTTTTTCTTTTTATCCTGAAATCTGGTATTCTATTCTTGAGTAAGAAACCATATTCAATAATGTTTCCATATGGTAATTTCATATTTCTAAGAATGGAACTCAAAAGTCAAGAAATCAGAACACTACAAATAGAAAATGCTCACTATTTGAGGAATTAACAAAAGCAGTTACACACAGAGATAAACTTCTACTGTGCTTTAGAAAATTGCTAAAATTCAAAGTTTAATCAAGAGGGAAAGTATAACTTGGAACATAGTTACTTGTAATAAAATATGGGTTTTTTTTTTCATTGCAGTTGTACTTTTCTAATGCAAACTGCCTATGTTTTTGCAACATACATTCAATTAATCAGCTATAACGAAATCTTGAAAAATGCAGCATAGTAGTGCCACCTATAGGGCAATTTACCCAAAAACTAAACAATCTTAATATATATCAGGAACTGTCTGAATCTGTAGTTTGATAAAAAATTGTCCTTTAGTCCTTGAGATAGAACTATTACGTTAATCATGAATAATGCAGCATAGCAGCGTCATCTGTTGAGCGATTTACACCAAAAAGTAATGTGCACAAAGTTATATCAAAGATTAACTTAATCTGAAGTTTTATGAAAATACATACATTAATTCTTGAGATAGAGAACTATTGTGGAAATTATGAATAATGCAGCATAGTCATCAGTTGTGCGATATACACTAATAACTAAACATCTCGAGTTTATATCAAGGTGTAACTGAATCTAAAGTTTTGTGAAATTATGTGCATCAGTTCTTGAGATCGAATGCCCATAAAATTTTTGTCCCATACAGACTTATAACGATTATTTCGTTATATATTGGTTATTTTCTTAAATGATTCCTTTACACCCCCCGTCTCTGTTCAATTCAAAATTAGTTTTAAGTTGTCCTTCATTCCTTTTCCATTTTTCTTGCTTATTAATTCTCTAACCGAAAATTGGCAGCTGCTTAACTTTATCTGTGAGAAATACACTCACATATTAATCAACCGTTTAAAACAATTTCCAGATGTCTGCTGTTTCCGATCGAAGCAATACTGCATTACCTTATAAGGAGATCATCTCTGTTTCGCAGTTAAAATTTATGCTTACGCTTCTTTTTCCTTTCTCGACAAAACCCTAAAAAGAATTTAACATCTGCGCAGTAAAATCTGATGTCCCTTCGGTGTGCCTCTGTGTTTAGACATAACAACACGTGTAATATTTATTGTTTGGCAACCTTTCCTTTCCCATCCCAGCTGGGAAACCAAATTGAATTCTGATCTTGCTGGCTGCATTTTAACTGTTATTTGGCGTATACTATCCATTGTGCATGGGCGAACTTGTGTATGTTGGCGATTTTCTATCATGCCAATAGTGGCGGTTTGTTGCTATGTACGAAGCCACTTGACTCACTGCTCTCGTCTTGTGAAGTTGCTAATCGCTGTTCGGAGATTTTCTCCGAGTACTGTATGTGTGCCCCCCCTAGTAATACATGTCTAAATAAAGAGTAACTTAGCAATCATTGTGGGGTTTTTTCGTACATCTGAACCTGGACTACTATACGTAATCACGCTTCTTCTAAGTATTCTAATAAAATAGCAGCTGCTACAAAAACTACACCCTCACAAGAATCTCTATTACAAAATAACTGGTACCGTTTGACTTTTTCGTTTTTCCCCACATAAAAAAAAATATGGAGGGGGGTACAATCAACTGCGACTTTCCTGCGGATGTGATGCATTTCGTTTCTTCTTTTTTTCTTCTCTGCATCCCCCGGTAGAAAATGCTATTAGTCTTGCCTGCTAAGTGTCAACCGATGTGGAATTGAGGTCCCCATCGTCACCTGCGGTCGACGTCGAAAAGTACAGCGCTGTTCCCGTCCTGATATTCCTTTGCTGGACACCCCCTTTTCCTCCCCTGTGTGCTCCATCTCAACTGCTTTGGAATGTCTCCCCTCGATATTCCATCTGATAAAAGGAAACTCTGCGGCCAATTGTCACCTGAGCGCTGGGCGCCCCCCCTTTTTTTTCATCTCCTCGCATCGTCTGTGTGATTGACGTGTTTTCTTTGCCGGCAGATATCATCGAGGGCTGCATGTGCTCATTTTGTGCTTCTATACCAGTGTGTGTTTTGTGTCTTTAGTGAACGTAATCTACAGAAAGTTCATATAGTCTCATAGAAAATTTAGTGAATAACAGTATTCCTGTGGTGTTATGCATCGTAAAGTCGTTCATCGTGCAAAAAAAATAGTGATTCATTCACGGGTGTCTGCAAGAGAAAGTAAAAATTTGCACATGCAATATAAGTCTTCAATTCTGAGAAATTCAGCAGAAATAATTCATCCTATGTATCAGTTAACAGTGCACAAAATTAATAAATAAATAAATAACAGAATTACAAAAAATTCTCTAAAAGAGGTGTCACCACCTTCGATAAGTGCATATTCAATTACCTGTTTACAATATAAAATTTCTGCTAGTCTTCTGTGATAAAAAAAGAGAAAAGTGCACAACAACGAAAATCAACTTCGAAATAATCTACATTTTGAACGTGAGAGCAGATCTTGCCCCATTTCCCTAAGTTTTTGTGTTATTAAATTAGTAATCATTTAATTATTTTTTTAAAACTAAATCAGTAAGTCAACCCACCTACTTTGTTTCTTTCATGTTCTGCTTTCACATTCAGGACACAACGGTCAACATTTATGTTCTGTTGTAGAGCATTAATATAATCCTGTTATTGTGTTTTTGCAAAGATTTTTAATTTGCGAAAGCACGGTAACTGTTGTCATTTCTAGTTATTATTTTTGCTGACATTTTATGCAGTTTTTATCAGTTATTTGCATTTATGTGCTATTATTTCATATTTAACGTCCCATACCCCTTCGTTTTTTTTTAATTTGTATTTAGATTCTCTGGTATGCTTAAATGAGTGTTTAACCAGTTTTGAACTTTTAATTACAAGGTTAAAATAAGAACATTCTTTTTCATCCAAAAAATATAAATAAATCAGAAGGGTTTAAGTTACAAAAAAAGGAATTCTTTTTCCTTGTGTAAAGAAGTTAAAGGATTTTTTTTTTCCTTGCTTGCTAACAGTTTTTGCGGTTTTCTATAGAGTTTTCTTTGCTTTATTATCTAAAGATAAAGTATGTATTTTTTTAAAGTGAAGGAATATATAGATATATGTTTCAAAGTGTAATTATTTTGTTATTTTATTTATTTTATTTTCTAAATGATTTACCTTTTGTATGTGCTCCCCTTGCTTTACTATCATAAAAGGTTTAAATAAGATATCTGTAAAGTGAGGTATATTTTAAGATCTATTTATTTTGCTAGTTTACATATTTTTACTAGCTAGGAAATTTACTCGTTTTCAATGTGCTTTAGAGTATAAGTCCGGTCTGTGTAACAATTTCTCAAAACTTGTGAGCTTAAACAAAACAAAAAAAAAATAAAAAATAAAACTGTGATCATGGCGGCAAAACAAATTCCGATATATATCTTTCAATTTGATGGAGATCCAGATTTACTTAAATTTTTCTTTGACCAAATTAGAGTCTGTGCGGAAATTAATAAATATAACCCACAGACAACAAGTGCAATCTTAAAGGGAAAGTTAGTTGGGCCTGCACAAAAATTTCTAGCACAAAACTCCGACCTGCAAAAGATAACAGACCTCGATTTGCTGGAAAAAGAATTTGCGTCATTCTTCGCCCCCCCCCCTAGTAAATGTGTTGCCTCTGTTGAATTGTCCAGTTTAGCACTTATGCCTTCTGAGACCATAAAAAATTTAGCTCATAGACTAAATGTTCTTGCGGCGACTGTTTATGCAGATATAAATGACGAAAATGCACGCAACACTATCAAACTCATGAAATTTCTAGAAGCCCTTCCTTCAAATATTAGAATAAAATTACAGGAAGAAGGCATTAATGATTATAAAACAGCAGTTGAAAGAGCGCAAACCCTTCATGAAATTTTAAGGAATGAAAAAATTTTACATTCCTTACCTTCGGTACACAGACCAGAAAATCTCATCGAATCGCAATTGAAAGAAATTTCTGAGAAAATAAATGCATTGTCTTTTGCCCCTCCTGATACTAAAACCGAAACTGAGCAAAAAAATCTGCAGACTAGATCAAAACATTCCGCAGGTGTTTCACGTTTAAAAAAAAATTACAAAAATCGGAGCTACACTAGACGTTATTCCCCACACAAGTTTTCACAAAAAAACCAGTGGTTTGTCAGTTATGTGGACGAAACAATCACGACGCTCTCTCTTGTTTTAAATGGAAAAGAGCAAATACTCAAAGAAAAAACAATTACACAAATTCCACTCCACAATTTCAGGAAAACTGAAACAGAGATACAATTTTTATGCTGATGGTGTTGTGTCTCAATCTAATACTTCTACATCAGCAACTTTTCTTTTTGACCCTGTTTTACCTAAAATTTCAAGTTCGAGACTAGTTAATTCAGTAGGTTCCCAAACTTTTGACTCCATTAAGATAGCAAATAACACCAGTACACAAACAGAAAGTGATAATGTTCAGATAATTTGTAGTGTAAACACTATGTCACCATCCCTTCCTCTTGTTAAAGCCACTATAGCAAACCATGATATTACTTTGTTGGCTGATTCTGGTAGTAGTATATCTTTACTTTCACAAAAATTATTTAATCAACTTAAACCTGTCTTAAAATATAAAAGACTGTCCACTGACGTCAATATTAAAACTGTCAATTCTGATGTCTCATTTTCCGCCTGCATCAGAACATCCATTAAGCTAAAACAAAAAGCGTTTTCACACCACTTTTATATTGTTGACATACCCGAGTCTTCCAGTTTTGAAGGCATTTTAGGTTTTGATTTCATAACTAGATACAATGTTGTCATCGATACTTTTAACAAGTGTCTCCATGTCAACAATAATTTCTCTGTTCCTTTAAAAACCAGTAAAGAATCTTCTGAAGAGAAACAATCAAAATCATGCAATTCGTTGAGTGATGTTGTAATGAATCAAGCGGTGTTCTTAACTCGAAAAATAATATTAGAACCCCAACAACAAATATGGTGCTCTGTTTACACATCCAATAACATCAACAATAACAGAAATTATCTATTTGAATATTTGGCACAAACAAAAGAATTAATAGGAAATGATGCCATTATTCAAATGAATAAATTATCCAATAAAAGAAAGAAAACTTCACAAATACATCATTTCTTCTCAATAACACTTAAAAACACTTCTGAAAAGACCATTCATCTCCCTAAACACACAAAAATAGGTCAATTATCTGAGATTGAGGAAATTCGCAACTATACTTCTGAAATGTCTGACAAGCAAAATAACTCAGAACAGCACTTTGTAAATTTCATTCAGGCGTCTAATGAAATCTTACAAAAAAGAAAGCAGGATTTATCGGCTAAGGATTTTAATCTTACTCACTTAAAATCGAATGAAGCAAAGAACCTAACTAAATTGTTACTTAATTATTATCCTGCCTTTTCCAAATCATTAGACACACTTGGTCATACTGATAAAATTGTACCTGATTTGAAATTCATTAATGATTACCCCATAAAGACTCTCCCTTTCCCTCTTCCCCAAGCTGTGCAGAAGGATGTTTTAAATCAAATCAAACAGTTGCTTGATGCCAAAATCATTGAACGTCATTGTTCCGAATGGGCCTGCCCCATGCTCCTTGTTAAAAAGAAACCAGACGGTACAGGTATACAGAAATATAGACTCGCATTAGATCTCAGAATGGTTAATACTATAATTCAAGGTTCGTCCTATCCACTTCCAAAAATTCAAACTATTATTTCAAATCTTTCACAATATCGTTTTTTTTCTTCTCTCGACTTTCATCAGGCATATCATCAGATTGATTTGCCTGCAAAATTTCAAAATCAGCTCACATTCACTACAATGTTTGGTTCTTTTCGGTATAAGAGATTAGTATTCGGATTAAAATCTAGCGCCTCAATTTATCAAGCTTTAATGGACTCCTTACTTGATGAATTACAGTTAGAAGGTGTCTATACCTACCAAGATGATCTTATTGTTGGTGCCAATTCATATCAAGAAATGTGTGATAAGTTGGATAAAATTCTTGCAATACTAGTAAAATATAATTTAACGCTGTCCCCTAACAAATGCACTTTTCACAAAACCAGTTTAGATTATCTTGGATTTCACATAGAAAATCAAACTATTTCTCCTGTTCAGTCGAACATTGTAAAAATAACATCTTTTCCAACACCTACAACTAAACGACAATTAAAAGCACTCATAGGTGTCATTACATTCTACAAATCTCTGGTTCCATCCTTTTCTGAACTTGTGCAGCCTCTCATAAACTTAACTACTCCAAAAGCCAAATTTAAGTGGACAAGTAAACATCAAAAAATTATGGACACCATACAGAAGATATTCTTTAATCCACCCATGGTTAGATTACCTGATTGGAACAAAAAGTTCTAGTTAAATACTGATGCGTCAAATATTGCTATTTCTGGCGTCTTACTACAAGAACATGATAAACAACTATTACCTGTTGCATACTTTTCAAAATCTTTAAAAGCATCAGAAAAAAAATATCCTGCACTTAAATTAGAACTCATGGCCATTCATAAATCAGTTACTGCTTTCAAATATTATTTATACAACACAGAATTTGTAATACTTTCAGATAGTAAACCCCTGGAAAAGTACAACAAAACTACAAACCCGGCTGATATTATCAAAAAATTATGGACACCATACAGAAGATATTCTTTAATCCACCCATGGTTAGATTACCTGATTGGAACAAAAAGTTCTAGTTAAATACTGATGCGTCAAATATTGCTATTTCTGGCGTCTTACTACAAGAACATGATAAACAACTATTACCTGTTGCATACTTTTCAAAATCTTTAAAAGCATCAGAAAAAAAATATCCTGCACTTAAATTAGAACTCATGGCCATTCATAAATCAGTTACTGCTTTCAAATATTATTTATACAACACAGAATTTGTAATACTTTCAGATAGTAAACCCCTGGAAAAGTACAACAAAACTACAAACCCGGCTGATATTATCTCTCGTTGGCTCATGAATCTCTCAGAATACACATACAAATTTCAACATATTCCAGGTAAAAAGAATGTACTTGCTGACTATTTATCTCGCTGTAACTTTGAAAATAATCAACAGACTTTAGCTACAAACCCTGAACTTATTCATGATACTCAACCCTTACCTATTGTAGAATGTGATACTCCACACTCCAGCTCGAATGATTCTAATATGCATGTTAACTGCCTTATTTCTGGTACACAAACAAATCCTGACCCTTTATTAGAAATTTCGAATGAAACATTTGCTACTGAACAACAAAATGACCCTACTTTGTCTGTTGTTTATAAAGAAATCTTAAAGAAAGGATCTTCTCAAAAATTTCCTAACTACTTCATTCATCCTGATTCGAAAGTATTAATGTTAAAGAAGGAAAATATTTTTAATAACACTTTTTCGTATCACATTATTGTTCCAAATTCACTTAAAAGCAAAGTCTTAACAATTTCACATTTATCTCATTTTGGCTTTAATAAAACTTATGAATTCTTGTCAGGTAGATATTTTTGGAAGAGTATGTATGTAGACACTTTAAACTTTGTTGCATCCTGTATCAAATGTCTTCAAACTAAACATCACCAAACTCCACCCGCACCTTTGCAGCCCACATACACTCCCAGGTACCCTGGTCACACTATCAGTACTGATCTCCTTGGACCGTTTACTAATGGAAAATATGTTTTAACTATCACTGATCATTTTTCGAGACATATTGAACTCTTTCCACTTAATGACATATCTGCAAGTAAGGTTGTTAAATGCTTATTCTCTTACATAACCACCTTTGGGAGACCTTCGGTTGTCTTATCAGACTTAGGACCCCAGTACACTTCTCAGGTATATAACATTTTTAATGATACATTGGGCATTAAGGTATTACACAGTTCTGCCTCTAGACCACAATCAAATGCGATAGCAGAGCGAATCAATAAATCAATCAAATATTCAGTCAATATTCTTTTATAAGAAGGTCATTCATTCGAAAATGCTGTATTTATACACAAGTCACTTTATAACGGCTCCAAACATGCAACTACATTGTACTCTCCTAATTTTCTTCATTTTGGACGCGAACTTTCTCTAATTTTTGACACTTTTGATCAGTCGTGCAACCAACCCTTTCTAGATAAACATATTGAAGTACACAAATTACTTGATGATTTGAGTAAGATATATCACAAAGCTTATAACAACATTAAATCTGCTCAAGATAAAAGATATAAATATTACGGTCAGAAAGCTAAATTAAGATCCATTTTCTTAAAAGATATTGTATATCTAAAATCAAATGACAAGTTTAAAACAAAGTATACTGGTCCATATATTGTCACTTGTAAACATTCCCCTGTGTCATTCTCAATTAAAAGGTTGTATACTCCTGATAACACAGGATTTCGGGTACTATTGATAGACTTTTACTAGCACCTCCTCGTTATGGACATTTATTTGATGCATCAAGTCATATAAACAACACTAACTTTAATACGTTTTATCAACCTCACACATACAATCTAAGAAACAGAAGCTAATGTAAAAACACTATTTATTATTTTTCATGTCATGTTTTATGATACCACATATCCAACCAAAGAGCTCATGGTTGTGTGTATGTTGTTTTTGACTGATCTTTAACAATATCATGGCTGGTCCATCACTGTTGCTCTGAAGATCTCTTAGGAACAATATTAGGTATCATTGTTATCCTTTAACACTTAGATATGTCTTCATACTCACTTAAATTTTAGTTACTTTTTATTTTGATTCTTTTTGCAGTACACTTAAAATTTCTTTGACAATATTCATTAATTCAATATTTTTCCACTAGCTAACCTCCCACTTCACAATCCCTGTACTATAAGTCAAACATATTATAGTTAGATAAACAGGTACTGTAGTTTAGAAAAGTAAACAAATGATTCATGTAGTTAAATATAAAACATTTTTGTATACGACTTGTTCATCACCCCCCCCCCACTCGATTGTGACACATTTTTCGTCTCTCTTCACTCTAGGATTGTCTCCCCATATTAGTTGTTAGATGATATACATCTTTTTGTTTTTTTTCTTCTTGAATTCTTCCCTTTGAAGTCTTGTTCCCGTTCAAAATTAATGCCCTAAGGGTTCAAGCTTCATTGTGTTGAGAGACAAAGTTTTGGAATTGGAGTTTTAATTCAAATTTTTGTATTGGGATTTCAATTCACAACAATTCAAATTTTTTCATGTAATTCGACGTGGGCTCCTTCAGAAGACCGCTAGTGCCTTCGGGGGAGCATCACAATTCCCTCCTCATCTAAGGCTAGGCCCTAAGCCGATGCCATAATACTTGTGTTGTACACAAGATTCAGGGTGACGCAAATTTTTATGGGCGTGCTTGGAGCACCTCTTTTTTTTTGTCATCCTATGCTTCAGCATGAAACATTTTTTTACAAAAACATCTTTATTTTTTTTAATATACATCATATTACTTTTTTTAATTTTTTGAATAATATAGTGCTATTATGTTATTTTTGTGTATTGCCATTTTATATTCATTTAGTATTAGTTTCATGTTTTGTATATATGTTTCAAAATTTTTACTTGTGTCATGATAACAATCAAAGCTGCAGTAATATTTTTGTACTGTCTGAGTCAACTCAACTTATACATATAAAAATACAGTACTAGCTTGGATCCATATGCAGAAATTGTAAAAAAAAATATAGAAGCTTTAGAACTGCTGACTGTTTTTGAATACAAATGTCTCCATTATCATGACGTCAAATTTCTACAGATACATATAAAAAAAAACTTTTGCATTTATGTATGTTTTTATGTTATAATATTGTATGCTAGCCTATGCACATTGGACAGCAAAAGTTTTTTTTGTGGTGCACCGGGTGATATATATAACGATTATTTCGTTATATATTGGTTATTTTCTTAAATGATTCCTTTACACCCCCCGTCTCTGTTCAATTCAAAATTAGTTTTAAGTTGTCCTTCATTCCTTTTCCATTTTTCTTGCTTATTAATTCTCTAACCGAAAATTGGCAGCTGCTTAACTTTATCTGTGAGAAATACACTCACATATTAATCAACCGTTTAAAACAATTTCCAGATGTCTGCTGTTTCCGATCGAAGCAATTCTGCATTACCTTATAAGAAGATCATCTCTGTTTCGCAGTTAAAATTTATGCTTACGCTTCTTTTTCCTTTCTCGACAAAACCCTAAAAAGAATTTAACATCTGCGCAGTAAAATCTGATGTCCCTTCGGTGTGCCTCTGTGTTTAGACATAACAACACGTGTAATATTTATTGTTTGGCAACCTTTCCTTTCCCATCCCAGCTGGGAAACCAAATTGAATTCTGATCTTGCTGGCTGCATTTTAACTGTTATTTGGCGTATACTATCCATTGTGCATGGGCGAACTTGTGTATGTTGGCGATTTTCTATCATGCCAATAGTGGCGGTTTGTTGCTATGTACGAAGCCACTTGACTCACTGCACTCGTCTTGTGAAGTTGCTAATCGCTGTTCGGAGATTTTCTCCGAGTACTGTATGTGTGCCCCCCCTAGTAATACATGTCTAAATAAAGAGTAACTTAGCAATCATTGTGGGGTTTTTTCGTACATCTGAACCTGGACTACTATACGTAATCACGCTTCTTCTAAGTATTCTAATAAAATAGCAGCTGCTACAAAAACTACACCCTCACAAGAATCTCTATTACAAGACTCACAGTGTGACAGATATTTTCCAAAAACTATCAAATCGTGTTCAGGACCTTCTAAAATATTTAAATACGCCAAAAACTGGAAGTCAAAATTTTCACGAATTCAATACTTACTTCTTGAAAAGATAGAAAAAAAAATAATAAATGCATGCTTCAAATTTTATGTTATTTTTTTAATTTTACCATTTCTATTAATCGGTATATTATTGAAATAATTTTGCACATGAATTAATTTTTAAAAAAAGAAGTTGCATTTAATTATACATCTAGATTTTTTTCATGTAATCCTGTTTTTGTGAAATTGTGAATTTTTTGTATATATACTTATACAAAATATTTTCAGAATTTGTGAATAAGAAATTATTACTATTTTTAGAGTCCTATTTAGACATTTTTAATAAGGTTATTTATGCATATATACAACTTGATAAGATTCAGCTGCTATATGGCATGAGACTTTTTTTTCTTCAATCACTGCATTTGCGAAAGATTCAATTTGTAAATTAAACTTTTTTCTGAAATGTCTATTTTCAAGAGAAATTTTGCAAAGGGTCTTGTGTTTCAAACAAGAAAAAAATGTGAAGGATCTTTTCAAGTCTTCTCAAACAAATTTCTGCTCAGAAATCAGATTACCCACATTAAAGTTTTCATGTGGGACACTCAACATAAAAATAAATAAAATAAAAAGTATAAAATGTAGCTATTACAAAATTTTCACTATATTATTTCATAAATGAAATTTCAATTTTTCCAGTTCGGAAAAATTGAAAAATAAGCCTTCGGAAAAAACCGGTTTTTTTCCCAATTTTTCCGGGTTTTTTCCGAGCATTCCCATCTCTAGTTGTGGTAAATTCAAAAATGCATGCTTTAACAAGTTTACTGATATGAAACCACACGAACTCCTGCCTCAACGAAAGCAGACATTTTCCAATATGGCGCCCATATTGGAAACATCAGAATGGCATATTCACAATATCGAAGTGACATTTACCTTGGTTTTTAAAACAATGCTAAATGTCATTTTGATATTATGGTGAATTCAAAAAATATTTGTGTATGGTTTAACAATTCCGCTGACAAGAAACTACACAAGTCCTTGGCTCAACAGCGTCCATTTACAATATGGCGTTCATTAGCTATTCTCATTTTAAAAATATCATGCATAAATGTCTTTCTAATGTTGTGGCGAATCCAAAAATGTATGGTTTAACATTTCTGCTGACATGAAATTATAGGAGATCCTGCCTCAACGACGACGGCCATTTTCCAACATGGCTGTCCATAAACTACTCTGGTTTTCAATGTATCATAGATAAATGACATGCTGATGTTGTGATGAATCCAAAAATGCATGGTTTACCAAGTCCGCTGATATGAAACAACACGACTCTCTTACTCAATAACGTCGGCCGTTTTTCAATATGGCACCTATAAGCTCATCTCGTTTCGAAAGTATCATGGATAAATGAGGTGCTGTTGTTGTGGTGAATCCAAAAATGTTTAGTTTACCATGTCCCCTGACACACATGAAACCACACGAGCCCCTGGCTCAACGACTATTAAAAGAAATATATTTTTGAGTGTGGCGTTATGAATGTTTTCACACGATACCCTACAAAATGTACAACAAAGATTTTTTCAAGTAACTTAATTAGCCCCTTTATATTTTATCTAAATATATTTTTGAAGGATTAGTAATCTGTAAACATGTGAGTCAATAGTCTTTATTACTTCCTGTAAAATGAACTTTCCATGTTCGATAGTTTATTAGTAAAATAGTTATGACAGCCAAATAGATAAAGAAGTGATCTTACATTGGTTCAGTTTTAACCTTTTAAATATGGAACCTTAAAACCACAAAAAACCTATAAAAAGTGATATACACTGAATTAATTTTAGCAAAATTGTTCTAATTGGTAAATAATTCTTATCAGTTGCAAATTTTTAAATGGGCAAAAAATGTTCCGGACAGGATTCGAACTCGGGAACCTCTTATGTGTCGGTGAAATAGCCAACGGAGATGAAGCGTCCAAGGGGTCCAGACTCCCGAACGAAGTACTTGTTTGCTGAATGATTGAAACAATAACAATCAAAACTGCTTTGTCAAAATAAAAAAGATGATAAATTCCGCTTTAAACAGGTCTTTGTCTTGCGAGATATAATTCTAAGATATATCTTCGGCCGAAGTTATAAACTTTTCCGTTTTAGACAATTTTGTCTGTAATAAACGATTCCATTTTCTCATTATCTTCTAAACAATGTTAAACATATTCACTTTATTTATACTTCCGCATAGCGTAAATGCATTACAGTAAAAATATTAACATGAACATTCTTAAAAGAAAAAATTCGAACTTCAACGAAAATAACACTGCTTTTTACACTTGATAAGATTTGAAGCCTAAATATGGTACTTTTTCTTAATTTCAATTCTTTCTTGATAAGTTTTCTATAAACACGAAATTCTCTCATAAAGAAGAACATTTTATGGTCCCGATGACGAAAGTATAACTATGCAATTATAGTTGTTAAGATGAAAATAGGTCTACAACAAACTTGCTAATGATGGATAGTCATTCCGTTTAGACAGATTTTACTGTTACTAGATTAAGATCGAATTGAATAACATACATCTGATTTGTGTGCTCGACATGAAGCCTGCTTATAAATCATCGTGGATATTACAGAGACAAGATAGCACAAGGAAATTTTACAACACCATAGATGTACAACCGGGAGCTCCACAGAAGGAGTGTGTTCAATGGAGCCAGTGGGATTCGAACCCCTAACTCCTACGCTCGAAAGCGATTAACGGCGTGGTGCTTTGACCCCTCGGCCACGAAGGCATCACTAGATTATTCTGAAATCTCCATCTTGGACTTCGATGGAACCAGCTGTTGCCGACACTTAGGGAAAAATACAAGTTTAAACGAACACAACAATGGCATATTGATTAAATATTACGAACCTGTTTCCCTGTTCACAGTATAAACATAAGATATCTTAGATCGTCTTTTCTTAAGTGGTGCCCTCCCAGAATTGAATGCCTGTTCATATTGAAAAACTTACTTAAGATATCTCAATGAATATCACTGTATCTGTTGTCTCAACAAACGTAACGTATGCGCATACGCTTAAAATAAAGACGACCGTAACAGCCAATAAGTAAAAGTGAAGCTTTATAGCCAACGAGAATGAGTGATTGTTCCTGTATCTGGCCGAAGCAATTTGAAATTCTCTGAGAGAGTTTGTGGAACTCTCTCGGGCAATATTATTAATTACTTTAAATTTTCTGAATGGAATTAATAAGAATAACTTTATCTGAGGATGGTTATTTATGAACTTCTTATTGCAACTTTTAAAATACCTTCATAAATCTGAATGTGATTTATTTTCTATTGTAAAACATGCTAATGATTGTTTTAACTTTAACCCTTTCCGGCACGAGCAAAATCTGTACTAAAATGAGAAATTATCGACTGACACCGGAATTTACAAACGAATTTTTTAGATATTTTGAAACCCCCAATTTAAGCTTTTATTGTAAAAGCAAAATTTTAGTAAATTATTACTGGTGCCGTTTGCAAGTTTGGAATTAAAATTAGGTATCCCAGACCATGCACAGTGTGCCGGAAAGGGTTAAAAGAGTTTGCACCATTCAGAGAGCAAGTGAAAGTAGATTTATGTTGGTAACAGAATATTTCACCTTTAGAAAACTTTGTTTTCTTTGGCCACACACAATCCTTGTCAAATTGTTTATCCAACGAAGAGAAATAATACATCTCAGGGCAAACTTGAAGAGTATTTCAGGAGATCAATATTTTCCTTGTTTGGACACTTTTATTTCTGGTCTCGTTGATCCTTGGAGAAAGACCAGAGTGATGCTGGCGGATTTTTGTTGTCTCCCAGGTTTTTTACAAAAAAATGGCGATTTGAGTTATTAAACTTTCAGACACAAGCAATTTTTAATGAATTGCTCAAGGAATATTACGTTTATGTTTATTACATTGAAAGGCATATAATTATCTATTTATTTAGTGTGACAATTTTGTTTTTGACAATTGTAAGGAATACCTAAATTAATTTAAATTAGTAAGGAATATTTAAATTAAAACAATGAAAAAATTCAGATTTCTTGTCCGAATTCAAAATGATACAAAAAACATTGGAAATGGTGTTTCATTAATTACACAACAACGCTGAGTTAAGGTCTCCTCCCCCTCTTTCTAAGGTATGTTCTAAAACTCTTTAAAGTACATAAAATAAATTTCTTGAAAGGTATAATAACCGAAACCAACATTATTTTTTACATAACCTTATACTTCCAAATAAGTGCTAATTCATCATAAAGAAGATTGTTCTAAAAAATTAACATCCTTGAAGTCGACTATATATCAGAAGGAACTATGGAGCCGAATATGTTATGAAAAAAAAACGGAACACGAAACAATGAATCCCGGATGAATTACGGCTGTGTTTTACAATTGCAACCAAACTACTTTTAACAGCATGATATATATTTGTTGCGTGTACTTGTTACATTACTACTTGTTGTTGTTGAAATTGCAAGAACTTTTTCTTAAAGATTAAAATCTTAAAACCTTATCTGAAAAATTATCATGAGGAATCAACGGCTGATTTATTTGATTGTCACTTGTTTGAACTCTTTGGACAGTACTGTCTATTACAGCACAAGTTCTCAATTCAATGACAATAAATTAACCACAGAAATCGCTGTTTAAACTGAGGCATTTGATTTGAACTTGCACGTTGGCAAATATTTATGATATGTGAAATTTGATTTAAATACATTTAATTTTTTAGTACTTGTTCAGTACTTGGTATCATAGTATTTGAAAAATCTTTGTCATTAGTAAATATTACTGTAACTTAACTGTATTATTGGCTGTAATTATACAGATTGATGTTACTTTTTTTTTCACGAGCTACTTTTTTTTCAATTAATAAATTGAATAAAAATATATCTAAATTCTTAAAATTGCTCGAAATACTTCTGTTACATTTAAACACACAGTCAATCCTATCCAGACGGGATCGCAAGGGTCTGGAAGAATTTCCATTTTGCACACGTTTTTCGATTAAATAATTGTCAATAATTATAGTTCTAAGATAAACACCATCTTAACCCACCGGAAAGCGCATGGAGTGTATTATACCCCGCCCCTACGTGTCCTCTCTAGTTACGTTTCTTGACTCTGGTTCTGCCGGGTTAATAAGATCTGTTGTTTATTTCTTCGGGATCCTGAAACTCTTTCGTTTTAGACAGGAATCCGTTACAGAAAGGAATCATTTTTCATAGGTTTTATTGTACTTTTAAGTAAAGTAAAACCTGATACGACGGAGTTGTTAATGTGTGGTAAGAATCCCCAATCAAATACGTTTTTGGCAAATTTAGTTGTATGGCAGTTCATATAAAAACCGTGTCATGCTTCAATGTAATGCGAAATTCTCAATTAGGTAGTTTCCATTTGCAAGTTTTATTATAAATATACAATAAATGAGTATATTATTATATGCAAGCAAACCCTATAAAAAGAGAACCTGCCTATAACGGAATTGCTGCTTTAAACGCTAGTTTTTCATAGTGTCGTCGAAAAGAATACCCTACAATTACACCATCCAGCAGTAAAAGCTGTTTAAAACGGAATTTTTGCACAATTCTTAGCGATTTTATGTTGACGGACTTTACTATATATATATAATTGTGTTAAAAAAAGTTTCTTTAGTAAAAAGGTTTGATTATTATATATATTATATATATAATATATATAATAAAGACTTATAATTAATATTTTATATATAAATAATTTAATTATGTATTTCCCCCATGTTTCAGTGTAGTTTTCTATTAAATTCAATAGTTCATATATTGTAATACAATTAATGGTTTTATATATATGTATAAATATAAAACCTGAATGAAAACTCTGGGATTCTCCTGAAAAGAAATCCTGGCTATGCCACTGTTTACAATGGAGCAACCGTAGACGAATCTGGAGGGTTTAATTCATTCAGTTAACCTTATTTATAATTCTTATGTTATCTGGGTTAATTAGATCTTCCAAATTCGTCCAGGATAGCTCAGTTGGCAGAAAATTAGCATTGTATCCAAGAGATCCCTTGATCTGACCCATATATTTTTCCATCTGTTGAAAAGTTACAAATCACAACATTTGTTTACCAAAGTTTTAGAGTAATTCTGCTAAAATAGCCTTTTGTATTTACATACACAACGTTTACTGAAGTTCCATCACCTGCAATTAATTCTGATGAGCTGATTCATACACCAGACCAGATGTTGTGATCTATAAAGTTAGCTAAGTGAATTGGGTTCTTTAGATTCGTTAGCTTTGCAGCTTGGCAGAGAATTGGGAGCTTCAGCCAAGAAATACCTGGTTCGAAACCTGCACGGGACATTTTTCGTTGATTTAGAAAATTGCTAGTCATTAAAATTGTGGTATAGTTCTTAAACAAATTGCATTTGAAAGAACACTATTTTTATTGTTTGTTGGAGTAAAAAAACTGAAATTGTATGGTGTTTTGAAGTTAAATATATATATATAGTATTTCTTTCAGAGGAAGCTCTTACCTAATTTTAACTCTATCTAATTTGCTCTTAACTGTTTTTTTTAATCGCTATTATTTTTTATATTGCGATAAGTTTCTTTTTCTTCCATCTCTTATCTTCCTGGGTTTGACAGTTTTATTCCAAAATTTAACTTTTCTAAGTTATTAGATTTCTGTTGTCTGAATTTGTAGTTTTATTTAACTACGAATTTTACACAAAGTTTTGGGAAAGGGAAATAATGTTACAAATTTAATTTTTTTTTTCCAAAATTAACTTTTATACTATATTAATTTCCTTTTAACAATATTCCGTACTTAGTTCAACATATTAAATTAAAATCTTGTTTCTAGATTATATCTATTAATCTTTATAGAAACGATATAAATTCTTAATTCGCCTTAAAAAACATTTATCCCAATATGGGTAAATTTAAAAACATGGTTTTAAATTAAAAATATTCTTATTTAAACTTTATTTCTTAACATTCCAAATAAAACTCATTTTTTCCCAGTTTTTATAAACCCTTTTTAAGAAAGTCCTATTAAATTTATTCCAAAACCATACCTTTCAAAGAATATCATTATTTTTATTTATTTATTTATTTCCCCCTTCAACGTTTGATATTTGTGCGTAACAATAAATACATTTCATTTTTTTTTTCGAAATATTGTCTGCAGGATATCGAATTCAGCATTCGATTATAAATTAATTAAATAATAATTTTTTAAATTAAAAATTACCGTCTGAATGAAATTAATCTCGACGATGGACATGAATTCTGTTTACATGTGAAAATCATGGTTAGAGATTAGAGAAAGTTCTAGAAGCTTTTTATTATTGACTTGAGTGAAGAGGCCCAGAGATGGATGGAATCTTTTATTCGATGTTTTCGGGTTTGAACGATTTAAAAGCTAGACGAATGTTTTATATGGAATATTGCTTCGGAAGGAAAGAGCATTTTCCCTCTGCATATGACTGCATTTAAATAAATCTTTTGGAGCAGCAATTGTGGAATTTAATGAAGCTACTACGCTTATTATTTTACTTAATTTTTATCTCGCCTCGACTCCTGTGACATAACATGGGGAAACTTGCAAATAATTTTCCTATCTCAAAATGTCACATATATATTACACTAAATATGAAATTTATTGATCAGGTGCTGCACTCGTCAATATGAATTCACCGTTAATCATGTATATATTTTTGCTTTACAATAAACATTCATATTGAAATGCCAATTCTGCTATTTTTCAAATTCAATAACCGAATTATTTTTAAATAATTAAACAACTCTTTTTTATTAGTTTTATATAAACTTTATATTCTGAATATAAATCATAACTATTTCACACTTTCATTTTAAACTATCATACCGGGTGTCCAGTAAATAACTGACCCATTTTGAACTTAAATAACAAATAAACGGTTTGAGATAATAATGCGCGGTTTGCGGTATTGTTATTAGAAAATCAATAAATTTTTAAACATGTACTTTGTTAATATAGATTAAATTTCGGAAAAAAAATATCGCGCTGGCGGTAACAGGCTGTTTGAATAGAGACATGACTCTAATTTTCATAAATATGAGATTTTCAGCTGAATCTGAATCTATATGTAGTCGAATCTGAATCTATATGTTGAATCGACTCTCGAATCAGCTTCAGAAATTGGGTACGTTGGTTGGAAAGTGATTTAACATAATATTTATGATTGAACCATCTGTATTATACTTCACCTCCTTAGTCTTGAGACTGAGATATTATTTTAAATATTATTATATTACATTAACAAAGTGCATATTTTAAAATTTATTTATATTCTAATAACAGTACAGCAAGCCGCGCATTTTTATCTCAAACAGTTTTTTTGTTATTTACATTCAAAATGGGTCAGTCATTTACTGGACACCCGGTATCTACGATAATATCGCAACAGCGCACGAAGTACGCAGACATTCCATCAATTATAGCATCTAACAGCCTTTCGACTAACACGGGGACTGTCCACTTCAAATTTATTCACGATTTCAAAACTGAATGTTGATGCTTGTACTTAATAAATAGAATTTTCATTTCAAGCATTTAATTCTACTCTATATATATTCAGGCAATTGAAGTTTACAGCATAATGTAACATTTTGAGGAAATGGAGGAGGTTAACATTATGCAAAACTGTCCAAATAATGTCATCAGAATAAATCAATGTTTATTGATTCATGAAATATGATTATTTCAGGAGGAATTTGACGAAAGGAAAATTAGGGGTAGATGAAAAATCATGCCAATTTTTTTTAAATATATAATTAAGTTTGTGCTTTGCACTAAATAAATCGTTAAATGATTGGCTTGAAAACTTTGATTACAGTATATAAGTGTGTAATGTTATTTTACCATTTCGTTTCAATAAGTAAAAATAAGCATGATTATAAGATTTATGAAAAATGAGACAAATATTAGCTTTCAGTTTTCAATATTATCAACAACTATTTTATTATTCGATTTAAAAATTTCAAACTAAACATATCGTAAAAATTCACAAAAGTACTGAGGATTCATCGTAAGACAAATACTCACAGCTGCTCAAATCGTATCATAAAGTGTAAAAATGATTATTACTTGTATTAAAACAGGATGAAAATATAATGAATTTAATCAATGATGCCACCAGTTAAGAATTGGTAATAATTAAAGGAGAATTAATGTGAAATATTCTAATATTTTGAACCACTTGAATAAATATTCTAATATTTTGACTTTTCAAAATAATTTTTTTTGCAATTAATCTTTTCAAAAATGATATTAAATTTAAGATAACAAGTAAGTTTAATCAACAATAAGTTCTTAATAAGAATAGCGTTTGCATATTTTCATTAAAAGACATTAAATTACCAAACGATATTTTCAATTTCTAAAAAAAGGCATAGGTGCCAACCTGATATGGATTATCCGTAATACGTGCGTTAATTTAACCCTTGTTTAATGAGTTTCGAAACAGAATTTTTTCAAAGAAATACTCACTATTTTAACTAGTGAATAACTAGTAATTTAACTAGTAATAACTCACTATTTTATTTAAAATCAGTATTCTTTTTTGCAGTTTGTTTCTTTTTCGTCTTAAAATGGGCCGTGTGAGTGATATTCCTGAATCTACTAAACTTCGTATGGTTGATTTGTATCGGCACGGTAAAAATCAATGTTTTATAGCGAATTATTTACATTGTTCGCAATCGAGCGTTAGTAAAATACTAACACAATATTCAAAAATTGGAAAATTTCAAAATAATCGCCGAAATGGTGGCCGAAAATCAAAAACATCTGCTAGAGATGACAGGAAACTGAAGCGTATAGTTAAGAAAAACCGTTTTAAAAGTGTGCGATTCTTGCACCGAAAATGGAAAGAAGAAGGAGTTGAAGTTTCTACATCGACAACATTAAGACGTCTCCATAAATTTAAATTTGAATCTCGTGTACCGAAAACAAAACCTCTCATGACTGCAAGACAAAAGCGTATAAGATTGAATTGGTGTAAATCAAGACGTTTATGAAGCAATGAAGATTGGAAAAATATATTATTTAGTGATGAAAGTATGTTTTGTGTTTCATATGGTAATCAAGGTATTCGAGTTTGGAGAATGAAGCAAAAAGCATTTGATAAAGAATGCCTTAAACGTTCCGTAAAATTTGCTGCTAGTGTCATGGTTTGAGGTTGTATGACTGCAGAAGGACCTGGAAAGTTATGCATCGTCTACGAAAAGGTTAACTCTCTGATATATCAAGAAATTTTAGAATATTACATGATTCCATCATCAGAAGATTTATTTGAAGATGATTTCATCTTTCAACAACATTTAGCGTCCCCGCATACCTCGGTGTCAACTAAGAATTGGTTCCGCCAACGCAACATTAAGGTACTTCCTTGGCCACCAAATTCACCAGATCTTAATCCCATCGAAAACTTATGGTGTATAATGAAGAAAAAACTTCAAGAAAATCCTCCTTCAAGTAAAACTGAGTTAGTGGCACGTATAAAGTCTATTTGGGCTAATATTGATAGAAATGTTTGTAAACACCTTGTATATAGTATGCAAGATCGATTGTACGCTGTTATGAAAGCTAAAGGGGATGCTACAAAATATTAACTACCATTTACTTCATATTCATAAGGTAATATTGTTGCGTAAAATAAAATATTCTAATATTTTGAACCAATCTAAATTTTATTCTAATATTCTGGTGTGTTTAAGGAAGCTGTATACCTAATTTATTGTGCTGTATATTATATTTTATAAATGTTAAAATCTTATCTAAACATTCCAGATTTAATTTATAAGAAATTTAATTGCATTTACTTAGTATAAAAAATAAATAAATGACAAATAATTTTTTCTTATTACTTTTTCTCAATTATTCTAATATTTTGAATATGAGCTGTATAGTGAATGTCTAAACATATCACAAGGATAAAGCGCAATATTCAGGGCAAGCCTTAAAAAAACGACCCCCGAAGGTCACCTATTATTGACGCTTTAGTTTACAATCAGATAAATTGAACTCCAACGTGAGGGCTGGATTGTATGGTCGGTAGCGCACCAGATGATTATTTTTCTCTCTCACGTACGGCTGTCGGTGGGTTCAAGCCCCTTCCAGGATTTTTTTTTTTTTTTTTTTTTTACCAAGCATTCGAATTATAATATGTAATTATTTAAATGTAGGATAAATATAAATAAAAATATGCTTCTGCACGCATGTACACTCACACACGCACTTATACTGGTGGGGAAAATTTAAGGACGAGTCCCAAAATGCCAATTTTCAAGGGATTTTCAAGCGATAATTTTCACGCGAAAAATTCAAAAGGAAGTAATATAATTCGAATATTTATTATCCCTGAATAACAGCTAGTAAATATAACATCTCATTCCGGTCACACATGGTTACAAGAGTCACAGTCACTACGGCGAAACAAAAAATAGGAAATTCCATACGTCTCTTTTATGAGTCTCAAATGACTATTCCACGTAACTCCACTGACAGGTCATTGTGACTATCGCTTTGTGACGAGTCACCAGGTGACTTTACAGAGAGGTTTCGTTGAAACTCTCGTGTGACTTCTCATTTAGAGACTCAACTTCAAAGTCATTGTGAACGTTTCATTATGATAAATAATGTCCCATTAAACTCACATGGTGACTTTTCACCACTTTTCATAATGTTTACTTCACAGTAGGGTCTCTGTCACCATTTTACAAAGTCTGGTGGCTGAAAGTCACCATGTGACTTTAATGTGAAATTATTTGATGATTTATCATAATGCAATATTTACAGTGACTTTGAAATTGAGTCTCCAAATGACAGCCACATGAGAGTTTTAATAAAACAACATTGTAAAATCACATGGTGTCTCGACACAAAGCAGCAGTCGCAGTGACCTGTCAGTGGAGTGACATATATTAGTCATTTGAGACTCATAAAAGAGACGTGTGGAATTTCCTATTTTTTTGTTTCTCCGCAATGACTGTGACTCTTGTGACCATGTGTGACCTGAATGAGATGTTATATGGTCTAGCTGTTATCCAGGGATAGTAACTATTAGAATTATGTTACTTCCTTTTGAATATTAGCAAGGAAATTATCGCTTGAAAATCCCTTGAAAATCGGCATTTTGGGACTCGTCTTTAAATTTTGCACACCAGTGTATATTATATATATATATATACTTATTTATATACAGAGAGATTGCAGTTTTATAGATCAAATGAAAAAAATAACTGAATTATTCAGTCGACAAAATTTTAATTTTGTTGTATTATAGATTATTCATAGATTTATTTACAGATTTTTCTATGAATAAATCACTGTTCGTCTCAGCGAAGTAAATTAAAACATGTTACGTAAAATTAAAATATGCCATTTTATTTTTGTTTAGTTCAATCAATTTAACAAATTTAATTTTTTTTTCAATTTTTTTTCTTTTTTTAATTTTGAAAACATAATTTTCTTTTGTAACATCGTACCTCGTGTTTCCAATAAGAATAACTGTTTTCGGTTAAAAAAACTTTTCAGGGACATTTCATTACTTATTTTTGCAGGTGGTTGTTAAGTAAGACAAGTACACTATAGAAAATAAACAGACCGAGTTTCGATTGATTATTCTTTCAGAAGTCACTACTGCAAAGCGAATAGTTTCTTTTGAAAATTTTGAGTTGATTAGACGTTGTTCTTTATTAATTAAAATAAAAAAAAATTATTCTGATAAAAATGCCTCGTGGGGAAGCTTCAAAACATTAATTGTAATAGCACACATTTCATTTTTAAAAACATAGTATAGAATTGAATGTAAATAATGTAAAATAACTGTTCGTAATTTTAAAATATATGTAAGTTATTGTAAAATAAATATAAATAATTTATAAAAATCCAAAAATGTTGAATGTTAAAGAAATGCATATACATAGTATAAGATTTTTGTTTTTTGTCTTTATTTTTCTTTATATCCATAGCGTTTCAATGAAACTTTCTCACTCTTTGTAAATAAATAAATATGTATTAATGAGCCTAGAAACATGTTCTTATTTATATTTGTCATACGTATAAAAAATCAGATATTCTAGTCCGAAAATAAATAATCATTATTTTCTCTGGGAAAAAAATCCTGAACGGGATTTCAACCCACCAACAACCATACACTTGAGAAAAGGAAATGTCTGGCGCGCTTCCAGCTATACAACCCAGCCCTCATCATCGACTGCAATTTATTTGATTATATACTAAAGCTCTAATAATGGGAGAACTTCGGGGGTCGTTTTTAATGACCGCCTCCCCTAAATGTTGCACATTATCCTTGAGATATTCTTACATATTGACTATACTGTATCAATAGGCAAAGGCTCGCTGGAATCGGTGACACAAGCCTCGGATCTTCTCCTTGTAAGATGAAAAGATGAGGGTTAAGTGAACAGTTTGGAAAACGCATAACCAATTTGAAAGCCAGATTTCTGCTATTGCCATAAAAAGTTGTTAAAGTATACGATTTTTCTTGCTGTGCTGTATATGTATACATATTACAGATAAATTGGTTCAGTTAGCTAAAAGTTATTGCTTCAGTTAAACTCATAGCACAGTTGAAAATTTTCACTCAGCAATTTCAGGCAATAAACGAATGTTGTTCAGAACTTTTGTGCAGCAAAGTGTAAGATGTATAGAATTTATACACTCCAAGAAATATTTAAAGCACCGTTAAATTTAAAAATGCATTTCTCAGTTTTTTTTTCTTTTTTTTTTTACATATTTTCAACAATTATTGCTCGTTGGCTTCAGTAGTTCATTTATTCCCCATTTTCTTTAACAGCCAAATTCTTTTGTTTCTCTCGTAAATAAACAAAACTACCTACGAATATCACTTAGTAACTACATTATAGTGCACCTCTGAGATATCTATAAATTTCAGTATGTTTAAAATACTGTAATATTATTATAATGCACGACAAATCAATTTTTCACCATAGACCGTAATTTATTGGATTTCTATTGAGTGGCCCTATAAATAAACCGAAAATTATACACACTTTATTTTTAACACCAAAAACGCAATACTAATCCCAATAATATATATACAGGGTGATTCATAAAAGATGGGCAGAACTTTAAGGGGTTATAGTACACTTAAAGACAAATAATATTAAATAGGAGACTAAGGGTCCCAGACGTATTCCCAAGGCGATAGGGGGCATTAAAGTTTAGGGTCCAAAATTTCAAATGATTATAAATAATGGAAAAATTGGTCGATTCGTTTGCGGTTTTTGCAAAAAATTTTCTTTATGCCAGTATTTTCTTGAAATAAAATTTTAAAGTTCAATTTCAAAAAATGCCGATAGGGGGCGCTTTAGACTTTGGAGTAACAAACAACTATTTTTTAACGTTATTTTTTGTATTTCTTTAAATGATTTCGAAAGCTTAGACTTAAACTTAAATTTTGATCTAAAAATCTGAGTCCTAACGAGTAGTTAAGTAGCGTAAACTGAAATTTGAAATTTGAAACCCTTCTCCCCCCCAGAACAAAAATCAGTTATTCCCGATCTTTGTGTCGTAGATTAGGCTCTAACTACTGCCGCGTTTTGCTAAAATTATTCTTTATGTCAGTATTTTCTTGAAAATGAATTTTAAAGAAAAGTTTCAAAAAATTCCGATAGAGGGCGCTTTAGACTTTGGAGTAACGAACAACTATTTTATACCGTTATTTTTTGTGTCTCATTAAATGCTTTCTAAAGCTTAGACTTAAACTTAAATTTTCAGCTCAAAATCTGAATCGCTGAGCGTGGTTAAGTAGCGAGGGGAGGGGGTTCAAATTTCAACTTCTGAACATAGTTCAGTTTGCACTACTTAACCATGCCCAAAGATTCTGTGCTGTGATACGAGACAAAAATACAACTTTCGTCAAGGACTGCATAGTCGGAATTCACTCATAAAGGCACTGGCACAGTTGGAAACGTCGCTCATGCAAACGTTAAAGCTCCATTCCTGACGCTAGTCACCGGGTGAAGAAGGAGACAGAAAGTATGCAAATGTCAAATGGGGAAGAAGAAGAACACGTATGCAAAATTTCGACACGATTCAGGCATAAAAACCACTGAACGGTGAGTCAAGTGTAAGTCGCTGTGGTAATGAATCGGAAGATGGTTCCCTTCACGAATAAGGAAAAGGCTGAGATGCATTTAATTTACGGAGCGGCAGATGGAAATGGTGCAGAGGCACAACGAATGTACGGAGAGCGATTTCCCAACAGGCGGTTGCCTAACCGCAAAACTTTCGAGCGCTTGCACAGACAATTGTGTGAGACGGGATCATTTCTCGCTTCCCGGTCGAATGCAGGTCGTGCAAAAAAGGACGAATCAGTAGTTGTTGCAGAAGCCATTCTGGATGTAGTAGCGGCGCAGCCAAGTACAAGTACACAAACAGTGGCTAGGCAGGTGGATACCTCACAGTCCATGACTTGGAGGGTACTGAAGGATGAACATTTGCTCCCGTTTCATGTGCAACGAGTCCAGAAACTGTCTCCAGGGGATTATCCAAATCGTATTGAATTCGCCCGCTGGTTTCTGCAGCAGATCGCGCTAAATCCACATTTTGGACGAACTGTGCTTTTCACCGATGAATGTACCTTCACACGTGAAGGTACATTTAACACACACAATGCACATGTATGGGCGGATGTCAATCCACATGCTACGTATCCACATGCTCATCAAAGACGCTTTTCTATCAATGTTTGGGCAGGAATCCTCGGAGACCACCTAATCGGACCGTACCTTCTTCCTGAACGCCTCAACGGTAAAACATACCTCACATTTCTGCGACATGTGCTGCCAGACCTGTTAAACGTTGTTCCTCCACGCATCCGGCGGGTCATGTGGTTCCAGCACGATGGAGCGCCAGCCCATTACGTACGAGACGTCCGCAACTATCTGGACATCACATTTCCGAACAGATGAATTGGTCGAGGTGGTCCTGTTGCTTGGCCTGCTCGCTCGCCAGATCTTTCACCCCTCGATTTCTTTTTTTTGGGGGACAATTGAAGGCTCTTATGTATGAGACACCCATTGAATCCCCCGAGGAACTGGTCGCCAGACTTTCCGCCGCTGTAGGGGAAGTGCTCGAAAAGCCTGATGTTTTCGCGAATGTTCGCCGTTCCATTCTTCGCCGTTGTTCTGCGTGCATAACCTCTGGTGGTCACAATTTTGAACATTTATTGTAATTACATGTTAATAAATATGCTTTGGTAACATAATCTTAATTTGTGTCTGTTTACCTCGTATCACAGCACACAATGTGTGGACATGGTAAACTGAACTGTGCTCAGGAGTAGAAATTTCAAACCCCTCTCCCCAGAAACTTAACCACGTCTAACGATTCAGATTTTGGGCTGAAAATTTAAGTCTAAGCTTTAGAAAGCATTTAATGAGACACAAAAAATAACGGTATAAAATAGTTGTTCGTTACTCCAAAGTCTAAAGCGCCCTCTATCGGAATTTTTTGAAAATTTTCTTTAAAATTTATTTTCAAGAAAATACTGACATAAAGAATAATTTTAGCAAAACGCGGCAGTAGTTAGAGCCTAATCTACGACACAAAGATCGGGAATAACTGATTTTTGTTCTGGGGGGAGAAGGGTTTCAAATTTCAGATTTCAGTTTACGCTACTTAACTACTCGTTAGGACTCAGATTTTTAGATCAAAATTTAAGTTTAAGTCTAAGCTTTCGAAATCATTTAAAGAAATACAAAAAATAACGTTAAAAAATAGTTGTTTGTTACTCCAAAGTCTAAAGCGCCCCCTATCGGCATTTTTTGAAATTGAACTTTAAAATTTTATTTCAAGAAAATACTGGCATAAAGAAAATTTTTTGCAAAAACCGCAAACGAATCGACCAATTTTTCCATTTTTTATAATCATTTGAAATTTCGGACCCTAAACTTTAATGCCCCCTATCTCCTTGGGAATACGTCTGGGACCCTTAGTCTCCTATTTAATATTATTTGTCTTTAAGTGTACTATAACCCCTTAAAGTTCTGCCCATCTTTTATGAATCACCCTGTATATATATATATATTATTATGAATGGATATATATATATATATAGGGGAAGATGGGGATACTTGAGCCATTTTTTGAATTTTAATTTTTTTAAATTTTTTATATTTTTTTAGAATAAAACAAAATATTGAAAATGAAAATTTGATATTTTTCCTTCAACTAAAAACCACTTTCAATAAATTTTGAACTATTTTTCTATGTATAATAAATGTTTATTTTTTGTTTTACATCATGGCTCAAGTATCCCCATGGCGGGGATACTTGAGCCATAGTGAAGGGATACTTGAGCCACTACGGAAAAATACCTACAAAAGTAATTTTTTTCGCTTTATTTTTGCACAAACATTTTACAGAATGATAAATTATGAAACGTAAAGTCTTTCAAAACCAATTGAGAAAACAAAGCTAGTAATACGATCATTTTTTGTCGTTAAAACTGGTTGTCGAAAGATAATTTGAACTTGAGTTATAACGACGGTAGAAACATCCTCAGTTCAGAGCCATTTAAATTTGGAATCTGCAATTCTTCGGACAAATTTCATTTTCAAAATATTAAGCACTTATCCAACAAATATTTTTACAGTTTTCTTTCTGGCATATTTTATTAGTAACCAACCATCAATAGAAGGTTTTCTTTCACATCATCACCATCATTGACAGAATTTTCCTCTAATGATATTGTCGAACTCATGCTTTTAGTTTAGTAGCTGTCCAAATTTAAGCCAGATGTAGCATTCTACTATTTCAAACACTTTTTTGATTTCACAGGAAAAGATTTTGTCTTCCTCTTTGGCTCCATGTAGGTAAGTTTGAACTGGGATTTTTGTTGCTTTTCTTGTTTTTGTGCGCTCTTTTTACCAATTTTTCTTCAATTTTCTTAGTTAAAAAAAAGTTACAGCAACAGAGGTTACGATTTCAATATAAAATACTAATCTTAATATGTTATATTAAAAAATAAATATCTTAATATGTTGGACCTAACTAATTAAAGTATTAGAGATTATAGCCAGTAAAACCATTTTAAAAAGTTATTTTCATTTAATGAAAGTTAAATTGAAAACTATGTTTACATTTATCTAGACAGGCTATTTTGTTAGTCAAATCGAAAAATAAAATAGACATTTTCATTTAAAAAATATACATTTTTAAACATTTTTAGGTCGTTATTTTTTTAAGAAAAAAAAATAAAATGAAAAATTATTCTCCCTTTTCTCCAGAAAAATATCTATTAGTGAATATAAGGATGGAATTTTATTTTTTGTTTGTTTCACCCATGTTTAATTTCTAGTGGGGATGGTTCAGACATGGCTCAAGTATCCCCTCTCTCATTGGCTCAAGTATCCCCACTATCACTATTTTTGTTTCCCAGAGTTTTACTAAATAAAGCATGCAGCAATTAGAACTATTTTAGACTCAAAATACAATTGAAATTATGCTTATTGATTGTATGTATATAGTTGCAACGTTAAACAAAACTTTGATTACAAAAAAACAAAAAAACCATTCACCCAAATATTTACTTCAGATAGGCAAAAGACAACTATTAATCACTATACTTTCAAAATGGTACCAAGATGTGTGATTTCTTTTTTACGTGTTCAGAACTATAAATATGTTATCATATTGGCAGTTTTAGAAAGAAAAATTAACCAACTGTAGAGATAATAGGGGTGGCTCAAGTATCCCCTATGCTCAAGTATCCCCATTCTCCCCTATATATATATATATATATATATATATATATATATATATATATATATATATATATATATATATCCATTTCATGGCATATTTAGCGATTTAAATCAAAAGTGTTAAAATTTATATAAGTCCATAAACTTTCGATATTGTATGATTTCAATTCAAAATATGAAATTTAAGATGATATTGTGAAAGCATATAAAATATGCAATGTCAAAAATTTCTTCGAAATGTACTCGTCAAATTAATTTATCATTTGAAAATTGAACATTCATGTTTGCATTTCATAAATAGAAAATTGAAATCAAGCACTTTATTTGACACTCTGCAATTTCATGAAATGCATATTTACTCCATTGCATTTGGATTCTAGATAACAGGAAGATACATTTATGCAAAACTGTCCCGAGGATGCCATGTGAATAAATGAATACTTATTGATGCATGAGATGAGATCACTTTAGGAGGAATTTATTGATGATAATAGAGCTGGAGGAAAGCGAGAGGTTAAAATTTTGCTTTAAAAATCATTAAATTATGTGAATTACAATAACAATGATTAATTTAATTAATGTGTTAAGAAAGACGAACTAAAGGGAAAGCTGCGACAATGAAATATTTTAAACACTATAAATTGGGAAATATTTTAAAAACTATAAAATAAAAAACATAAAAAAATATAGAGTGAAATATATTTTTTTAATTGGTTAGCTTCACATTCCAATTAAATTATAACAATATGACAATATGCTTAAAAATTAATTCTGAACAGATTCTATAGTTCAAATATTTTTTCTGTAGCTATATATTAATAAGAAAAAAGTGAAAAAATTACAATTTTTTTCACAAACGATCATAAAGTTATGCGTAATTTTTAAAACATACATTGAATTCTTATAAACAAAATTATTATTATTTCTTTTTATAACTGTTATTACTTTTATTCCTATTATATATTAAGGATCTAAATAATAAAGCTGAATATGATCATAAGATTTATAATATTCATTAGCTTTCCATTTTGAATATAATCCACAACTACTTTATCATTCCAATGAAACACGTCAAGTTTATGATATCATAAAAATTCACGAAATGAAGTAATGTTTTACCATTAGAGGAAAAAATTAGTTGCTCAAATGGCATGGTAAAATACCTTGATTATTATTCATTTAATAATTAAATACAATAACAAAACTACAAGAAATTCTTTTCTATTTGTTTATTATAATAAGAAGTAGGAAATCATCAGCTTGCTATTGCACGATTTCCATTCAAAATATCGAATTTAGTAGGATATCTACAAGAAATTAAAGTACAAGAAATTCTTTTCTATTTGTTTAATATAATAAGAAGTATGAAATCATAAGCTTTCTATTGTACGATTTCCATTCAAAATATCAAATTTAGTATGATATCTACAAGAAATTAAAGTACAAGAAATTCTTTTCTATTTGTTTAATATAATAAGAAGTAGGAAATCATAAGCTTTCTATTGTACGATTTCCATTCAAAATATCAAATTTAGTATGATATCTACAAGAAATTAAAGTAGAAGAAATTCTTTTCTCTTTGTTTAATATAATAAGAAGTAGGAAATCATAAGCTTTCTATTGTACGATTTCCATTCGAAATATCAAATTTAGTATGATATCGTGAAAACACATGAAATAAAGTCATATTCTAAATGTCAACGACTAGCACAAGAAATGCCCTCGTCGAATTAATTCACGATTTCAAAACCGAACGTTGAAGCTTGTAGTTAATAAGTAAAATTTAGAATGCAAGCAATTAATTCTACTCTTTTACAATTTCATTAAATGAATGTTTACTTCATAATGTCTGATTTTGAATAGGGGGAAGTTAACATTATGCAAAATTGTCCGCAAGATACCATCTGAATAAATGAATATATATTGAAGCACTAGAATCATTTTAGAAAGAATTTAACAGAATAAAGGTAATGGTGGTTGTGGTGTGTGTGTGTGGGGGGGGGGGGGCAGACACGGAAAATCATATTAAAATTTCTATTTAAAAATATTATAATATTTCTGCAATGCACTGTCTAAATTATTAATTGATATATAATTTTTATATCACTGTTGATAATTCAAATATCACCTTTATCATTCAGAATAAAGTATCAGATTAAGCACTGGACACTTTTAAACTCCACTTTGTGTCTGTACCTAAGGATGGAAATCGATTTTTAGTTTACTTTCTGATTAGCAAGGATTGTAAAAAGTATCTAGAAAGGTACAGTAATATCCAGCGTATAATATTTCGCCCTTCTGATACCATAAATAACATTGAAATTTACGGGTTCGCTTTATACTTATAACACACCGAATGTAAAAATAATAAGTTTAAAAATAAGGAAAAATTAGTATAAAAATAGTTTTAATAATTAGTATTTTTTTTCTTATAAATAGCAGCTTTAATGATTTTATTTGTATTACTTAATTGAATTAGGATTTAGCCAGTAAGTAAGAGAAAAATATGACATTTTATTTCATGTCATGAGTAAGAAGTTGGAAATCGCACATCAAGCGTAGCAAATGATGTGTGTTCGTACTATCACGAATTTTTCTATAACGTCATAGTTTTTAGATTAATTCGCCATTTTTCAACAGCAGTTTTAGGTTGAAGCTAGAAATTCAGGGTAACAATTCTATTTTAAATATTTAAATACATATGTAAACACTTTTAGAAATTTTTCTAGGGGAATTAAAAAGGTGTTCGAAAATTACTGCACCTTTCATATATTTAAGCAGCAGTCTTTGCTTAAAGCTAGAAATTCAAACTTATGAATTTACTAAAAAAAATGTTAAATGCAGTACATTAGCTATTTTAGAGCTATTTCGCTTGTTGTGTTCGCCATCGAATTTCAGCTGAAATATGTAAAATTATATGAATAAGACAAAAATATTGGATATTTGATTAGATGTTATTTATTATAATAAATATTGTTATTATTACTATTCTTTCATCTTTGCTAAATATATTTCTTTGATTTAAAATTCTTTTAAAAAATACTACCAATATAGCGAGTGAAGAAGGCTGGAAAAATTTATATAATGTATTACGTTCCATTTTGAATATGATCCAAAACTATTTTATAATTCCTATTAAACATGTAAAACTCAAGGTTCTAAAAGTTCACGAAATACAATGACATTTCATTTTTTAGTAAAATATTAGGATTGTTCAAAACCCATAGAAAAATATCAGCTTGATAATTATTACTTTTTTTTAACTTTACAAAAAAAAAAAAAAAAAAAAAAAAAAAAAAAAAATTGGATTTATGAAAATTTTCGAAATTCAGTTTTCGACGGATTTACAGGTTTTGGAGGCCAGAGAATTCGAAAAACATGTTTTTGTAAAATACCTGTCAGTGAGTCTGTGAGTCTGTGAGTCTGTATATGACAAACAATTTGTGGGCACTCTATCTCAAGAACTAATGCGCAGAATTTCACAAAACTCTATATTCTGTTAGATCTTGGTATAAACTAGATCTGATTAGTTTTTGGTACATATCGCTCAGCAGGGGATGCTGCTATGCTGCATTTTTCACAATTTACACAAAGTCATATCTCAAGACATGGAGCATAGATTTTCATAAAAGTTTAGTTTCAGTTAGTACTTAATATAACATGGAGCTGATGACATTTTAGTGCAAATCGCTCAACAGGTATGGTGATGCCATGGTTTATTATTCGTGATTATTGCAATAGCTTCATCTCATAAACTAATGCACGGAATTTCATAAAACTTTAGACTCTGTCTGACCTTGATATAAATTATTGAGTTATAGGAATAGTTTTTGGTGTGTATTACTCAACAGATGGCGCTGGTATGCTGCATTTTTTACAATTTCCACGATAACTATATCTCAAGAGCTAGAGCACGGATTTTCATAAAAACGTTATATTTAGTTAGTACTTTATATAAAATGGTGTTGATGACGTTTTGGTGGAAGTCGCTCAACAGGTGGCGCTACTTCTGCATTATTCGTAATTATCGCAATAACTGCATCTCAAGAACTAATGCATGAAATTTTCTAAAATTCCAGATTCAGTTAGTCCGTGATATATATTAGTGCTTTAAGTTTTTGGTGTAAATTGCTCAAAAGATAGCGCTTCTATGCTGCATCCATCACGGTTTCATAATAAATGTATCTCAAGAACTACATGGATTTTCATCAAACTTTAGATTCAGTTAGTACATGATGAAATGTCGATTCTGATTAATGTTTGTTGTACATCATCCAACATATGGTTCTGCTGTTACGCAGATATATATATATATATATATATATATATATATATATATATATATATATATATATATATATTTAAGATTTTGCAATATCTCTATTTCAAAAATGAATGCACGGATTTTCATCAAATTTCAGATTCAGTCATAAGTTGACATAACTTATTGCTGACTAAATTTTGGTTTAAACTACGTAATTAGGGACTGCCATGCTACATTTTTTAGGAAGTATTAACATGCATAGGATAGAAAAAAGTTTTGAGATTGACACATCTGATCAGTTTGTTTTAAGTAATAAAACTAATCATAGTTATAACAATCACATAAATCATATGCTTTCCATATTGGGTATAAGCCATAGAATTAAATCATGTCTATTCAAAATATTAAATTTACGATGATATCGTGAAAGCACACGAAATGCAGTGACGTTCCATCATTATAAAATAATCTAAGGGCCCTTCGACTGGTACACGAAATATCCTCGTCGAATTAGTTCATGATTTCAATATCAAACGTTGAAGCTTGTACTTAATAAATAAAATATCGAATGCGAGCAATTAATCCTATACTCCAACATTTCTTGAAATGCATGTATACTGTATAATATCAGATTTTGAACAGGAACATTGTGCAAAACTGTCCAGAAAATCCATTTGAATAAATGAATATTTATTGATACATGAGATGTGATCGCTTTAGGAAGAATTTAACGGAAAGAGTGCTGGGGGGAAACGAAAAATGTTAAAATTTTGCTTTAAAAAAATCACTAAATTTCTGCGCTGGATGAACTAAATGTTTAAATAATAAGAAATTTTAATAATACTGTGCACAATTCAGATGTTTCCATTCAAATGTTACCATTTCGATGAAATGTTCGCTTGATAATTTTTTACTTTTGTATATCGTTACAAGAAGAAAGAATTGGATTCGTGCAAATTTTCGAATTCTGGATTTTGATGTTTTAGTGAAAGAGGACCCCAAAAAAAAACATGTTTTTACAAAATATCATGTGAGTCTGGCTGTCACTCTGTATGTGACAAAAATTTTGTGGGCGCTCTATCTCAATGTCTCTATCTAATGCACGGAATTTCACAAAACTTTAGATTCAGTTAAAGCTTAATATAAACTGGAACTGGTTAGTTTTTGGTGTATATCGCCCAAAAGGTTCACTGCTATGCTGCCTTTTTCACGAATTAATCAGTAGCAATATCTCAAGACTGATTTTCATAAATCTTCATATTCTTTCAGCACATGATATGATATGGTGTTGATTAGCTTTTGGTGTAAATTTCCCAACAGGTGGAGCTGATATGCAGCATAATTTATGATTATCACAATAGCTTTATCTCAGAAACTAATGCACAAATTTTCATCCAACCTCAGATTCAGTTAGTCCCTGATGTAAATTAGTATTTTTTAGTATTTGGATTAAATTACTTAACTAGAGGCGCTTCTATCCAGATTTATTTCTTATTTCTTCAATGATTTGAAATAGTTCAAAAACTTACGCAGGGACTTTCCTCAAACTTCAGATTCAGCCAGAACTTGACATAAATTATTAAATTTTATTGTAAAGCACTTATCTGGTGACGCTGCTATGTTTCATTTTTCTGGAAGTATTAACATGCATTATATAAAAAAGTTTTTCGATGACCATATCCCACTATTTTATTTTTATTTTGCTCATCTTGGTTTTTGTAAGATAAGATGGAATTTTGTATTCTATTTTTAACTCTCTTTATAATAGGCATGAATTATAAAAATTATATTTAATTGTAATTAATTTTTCAATTAATTATCAGGAGTGAAATTACTCTTGAAATTATTGAATATTTAATACGCGACTATCACATTGCTAACAAAACGTAGAACCAACCTAGCGAAAAATCCTGTCCAAGCCTGGGATCAATCCCGAAACCCACTGAATAGCGCTCCTTCTCTACCTTTAAGCTACGAGGACAATGACCATTTCAACTTTACATTTTTTGATAAGGCTTCAACTGCAGCTCAAGGTGAAAATGTCAACATGAACACACAAAGCTATGCCACAAAAAGCTGAGCATTGTCCTCGTAGCTAAAATGGAAGGCTATTCCAAAGTTTCCGGGTTTGATCCTAGGCTTGGACATTTTTCACAATGTTGTTTCAATGCCTCCTTAGCAATGTGATAGTCACATATTAAATATTCAATAATTTCAAACGTAATTTCACTGCTGATAATTAATTGAAAATTAACTATAATTAAATATGTATTCACCGATGTTGGATTTGTTTGTATCTCATGTCACGCCACAGTTTATAAAATTATTTACAGAGGTATGTGTACGATGACAATAGAACATTTTCATATTTTCATAACATTATTATGTATTAATAATATAAATGTCAACCATTTTTCGGTTGATAGCCACACGCTGCTTCACTGCTATCACTGTTAAATCGCCAAAAATAATTTATGGTTACAATTTTATACTAGTTACAAACACGGGTTTAATTTGTCAAATGATATCGAACGATATCTCTTGAGTAGTAGGTGGGGAGTTCTTTTTTTTTATATTGTTATCATTTTTCGTCAAACAAAAATTTTCTACTTTCATCTGTAACATGTTCTTTATATCAAAATAGTGTCTTACATTTTTTTTTGTTATCAGTTTTTATATAAAGATTAATATTATAATTATTAAATTATTGTTATTATTCATTATTATTAAATTATTATTAATTTCATTAAATTATTATTAAAATCATTAAATTATTATAATTTATTTAATTCCAAAATATTGATGTAGCAAAAGGTTTAGCATTCTTATTCTTCTGTCATATGTATATAAATATGGAATTTGTTGTTCGGGAAATCAACTGCAAAGTATGTTTGAAATGATACTTGTTGTGTTTACTGGTAAATAAATGAAAAAGAATGTATCGAATTTTTTAGTTGATAGGAAGTTCTGTCTGCCTAACAGCCCAATCCATGGGGCTAGTCCAAAGACCTTATTACCGTAATTTCCTGCGTATAATCCGCGGATCAAACAATCATTTTTAGCCCTTTTTTTATATAAAATACAACTCTTTATATTGCAGTAAATATTTGGCTTCGTTTACTAAATAAAATTTTTGTGTCGGAAAAGAATTGTTTGATCCGCGGACTATACGCAGGAACTTACGGTACTGTTGAATAAATTACGTAACAAAAAACTATTATTAAATATTTTTAAATTGTAGCTATTTCATTTAAGTATTATTTGATATGAAGTTATTTCATGTGCAAATGATATTTTATTGACTTCTCTTTGCTTGAATCAATAAAGTATACAAATAATAAATGCATAACCATATCTGTACATCACTACAAACAAAATTTTAAAAAATCAAAAAAAGAAAATTTGATTCTTAGAAAATATTAATGATATCATTACGACAGGAAGTGGTTGGTGGTCGTCTAGAAATGATAATTTGCGATATGGTAAACCGAAGGAGAGTGTCCAAAATTACAAAAAAGTTATTAACGTTATATACGTATAGCTGCCAATTTTTTTTAATCAAGTATTATCCAATAAGATCATATTTAAATTATATTTTATATAATTTCTACAAAATAGTTATCAAATATATATATATATAATTTTTCATATATAATGCCTACTAAAACTGTTCAGGTCTTCAAGGGTTAAATAATGATTACTTTTTTTTGCTGCAACCATGTCTTAACAAAAGGAACAGTGAAAAAAATACATTTTAAATAAAGGTACTAGCGCAATCTTTCTACCAAGCTTTTAAAAAAACAATGATTTTTCCATAATTCAGTTTAGAGACCTCTCCAAATCATTGCATTTTGCAAATGTCGACTTGATTATTATAAACTTTTATTTAACAGGTTGTTTTTCGTATGTAAAGATTTGATTTTGAAACCGATTTATGACCCACTTCCTGATTAGCAAGAATTGCAAAAATTGTGTCCAAAGATATAGTTTCAATGACAAAACAAACATTTTAATGATTTCTGAATATAATTATAACATTAATAACTTAATTTTAAGGAATGTTTCAATTAGTCTGCCACATAGAGGAAAAATAGTCAAATATTTTTATGGGTACGACTCTATCGAACTTACAACAATGTACTATATTGCCCCCACCCCTCAAAGGCCAAATCACAGTGAAGTTACAATAACGAAATATTTTAATAAAATACCATGAAGTAGAAAAAATAAAGAGTGCAATTTGTATATTTAAAATATGCTTTAATCAATTAATAGTATCATATTAATTGATCAGATTAAGTATCATATTAATTAGTTAAATTATAATTATACGCTAACAAATCAATTTAGTAAAGTAGATTTTTTTTTTCCTTTCTGTTACAAAATCGAAAAAAAAAAAAAGAAAGAAAGAAAGAAGGCATAAATTACAATTTTTGGGGTTTTGTACTTATAAAGTGAAAACGGAACCATGAAAAAAATCATTCCTGTGTCCGTCTGTCACAGCCATTTTACTCATGAATTATAAAACATGGAAAGCTCAAATCGGGGGAAGTAACAAAGACTATTGATCCGCATATTTACAGATTATTAAACTTTTATGAATTATGAATATATTTAGGAGGGGGAGTAGGGGACTAAATAAATTACTTGAAGAAGAAGGATGTTTCCTTTGTATATCGTGTGGGATATCTTGGGAAAGCTTTCGTTACGCTGAGCTCGAAAATATATTTCTTTTAATTTTAAGAATTATATTTTCAGAGATATCGCCGAAAATATGGTGCAAAAGTATGTTTCCCCCATCTAATTCCGATTCCACTGAAATTAAAAATATGAAAACAAATAGAGGTTACAAATGCTACGTTAAATATTGCAGGAAAAGTATAGCGATTTCTCTAGGTCAAATAGTTTTTGAGGTAATCTTATTTTTCTGTTACACACATAATTCGATTTGTGGTCAAAGATGTCCAAGGAGTGTTGGAGTAACTTATCGTAACAGATGTACAAAAGTGTTGTTCATAGTGATTTTTGAAAAAATTCGTCGATAATTAGCCAGATATTGACATTTAAATACACGGACTCATAAAAAATGAGTTATACAATATAACAATATTTCAAAATAATTATGACATAAATAACGAAGGGAGCGGCGTACTCTGCATACTATCGGCTTTTGAAGCCTAGATAACAATTTTTAATAATATATTTGTATAATGCAATACCTAGAAGCAGTATGAAAGCAATAAACTTCATATTTTTGCAAATTTACTAATTTAATTATAATTAATCGCATATATCAGGGTTCGTACGTATAAGAAAGTTAAAATATATACATCCATTTTAGTACCAGGATTTTTTTAAGTATTATTTGCCTTATTTAAAGAAAAATATTCCTTTCTACGGGTATAGCCGCCATTACATTACAAATTTTTTTGTATTAAATTATCTCTCTTTATATATTTTTTAACTCCTTATGCATGCGAACCCTTCATAAATACTATGGGATTTCGCATTAGTTTGCATTGAGAGGGTCTCTCATTACGACTCTTGTATATTTAAAAGTTAATTAAAATTCTATCTGGAAAACCACACCACGGGCCAAAGTGGCTTTGCAAATTTGTGAGCTTTTTTCTACACAAGCTCTTGTAGTACAATGTTAAGTTCAAACATTGAATATCGATTTTGTGTTAGCTCCACTGGAAAAAAAAGTTACTACTATGCTGAATTTAGTTTTATAAAATGCCAAATGAAGTTTAAATGTGCACTACATTTAATTCTCAGTACCGAGTTAAGTTCCTTACAAATAGATAAGAGTAAGATTTTTAAAAAATGAATTAGCAATATTTGAAATTATTTAGCTTCTTATCTCTTTGAACGTTTATGTTATACCCATTCATACTTTTCTAGTTGGTACAACTATAACCAACCCTAATTTTTGTAGATTTTTTTATAAAGTTTTATTATTCTTTCAACAAAGATATTCTTTTAATATTACATCTCCTTCAAGATGAGAGAACTTTGCTTAATTTTCAACCTTCTACTGCCGGTTTTTCAAAACAGAAAATTCTTTGTTCTTGAATCGCGGAAATGCTCCAATTAAGGGTGTATTTCGATTCAAGCTGCTTATTTTCCGATTTATTTTTGAATTCATTATTGCTCTCAAATACACCAAACTTTCAAAATCACTTATTTGGAAAGTACACAAGGTGCCATGATTGTCAATTCTTTGATATATGCAGAAAATATTGCAAAAAATGGAATCAAAAACGGCATTTCGAACCGATTTTTCCCAAGCGAGAGTTTTTCGAACGAAAAAAAGGATCATACTGGGAAGATAATTGTTTATAACTCAAATTCTAATGAATTGAACGTAAAAAGACATCACACGGCACCTCATGCGTCCCTTCAAGAATCCCCTCAGCAAGTTTCATGTTTCTGCTTTTAAAAATGTGTCTGAAATTGCATCGGAAAACTTCGAGCTGTTGAAGGTGGAAAAGCATTTTTTCGAATACACCCTTAAATGAGATAAACTTTACAATAGAAAATAACTGGTGGGAATAATGAAAGATTCTGAGAATTTTAAGTGGCACGCATACCAGACACTTGTCCCCAAGGGATTAATAATACATATGTTTATTGCACGGTATCCTCTTATCCCGAGTAATGCTCGCACTTCACCGTTTATATATATATATATATATATATTACCATTAAAAGTAGACAACATTCACCAATGGATTTTATCAATAAAACAATAAACCAAAACGAAGAATTAGAATTGAATTGAATTATAATAAAATAAAAAAAATAGTGTAACGAGTAAATCTGAAAAAATAAATAAATAAAATGAATGCAAACGGAATTTGTAGCCCCAAAAGCAGAATCATCAGGCCCCAAATGCTCTGGAACTACAAATAAAGTGTACGGTTTCGTCCACGTATTAACCATGAAATAGCAAAATAATACGTATTTGGGGCTACCAGCACACAAAAACCAAATTATAAAACAAGGAACAAAGATATTTTACAAAAAAGGAGTTGAAAGTAAGTAAAAATAATAGTTATCCATAACAAACAAAAAAGATAAAGCTGAATGGAAATATAATTGAACCGGAGAAAATAATTAATAATCGATATTAACATAAAATTAAATTAATAAAATAATTAAAATTAGAATTAAGAGATAACATTCATATTAACATATAACTTAAAATACCATTTTGTTACTTTAATCAGTAACATTTATTAGCTATTTAACTATAGATATAACTAGACAAATATCCATATATTGGTGTCAATTAAACAGTTTAAAAATTATGTTAAAAGAAATAACCCACTCTCAATTATATATATATATATATACATATTTTTAAATAATTAACTTTTGCGTTTTTATCCAGACAACATCACCCTCTTCCGTACTCTAACATTTACCCACCCAACCAACCTATATATATTTTTTTTATTACTTTTTAACATTTTTAATTTTTTATTATTATTTTCATGTTTTATAATTTTTTTTATACATTTTTTACACAAAGAATTAATTATAAGATCATGTAATATCTAATTATAAATTAAAGAATATATGATTTTTTTAGGATAACCATTATTTATAGCATCATATACAAGCTTTTTAATATTAGTATTAATTAAATGGGAAGAACATAGACATTTTATTCTATATAAATGGTTAAGTATTATATTACGATATACAGAATTATGAAGACATGATTTAAAATTAATAAAGGTATTAACTTTAAAATTAAATTCTTTCCTTTTGTCATAAATATCAGTTATAAATTTGTTCTCTTTTAATATAATTTTAATATCTAAGAAATTGATTGTATTATTAAAAAGTAAGTTTTTTGAAAGTTCTAGATTAGAAGGATAATCAACAGGGAATTGAGATATACAGATGTTATCAGTATCAATTAAAATTACATCATCTATATATCGATATAAATGTATTTTATTATTTAAATAATGACGTTCATAGTAATATAAGTCAGATAATACACTAGATGTACTATCACCTTGTGGTATACCAACATTTTGAATAGATATATTGTTATCATGCATGATAAAATTATTATAGATAATGGAATTGGTTAAGGTATGAAAATAATCAGAATCGATGTTATGTGATATATTCAACTCGTGTTGATATTTTTTAGAAAGCTCATTTATGATTTTATGTAAATCCGATAAATGGATATTATTAAATAAATCTTTAAAATCATAAGTAGTGATATTTTTTATACATTTAAGATTTTTCATAATATGGACCAGTTCATAACTATTTTTTATGCAATGTGTATTATCACTTTTTTTTGTAATATTATATATTTGATTAAGAATTACTAATAGAAATTTGTTAGCAGCATTATTATAAGTATTGCAACCAATTGTAACAGTTCTGAATTTAACAGGATGCTTATGAAATTTGGGTATAAGTACTAGATAAGGATATTTAAAGTTAGTAGGGTTAATGTCTAATAATTTATAGAATCCTTTAATTTTACGATTATTGGCAAGTAAGTTGTCATTAATTTTTTGGAATGTGTTATTATTAGATATACTAAATTTAAGCAGTTGATGATAATAAGATTTACAAATAATTGCATAATTAGTTGGAGATTTATCAACATAAGTTGTTACAAAGTTTTGTTGTAATTTATTGATTTGCTATTTATTGTTTGTTTCAGTTAGGAATTTATATTAATAAACTGACAGCTTAGAAATATCGAAAAGTGGAAAAAAAATAAAATTTATTTTTTATGTATAAGAATCGATGATCCATGGAGACTGAATAAATACATTTTTGTGACACTTTTTTACGATTTTTTATTTATTTTTACTTTTTTGCATCACAAAAATCCAACTCTCTTTCGACCAGGGATCCAAATGTGGATAAGAGATTTCACCATTTGATGGCGCACCAAAATTTGGTTCAAACTAGGACATGATTTTTAACAGTGATAGAGCTACCATCACAGGATACCTTATAAAATATAATACCAGTTAAAACTACGAAATTCAAAATGATTTAAAATTCACGAAATGTTGTGGTGTGTAATCATTAGATGATCAATGAGATTTGTCGAACTGGCATAGTAAATTGTAAGATTTATTGTTACCTGTTTTAAATAATAAAATTTCTTCTAGTGATAATTAAATATTACATGAAGCATAAGCTCTCCATATTGAATTAAACCACATTATTTTAGCATTTAATTACAAAATGCCAAATTTACGATGATATCGTTAAAGCACACAAAATAGCAGTGGCGTATCATCGATAAAGAGTCATCTAAGAGCCCTACAAGTGGGTATGAGGAAGTTCCTCTTTGACATGATTCATGATTTCAAAAATAATCGTTGATGCTTGTGCTTTGAGAGTAGAATTTTGATTTCGAACACTTAATTCTACATTCCGTATTTTTCTGTGATGATGTTTGTTTCTTAATGTAGAACTTTTAATAGGAGAATAATAATATTATGCAAACCTGTTCAAATTATATCATCTGAATAAATGAATTTTTGTTAGTTTATGAGATGTGATCACTTTAGAAGAACTGTAGGGGAAGAAAGATTTGAAAAGGGGGGGGGGGATAAAATTGTTTAAAATTTCCCGCTTCATAATATGACTGTGTGTATTGCAATAAGTAAATAATTAATTGAAAAATCAGGTAGAAAAGCGATGATGTTTACAGGCAATTAAGGAATATCATACGTCATTCATTTTAATGAAAGTCGATTTTCATCGTTCACTCCTCTTCACATATAAACGACTTCAACTGTACTTTTTCAAAAGACTTTTGTGTTTGTAAACATCTTGTATATAGTATGCAAGATTGATTGTATGCTCTTATGGAAGCTAAAGAGTACACTACAAAATAGTAGATACCATTTACTTCATAAGGTAATATTATTGCGTAAAATAAAATATTGTAATATTTTGAACAAATCTAAATATTATCCTAATATTTTTATGTGTTTCAGAAAGCTGTATATCAAATTTATTGTGCTGTATTTTATATTTGTTAAAATCTTATCTAAAACATTTTAGGTTTAACTCATACGAAATTTAATTGCATTTACTTAGTATCAAAAATTAATAAATGAAAAATAATTTTTTCTTATTACTTTTTCTCTATTATTCTAATGTTTTGAATATTGAGCTGAATAATTTGTGTGTTTACTGCATTTTTTGTGTGTTTTCTGCCTTATACAATATCTGTGATTGTTATACAAATCAGCCTATGCTATAGATAACAATAACAACATACTAAAATGATATCACAGTTATCGTCTTATAAACCCAAGTTTAACCTTTCAAACCTTCGTATTATTTTGCGGGGCCTATAAAATTACTGTAAACGCTATGTATATCCTCTTCAACAAACAATATAATTTAGAAATCGCGCATTTAACACATATTCGTTTAATCAATAGTTTCTTAAAATCACTTCAACAATTTGTTTTATAAATTTTTTTCATATGGATTTTATATAAGAGAGATTAGATGTTATAAAACAAACAGACCCTGACCAATGTATCCGAACTAACTCCATAATCTACTGGATGAATTTTTTCTTGTTGACACAATTGGAAATGCCGTTTTCTTGGACTCATTTATATGTAAGATATATCCATGTAACGAAATTTTTTAAGAATAAAATTTTGCATTATTATGCTATTTCGGGCGCAAATATTGTGAATGGTGCATTTTTATCTTGAGTACGGTAGGCTATTCTATCGTTGCTTAAAGAATCGTAGCTACCATATCAATAATTTAAAACCTTTTCCGGCTCAGTGGTCCCGTTGTGGGGCTAACTAGTTTTAATTCCAGATTTACAAACAGCATCAAGAACACATCTATACTAATAAAAGAATAAAACGCTCTGTCTGTCTGCGTGCGTGCGTGTGTGTGTGTCTGCGATGGCTAGCAAAATCTGTAGCATGTGCGAGGCTCAATTTTTTTTTTTTTTTTTTTTTTTTTTTTTTTTTTTTTTTTTTTTTTTTAGAGTAGCCCCAAATCTCTCCTGATGTACCTGAGCTTCAGAGTTTCGAAATTCCAATTATCAACTGAGTAATTAATTAAAATCGAGAGGTCACTCATCTTTTTCTTTAAATCATCTTTTTCCCAATTTTTTCCCTTTTCGTTTCTTTACGGTTGGTTGGTTGCATAAAATTTTCGCGAAACCAATTTGAGATTTTGACCTTTCAAAAGTGACTGTTTTTTTTTTCCAAAGACATTTAAAATTCATAGGCTGGCAAAATGTCAGTTTTACTTAGGATTTTTGAACACAGTTGTTGTACGCCAGATTGTTGGTACTTCGTACATGAGAATCACTATTAAAAATATGATCCATTTGCTGAAGCGTCTCTCCACAGCTTTTATAAAATATCTCTTTTATGACCAATGAGAATTCTTCATAGCACAGTAAAATAACCGTTTTCTATAAAAGCGGTGGAGTGATGCTGCAGCAAATGGGTCAAATTTTTAACAGTGATGTATGTGTGGTTAGGTATGTTGCAGTATACATATATATATGTATGTATGTATACACGAGGCTTTTTTAGCAGTTATTTTAAATCATTGATTAAATTTGAATGCATTTTATTTCATTTAAAGTTTTATTATGCCTTTAATTTGTTTTTAAAACAAAAGTGAAATGTCTGTTTGGCGTACAATTGTTCGAATCGGCAGACGATTCTTACACAATAATAAATTATCAAATAACAAAGTAAATTATACATCAAAAATAGTCACTGAAATAATTGTAGCAAAACATAATGTTTAGGCGTATTAACACATAACCCGATCCCAATCCGAAAAAAAAAACAGATCATACTTCGATCCAAGTAAGACAAAAATTCCATGAGCATAAACCCGAGCCAAATCTAAAAATTCCATTTGGAAAAAACTTTGGATTTGATATCTGGCCCGAACCAAATCTGAATTCCACAAAAATATTCAAATGAAGCATAACCCAATCCGAACAAGGAAAAATAATGTTCGTGTATATGCAACCCGACCCGAACCTAAAAATTTTCTTTGAAAAAGCCTGAAAAATGACCAGAACGAAATCTGAAATCGATAAAAATATTCCAAAGAACTATAACCCGATAAGTGTGACAAAATAATTTTCGTGAACATAAACCCGACTCGAACCTAAAAAATTCCATTTGAAAAAAAACTGAAATTTTATGCAAACTACATCTGAATCCGATCAAAATATTCAAAAGAACTATAACCGGATTCGAATAAGAGAAAATAATTTTCGTGGACATGAACCCGATCCGAACCTAAAAATTCCATTTGAAAAAAATACCTGAAATTTGAAGAGAACTAAATATGAACCTGAGAGAAATATTCCAAAGGACCATACCCGGATCCGATCAAGACAAAAAATTTCCATGAACATGAACCCAATCCAAGCCTAAAAAATTTCTTTGAAAAAATCTCGAAATCTGAACTGAACTAAATCTAAACCTCGCAAAAATATTCCAGAGAAGCGTATCCTTATTCGAACAATACAGAATAATTTCCGTGGATGCGCAACCCAACCTGAACCTAAAAATTTCATTAAAAACCCCGAAATCCGAACAGAACGAAATCTGAACCCGACAAAAATATTCCAAAGGCCCAAAACCGGATCCGAGCAAGACAAAATAATTTCCCTGGACATGAATCCAACCCGAACCTTAAAAATCAATTTGAAAAAATTCCTGAAATCTGAATAAAACAAAATCTGAATCCGACGAAAATAGTCCAAAGAACTATAACCAGATCCGAATAAGACAATATGATTTCTATGGACATGAACCAAATAAAAAAAATTGTAAAACAAAATCCCGAAATTTGAACCAAACCTTATCTGAACCTGACAAAAATATTCCAGAGAAGTATAATTTCATTCGTAATATATAAAATAAATTCCATGAAAATACAATCCAACCCGAACCTAAAAATCCTATTTGATTTTAAAAAAACCACGAAATTTGAATTGAACCGAATCTAAACTCAACAAAAATATTCCAAACAACCATAACCGGATCCGAAGACGACAAAATAATTCCAATGGACATGTATCCAATACGAACCTAAAATTCGGATGTTCTACAAAACATAATGCGCTCCGTGGCGGTGGAAAGTGAAACTAAGTAATTTGTTGCGCGTGATAGTTAAGATATTTTGTTTATAGTTAGCGTTAAGTTAGCACTTGGTTATGGTTTGGTAACAGTTAGATTGCAATTACGTTCCGTTGAGTCTTAGCAGAGTTGCCAACCTCCGGCTTTTGTTAATTCATGAAAACGTATTTTGAACCAGAAAATTTATTTAATTAGAAGTGTCTAGTATTAACTGAGAGGGTCATTTGAAATTTTTTTAATTTAATTGACTCAATAAATTTCTGGTTAGAAGTATAATTGTTTGATTTTTAAAAAGCCGGAGGTTGGCATGTTTGGTCTTAGGTTATATTCAATTTCCGATTAGGTTACAATTAGATCACGGTTAAGTTACAGTTAGGTTAAGGTTAAGTTGCGGTTAGGTTATGGTTAGATTATGTGTAGGTTATGATAAAGTGACGGCCAGGTTACATTTATGGTACATTTAAGTTACAGTTAGGTTACTGTTAATATACAGCTAGGTTGCAGACAAATTATGATTACGATACAATTAGGTTACGGTTAGGATTTTGTTCACAGAATGAACATTAACGGATGTTTGATTAAAAATATACACTTATCTTTGGAAAATGGCTCTGAAATTATAATACTAAATACTAACCTTTTAACTAATCATCGAGTATCGATTTCATTCACAGTATAGTTGGATTTAAAAGTGATATAATTAGTTTGAAATTCAGAATATTTCACTTGGGATATCTATGTGAAAAAAGTATTTAGTTAAGTGACTTAACAGTAATTTTTAAGGAGAAATATCAGCACGCAATCGTTAGACACATATTCCTCCCCCCCCCCCCCCCGCGTTTCCCATTGCAGTCATTTTAAGTATTTTTGCAGCTAAATATTAGTTTATTTGTTTTTTGACACAGCCAGGGGCCACGTATTTAATATAATGTATTTACACATATTTCGAGTTAAAGATAAAACCATAGAAATTTCAAGTTCCTTTAACATTACTATTACGGATCTGGGCAACGCCGGGCGGGTCAGCTAGTTTAAAATAAAAGAATTGCAAACAGTGCAAAGAGAATTAAGCAAATATTTATCATTATTATTATTATTATTACTATACGTCTAAACATTAATGAAGTCATATAGTGTATGCATCCACACATACTAACATTATTACATGTAAACAGTAACAAAACTTTTTTATTAGGCAAAATAATGCTCAATTAAAGGACATGTACTATTAATAGTACACCAGACCCGAAAGGGTTAAATACGTCACATACTCAAAATAAGTTCCGATCCAAATGTACTCAAAATTGAGTAACACTTGTACTCATTTTTAATTCTATAATCGTGTTGAAATATGAAGTAATGGCCCGCTGAACCTAAACTTTTATGTAAAAATGTACAGGCATTTATTTCCTATTCAAAATTATTAACAACAAGTTGGAAATTGCACGTGAAGCGTAGCAAATGAGGTGCGTTCGTACGATATTGAAGTTTTTAAAATATCACTCTCATATATCAATTTCATAAAATTGCAAATAGTTAATTACAATTAAAATGCGCAATAAACAATGTTCTCTCTATACTCATTATGTAATGGAATACTTTTGTGTGGCCTTGTAAATCAATAACAAAAGTTCTTTGCACAACCGATTATGCAAAATCTATATTATAATATGTACTTTATGATGCATATCAATATTATTATGTTCGAATGAGTGTAATATTATTAAAATGCATTTGAAACTTTTTTTTCCATTGAGTGTAATGTAACGGAGTACTTTTGATTGTCCCTGTATTTGATCTATGCATCCTATTATCAAAAAAATTGAAATGACTAGATAAAATTATGTAATAATTATGTATTTTAAATTTCAAACGATTAAAATGCAATTGCAACATTTTTCCCCATTGACCGTAATGTAATGGAATATTTTTGATCGTTTCTGTAATTGATCTATCCATCCGATTCTCATAAAATTTGAAATGGCTCGACAAAATTATGTAATAATTATGTATTTTAAATTTCAAAAGATTCGGTTGGGTAGTTTTTGCGTTGTTATATGCGGACAGACAGATAGACGGACAGACAGACGGACGGACGGACTGAACGACAACTATAGGTGCTACGTATTTACATAATTACGAACGCACCTAAAAAGCATTTAATTGATTCTTTTCTAAGCAAAGTAGCAAAATAATGAGCAAGATATCCAAATGGAATATTTCTATGACAAGAGCATTATTTGTAAATGCTTTTAAGCTATTTTAAAATATTATGCATAATTTAATATTCATATTAATAAACATCTTTTATGCCGCCATAAGTGAAATAAAATATTACAGGGTACAATATTATCGTTTCATTTTGGTTTGATAACATGTCATGTATCGAAATTGAGAAAGCTTAGGTTCAATTTTGATCCAAATGTACTCAATTCGATATGAATACATCAATTTACACATTTTTGAATACTTCATTTTTTTTTTTGTGTGGACTTGCATTCTTCAATAGACTTCGAGAAACGTAATACAAATAGAAGCCGAATCCATTTTGACCATAATGTTAGTAAAGTGCACTTACCTTGTATTTAAATTTCCTGTTTGTCATTCCAACATCGTAATTCTTTAATCCGTCTGCGTATTTAAGTACAGGAAAAAGGAGCATGTCGCTGATATTAAAAGTAATAAAATAATGCTGCACAACCTTTTTGCCAGAAAATTGTTTGCCACCAGAATATTTGAAATGGGGCGTTTGTTTTATTTAATAGGAAATTATTATGAGGAACTGTAGTTATTATAAGGAAAATTATTCTGCATGAAAATAGTGGTATCATTGTGGCCCGCGTGCCACAGGTTGAGCACCCCTTTAATAGAAAAACTATAGCTCTGGCAAAATTACACAAAGAAAAAATTATCCATTAAATCTGAAAGTAAAACAATTTCTCTTTTTAAGCAATATTATCTATTCAATGTAAGAGAAACAAAAGTGCTATTGCACGTAAAAATTCCAAGCAACAAAATTTGCCTGCGTTTTATCGTTTTCTAAACATTTTATTAACTGCTCGAGAAAAGGTTTGTCCATCATCCAAATTTCCAAGCATTTCATTGGCTGTTATTGGCGACTCTCTTGGTTTCAGACGTCAAAGGCACTTCGAGACAAAATAATTGCTTGCATTCCGAGACACTCCCCTGGATCCATAGGATAACATGAAGACGCCAGGAATTTGAAGCGACTTTGACCCCTCGTGTAATAGCACTTTGACACGTACAAATTCCATGTCTATCAATACATTATCATTCAACTTACCAAAGCTGTGGCAGACTTATTTAATAGTTTCGAAAATAGAAATAAATATTCAAGTAAAATAAAAAAAATAACGTACGTTAGATAAAAAAATTGAATGACGGCATTTCAGTTCAATGTATCATAAACCGTGCAATTTCTGAATATAATTGTTGTTTGTTTTGAAAATGACTCTAAAAGAGTTGTAACAGGTCAATAATCAAATAAATCTATTTTGATGTTTCTAAGAGCTATTTTGTCCTTTTTAAAATCTTAATATACATTAAGATTTTAAAAACAATAAAATAGTTTTTAGAAACATTAAAATACATCTTTTTAGTAATTAGAAAGAATACATTATTACAAGGTGTTAATTTGTTCTCTGTTGATTGAGGTTTTTACAATGGGCAGGGGAATAATACGTTTTTTCCTTTTTTGCTGTTAGTAAAATAGTAAACACAAAGACCAGTATAACAGGTACCATTAGCCTTGCACTATTGAATATTCTTATGCAAGATTGCTTAGGTAGAAACTGCAAGGCCCTTTGACTGGAAAAGATAGCCTCTTTTATAAAATTTAATTCTTGGTACTTATTCCCCACCATGTTAACCCCTTAGTTATTTCTCTTAATTTTCCATTTATTTTTAGCATATTAAGTTAAAAACTATTTGAGACACCTCCCTTCTCCGCTCCCTCATATTTTTTAAATTGCTATACCACTGCATATACAATTAAATATATTTAGTTTATAATTATATATTTATAATTTTTATATTTAATTATATGTGAATGTAATTAAATATAGAAATAATATAAAGGAAAGAGATTTTTCTCCGGGGCATTTTACAGTATGTATGCCGTAGAAATCTAATTAGATAATCTTAAGAGGGAATGAGTAGCAGCTAATTGCAATTATCAAGGCAAAACAATGAGGTATAAGAATAAGCACTCATAATCTGAACAATACCGAGGTTCATCCAATTTTTATTTTTCTGCAAACACACGTCAAATCCAAAAGAATTCAAATAACAAACTCATTTTCTATTCCGAAGCACAAAGCAGGTCTTTCAGTTTATCTCGATGGAAAGAAGATAATGTTATGGCATACAAAATGCCTTTCTAGATTACGAAAAATGCCTGAGGGGGCAAGAGCTATAAACTCGTCATTGCAAGCAATCCACCCCCCACAAGACTGATGCATCCCTTAAATGGTAGGTGGGGTCGAGCGCCGTGGTTCGTAATTCAATTGTTCCACGCGAAAGAAGCTAAAGGAATATTCGATGCTGTATGATATTACTTTTGGAGTTTCTGCAGTGATTGTTTGCTATGATATTCTGGGGAAAGACTATCGTATATTTTAAAGTTATGTACAATTTAATATTTTCTAGTGATTTAAGAATATCGTAAATAACTCATCTTTGGTCACAAATCAAAATTCCTGGCTTAAGTTTCGACAGATAAATATAAAATTCTATGTCTCATTCTAAATTCTTGAGGTATTTGCAGTTTTACGAGCGGTGTATATTTATGATTAATTCAAAGTTAGAAAAACATTGTGATTGCAATTGAATGTTATATATTTTTTTAAAGCAAACATGTTTTAAATTTTAGGTAACACACATTGAATATATTAAGATATACTTTATATATTAAAGTATATGATTTAAATCAGTTTAAGTTTTTAAATTTTTCTTTTTATATAGATTCTTTTAATTCTAAATAGACATTCTATAAGCTTATTTAAAATCATTTAAATTTTTTCAGCATACTTTCATAGAAAGTTTGTTGGCTATTTATTTTGAATTAAATCATTTTAAATTCAAAAGTAATTTTTAGCTTATAATCATATAAAAATATAATTTTCTTACTTCTAGAGACCGACTGCTCAGATATGAAAAACAATTCTGTAGAGAACAAATATGCCTCCTGGTTCACTTTATTCAAATATTTAAAAATACAAAATTCTGCCGAAGCTAAGCTCACCTGTATGCGCGGCAAAAAACTGAGTGGTGGAGCACAATCAATATAATGATAATAATATTTCTACAAAAGAAAGAGCAATTTTTATAATAATCAATAATAAAATAGTTCGAAATGTCCTAATCGGAAGTACCTCTTTTTAGATTAATTTCATTTAGACTGACATCAATAAAATAAAGAGATAAGGAAAAAATTCTCTTACCTCATTTATGATTCCCCCGCAGATCCATCTAGGCACGAACAGGCACTATAAATCCATTTTAACGTAACATCGATGTGCTAGTTGCTATAAAATACTAAAATGTAAAGTTAATAACTATGTTTTCAGGACTCATAATAAAACCTGCTATTTTCCTTTTATATTTTATATTTAATAGAATTAAACATTATAAAAATATCTAGATTAACATAGTTAAAACGGGAGAGAGAGAATCACGTCTCTCCATTTACATTTTTTCATAAGAAGTGCGTAGAAAGTAAGAGTTATAAGTATCAGTTTATATAAATCAAAGGCCACAACATCGACAGTACTCTGAATGTTCAAAAGGAACCGCAAGCCCGGAAAAGAAGGCTTGGCTAGATAAAAAATAAAGAATAAAACCATAGTCTTGGGTAATATTTTCTGATGAATTCTTGTTTCATCGATTCGAATACGAAATACTCCCGCTGAATGGGAGGAACAAGTTTTCGTTCATAAGTTCAACAAATTTTGACGGTGTAGTTCAAACTTAGGTTTGGGAAGAGGTTTTGTTAAAATGTCTGCTGTCATCGCTGCAGTCTGCAAATAATGTAGCTTTATTATGCCCTCTTCCACTAAGTTTTTTATAAGACGATAACGAAGAGAAATATGCTTCGTTTTAATATGGTTCTTATCTGTTTCAGTAAGTTTTATACAAGACTGATTGTTCTCGAATAGAATTATTGGCAGTTTTTGCTCAAGTTGCAATTCTTTGAGTATTTGAAGAATATATGTTGTTTCTTGAGCTGCACATGCAGCTGCAACATATTCTGATTCTGCCGACGATAATGCGACGCAGCTCTGTTTTTTTTACGACCACAAAATAGCATTTTTCCCTATTTTGAAGGGATTTCCCGATACAGACTTCCTATCTGATGGATCATTCGTCCAGTCTGAATCGGAATGCACTCTCAAGACAGGTTCCTCAAAATTAGTGTGAGTTAATTTTAAGTTAATTGTTGTTTTAAGGTACTTGATTGTTCTTCTAACTGCTTTCCAGTCTTTAACCCTTAGATTTTCGTTTCTCCGGCTTAAAATATTTACTGCTGCGCAAATGTCTGGTCTAGACACAGTCGCAATATAAAGTAGAGCCCCCACGGCCTGTTTGTAATTCGTATTATTCGGAAGAAGATTTTCATTATCCTCTAATTTCCCATACCCGGACTTCATTGGTATGTTGGTTGGTTTCGAATTTTCTAAGTTGAATTTATTTGCTAATTCATTGATTTTATTCATTTGGTCGAGTGTCATTCTGTTCTTATCGGGTTTACTTATGTTTATCCCTAAATAGTATTTTGCCTCGCTTTAGCGACTATTTTGGCTGCTACCAAATAAAAATATTCCGTTTAAAATATAAATCGTCTTTCTAAAGTAAGTTCAACATGTACCTCATCAAAATAAGTTAAATGAATAAGCTAAAAAGCTGTAAATAAAAATTCTGGTGTATAATATTTTTAGAATACTTGGGTAAATTTTACGTCGGTTCTAGTGCTAAAGAATATTTGATGCTGCATAATATAATTTTTGGGTCTTGCCTATGATCCATTTTTATCATATTAACTTTACTTTGCATAATACTTTGCATAAAATGTGATGAAATCATTGGAAATGACTGAATTTTGGTCAGTAATACTAAGTATATGTATCCTATCGTCAGCTTCATTTTGAATAATGGGATGTCTAGCTTACTTTTTGGATAGACATTTTGACAATTTCCAAATTTACTCGATATATACTATGATGGTTATCATAAATAGATCCCACACATATTTTTTTAATGTTTTCAAAAGTGTTGCAGACGCGGCGTGGACCCTTGGCGTGGCTAATTTAGACCCCTGAAGTAGTATAGGACTCTTTTTAGATTAGCTTCTTTTTTTCCAGCGGGCCACAGGCATATCTTTGTGCCATTAGATGAGTCGTACCATACTTAAAAAGAGGAAAAAATAAAAATATATAAAAAGTAATAAAAATAGTGAGATAACATTAGTAATATTACAAAACAATGCAACAAAGTTAATATTATTAATAGGCTTAAAAGTTTGTATCGGAAGAAATGCTACTAAAAATTTTTCAACACCACTATCTTCAATCAGGAACAATAAAACTTCGTAGTACATTTGTATTGCAAATTCTATAAAAATATGCTGAGAAGTTTGTTGTTTGGGAATAAGAATTTAAAAAAACTGCGCTCTGCCCCTTTTTGAGAAAAATGTTTGATTTTAAAAAGTATTGGTCTTTTAATAAATATAAAACATATAAAATATAATAATGCAGAATTTCTAAATAAAATAAAGCAGGGTATTTTTCCTAATAAATCAGAACCTTTCTCAATGCAAAAGGGCAATCTCAATGCAACGCAAAAATGCATTTTATGATCTTTTTTTAAATTTAAATGCTTGATAATGTAAATGCTTCTAGAATTATTAAAGTTACTTCTAGACCTTTTTATTAAATATGTGCACATATCATAAGAACCGATATATCGACTGATATATCTTTAGAGATGTTGTATAGTAATTTTAAACAATTTTTTGCGGTCCTTCATAATATTTTTTTCAGGACTGAAGAGGTTAATTAATTTGAAATTTTATTCTTGATTAATATAGATAATTGAAAAGTATGTAGCACTGTAGCACAAATAAGAAAGCACTGCATATTTTGAATTCCTGACTAAGAAAACGGCATTTAAGATGTGTTAAAGTTATTTTAAATTAATTATTAATAACAATATCGATTTTTTCAATGCATGAAAATACATTGATGAATCAAATATAAAGCAGAATTTTTGTTTTTTAATTTATTGATACAAGAGACAAAGCAGCAAGTTGCTATTATTTTTCTATATAATCTCCTGATATAGGAACACATTTTCCCCAATGGATTAAAAGTTTTTTGATGAATCTTCATCATAGAAAGAAGAAGGGCGTGTTTCCAGTCGATTGCGCACGAAGGCTTCAACAGTAGTGTCATATCCGAATCGTTCACCCCCTAATGCTTCTTTCAAAGATCCAAACATTTGATAATCACAGACTTTCTTTCTTTCTAACCGATGACCAGGCCCCTACCTGCCGAGTTATCTCAGCTTAACGGGTTAGATACCTGGTATAGGGGAGGATAATTGCCGCGTAGCGGCAATAAACTTGGTTCTTTTTTTTACTTCGCATGCCATCATTTCTGCAGTACTTGATAATCACAGACTAACTGAAGACCGGGAAACCACGGAAGGAAGGTTGTTCCATAGTTCTTCGATACATTTCCTCCAACTTTTCGCGGATCAGGTTGTCTGTATGGGGACGGGCATTGTAATGAAGCAAAATCACTTCTCTCATCGAAAATTTATGTCTTTTCCGGCGATATGCACATTTTGTTTCGTCCAACAGCTGGCAGTAATAGACTGCACTCTCGAGAACGGTTCGAATGCTGCCAATGCTTTCCTCAGCCAAACCTGTTCGGAGATAGCGAGCGTAGTGTGCGTTTTCAACTTTTGTTCTTCCTTTCACAAATTTTTTGTGCCATTCATACACATAGGTTTCGTTCAGGCATGTTTGCCCTTTAAGTCTTTTCAGTCGGTCTTAAGACTTCGTTTGTGAGAAATTTAACTATAATGCGTTGCGGAAATTTGGGATGAACTTCTTGCTCAAGATACCGATTGAGAAACTGAGAAAGTAGCACATACCGGAGCATAGATTGTAATGTGACATTATATCTGTCATGCACTGAGATTTCAGCGTCCTCTCGATGACAAGGACTCCAAGCAGAAATTCCGATTCATATTTTATTCACACATTTTGGCAAAACAATAGTAAATATTTTACGCAATTTTTTTAGCATATCAACTAATTTTTTATATGTGAGTTAACGATTGTGTGTCTGAGGCTGAAAAAAAATAAAGTCGCGTGCCCACTAGATTAAGATTCTCTGCTTCTGGCTATCATAAATAAATTTTAATAAATCACATTAAACCTTTTTTTTCTTTTGTATTTTTATTATTATTATTTATTTTTTGTATATAATATTTTTTGACTCTACATAAATTCTTTCAATACTTTTTTTGAATAATTTTTAATTATATTTTTATATTTTCAATTTTATACTTAATTAATAGGTTACATTTATTTTTTATTACATGAGTGAATCAAATATAAACCGGAATATCTGTGTTTTAAGACCTGAAGATCATCGCGAGGACACTCAAACATTTACTCATGTCACTTGTGGATGAGTAACTATCGATGCTCCGTTATATGCTATTCTCTCCGTTCCTCAGTGGACATCTCGATGATTGAGTGGGAGGTTCACTTCAACTTTGCGCAAAGCATTATCGTTAAATTTCTCACAAATGAAGTCTTACGACTGGCTAAAATATTACGAAGACTTTACGGGAAACATGCCAAGAGAGACGAAAACCAAAGCATATGACTCGCACAGAAATTTTGTGAAACGACAAAAAAAAGTTGGAAACGCACACCACGCTCGAGACCTTAGAAAAAGTTTGACTGAGAAAAGCATTGGCGCCATTAGGGACATTCTACAGGGTGCTGCCAGTTATTGTCAGCTGTCGAATGAAACAAAAAGTGTATATCGTCTGAAAAATATGAATTACCGATCAGAAAAGAGATTTTACTTCATGACAATACCCATGTCCATACTGTCGACTTGACCCGTGAAAAGTTGGAGGAAATACATTGAAGAACCTTAGAACAACTTCCCTACAGTTCTGAGTCATTTCCCTGTGATTATCACGTATTTGGGGCTTTGAAAGAAGCATTAAGAGGTGAACGATTCAACGATGACACTGCTTATGAAGTCTTCGTAAGCAATCGACTGGAGACATACCCCTCTTCTTTCTATGATGACTACGTCAAAAAACTTCCAATCCATTGGGGAAAATGTGCTTTGAAATCGGGAGATTATATAGAAAAATAATACGTAACTTTTTTGCTTTGTATTTTGTACCAATATATATATATATTTTTTTTTTAATCTGGATTATATTTGATTCACTCGTGTATATTGTTCAAGTACATTTTTGTGATTTTTTTTTTTCAGATTTTCCCCCTCAAGTGAAGCTGATTATGTTGGGAAAACAATTTTTACATCATTATTTCACGAAAACGCATAAGACTTATCACAAGAGTGATATCAAATGTTTTGTTAATAAATAGAAGCTAAAAGATTTTTCAATCAGAAATATAGGTTTATCGGATGTCGTAGAGGAAAAAGATAGATGGAGATGCAGTATGTCGTAAAAACGGTTTGCAGGATGAAGGAAGTTAACGCTCAAATTTAAATGCACTGATTTGCCAAAACAAGACAAGCACGTGGAACAGGGGACAGGTATCGTATCTTATAATTGCACATATTCCATTTTTAATCGAAACGCGGATAATCACTAAAAATGTGCAAACATAAAAACAAAACCAATTAAATACAGGTTTGAAGCGCGTTGTTGTGTTTGAGTCGAATGTAACGGATTTTAGGGTAACATTTTCAGTGTCACGACCATACACCGATACACCATACTTCATCTCTACTCTCTATATACCCAATTTTCTGATGTTACCAATTCTCAAGTTATTTTACAGACAAACATGATAATTTACAAAATTAACGATAACATTTAAGTTAATGTTACTTTATTAGTCTTGCTTGTATAAATTCAGGTAGATAACTACAATTGTTTAATTGAAAATGGTTGACATTCTAAAAATAGATATTCCAGTTACAAAAAATTGCTAAATGCTTTGTAAAAATTATTAGGAAACGTTTTCAAAACGCAGTGGTGGCAAACTTTGGATTCTGTGAAAACTTGATTATAAATTAGATCCGATTTGTTTTTGGTATATATCGTTCAACAGGTGGCGCTGCTATGCTGCATTATTTACAATTTCCATAATAGCTATATATCAAAAACAAGAGTATGGATTTTAATAAAACATTATATTACGTTTTGGTGTAAATCGCCCAACAGGCGCTGCCATTGGCATTATTCGTAATTATCGCAAGCGCCCTGTCTCAAGAACTAATGCATGAAATTTTCTAAAACTTCAGATTCAGTTTGTCTCTGATATAGATTAGTGTCATTTAGTTTTTGGTGTAAATCGCTCAACAGAGGTGCTGCCATGGTGCATTATTCGTTATTATCGCAAGAGCACTATCTCAAAAACTAATACACGAAATTTTCAAAAACTTCAGATTTGGTTAGTCCTTGTTATAGATTAGTGTTATTTAGTTTTTAGTATAAATCGCTCAACAGATGACGCTACTATGCTGCATTTTTCACGATTTTTAACAATATCCAGAACTAATGTATGTATTTTCATCATCAGTTGGATTATGAATTATGATTACTTTTTATTTCAGATTCAGTTGGTACCTGATAAAAAATTTATCCTTGTTAGTTTTTGATGTACATCATCCAACATGTGGGGCTGTTATGCAGATTTTTTTAAAGATTTTGCAATTATTCTATCTCAAAAACTAATGCACATATTTTCATCAAATTTCAAATTCAGTTACAATTTGTCTTACGTTGTTGCCGACTAGATTTTGGTATCACTTAACCGGGGGCGCTGCTATGCTGCATTTTTAGGACGTATTAATATGCGTAAGATAGAAGAAAGTTTTGGTATTGACTCATCTGACTAGTTTAATTTTATGTATATGGAAAATTTCAAATGATTTTTCTTTAAATAAGACAATTTGTTGAGAAAATGTTACCACAAACCAACTTACCGTATAAATGTACCACACGCTTATGATATGAAACAAAAACTGAAAGAATAATCAATATTCTGTGTTATCCTCAGTTTTAAATTTATGCATTGTTTAATATATTCTAGTGGTTTAAGAATACCCTAAACAACTTATGTCCGATTTTAAATGAAAAATTCTACTTTCCACAAGTATTAAATTCAACAATTTCTTCTAAATTCTTAAAACATTTACGGCTTGCAGAAATCAAAACTATCTAATATTTTTATTCCTGATATAGATTCATGAATATTTCGAATATACACATTTGAAAGAGTATTGTTCTTTTGGCTATTGGCTACTTATATCTGAGAATGCGTGTGCTTTAAAATTAAAAATTCCCATTGAATTATATTCGCAATATAATTCAAATGCGTTACAGCTTTCAATATATTTGAATAAAGATTTTAAACTTTTTGTTTACTTTTTTTTTTTTTTTTACATTTATAATGTTTTTAATTGAAATGTGGTGAGAAATATTTCGTTAAATTTAAACCCTAAACGAACCTTATTGTAACTCCTAACGAACCTCGGTGTTAGAGTTCAATAACCGAAAAGATCCTTTGTTTAGATACATTACGTTTTTGAATTGACAAAAGAAAGGTATCAAAATTTAATATTTAGGCTTATTTAATTGTCTACGCTATAAAAATAAAAACTATTGATTTTTGTAGTAAAAACTGTTAGCCTGATAGCCAGTAAAAAACAATTTATTTTACAAAAAAGAAAAAATAAAGAAGAAGCAGAAGAAGGAGAAAAAAGAAAAATGGAAGAAATGAAAAAAAAGAGGAAAAGATCTACAGATCATTTATCTTACTGCAAAATTTGTTAAAATAATAAAAAAATCTTAATAATATATTTTTCGTAATTTCGTAATAATATATTTTTCGGATTTTTTTCGTAAAAAACCCGCAAACTGTTTATTTTAAGGGCAAAATCTGTTAAAGTAAAATATAGTAATAAATACAATTGTTTTAAGTAAAATAAACAATTTTCCTACTGACAGTCTTTTTGTCTAATATCTTTTGCATTGTGCACTGACAACCCGACAATGGAAAAATGTTAATAACTTTTTTTTTCTCATCTAAAAATCTCTTCTTACATATATTACTCCCAATTACTCTCCCATTTAGTGTTTCCATGATTAGGGCTCGATTTAAGTTATCTAGAGCCCCAGAGACAAGCATCATTCTAGGGGTTCCCCTTTATCTATCCGTAGATAATGTCTGTAAATAATATCGAAATGATTAGTACAAATATCCATACATACTATATGCTTGCATGAATTTCGTACCAGTTACTCAAATTTAAGAAAAAGAAGCATTGGCTGATAAAAATATTTATTTTCGAGCTTTTTCTTTGTTCAAAATAACTAAACATTGTTTAATATTTGATATATAAAATGAAAAAAATAAAAATATATTATTTAGCATCAGACATATCAGTAAGAAATTACGTAAAAGTATATACAATTAAAAATGCAAATATTTCGCGCTATATTTCAGACCCTCATCAGTAGAGGTTCATTCTAGAGGTTCACCTTTTCTCTATTCCTAGATATTGTTCGTGAATAATGTCAAAATAATTTGTATTAAAATTCCACACATATTATATGCATGCATAAATTTTGTATCAGGTACTCAAATTTAAGAAACGGTGAAAAATTGGCTAAAAAGCGTTTTTTTTTTTTTTTTTTTTTTTTTTTTTTAAGCTATTGCATAGCTGTTATCGCGGGCTTTGAGCGCGGTGACCGAATCCAAAAATTCCGTAACGCGAAAAATCCTAACACATCGGTAACGAAAAAACCTAACACTCGGCTAACGTCGTTTCCTTTCGGAAAACTTCGGAACGGTATCCTTCGGTAGACTTCGGCAGACATTGACGCGGTATTTTTCAGATATTAGAATATCAAGTCTCAAACTTATGTTTCTTATGATCTAATTTTCATAGCGCGGCCAAATTTTGTTTGGTAATTTATTATGAGACAGTGTTTATTTTGGTGGTCTTATTTATTTTGGTGACAAGAGACCCCCCCACCGTGAGGGTCGAAAAATTTAAAATGCTTATAACTCGCGATCTAACTTTCGTAGCGCGGCCAAACTTTGTTTGGTAATTTATTATGAGACATTGTTAATTTCTGGTGACAGGATACACCCCACGGTGAGGGTCGAAAAATTTAAAATGCTTATAACTCGCGATCTAATCTTCGTAGCGCGGCCAAACTTGTTTGGTAATTTATTAGGAGACAGTGTTAATTTTTGGTGACAGGAGACCCCAGACGGTGAGGATCGAAAAATTTAAAATGCTCATAACTCGCGATCAAATTTTCGTAGCGCGGCCAAATTTTGTTTGGTTATTTATTATGGGACAGTGTTGATTGTTGGTGACAGAAGACACCCCACGGTGAGGGTCGAAAAATTAAAAATGCTTATAACTCGCGATCTAACTTTGGTAGCTTGGCAAAATATTGTTTGGTAATTTATTATAAGACAGTGTTAATTTTTGGAGACAGGAGACCCCCCACGGTGAGGGTCGAAAAATTTAAAATGCTTATAACTCGCGATCTAATTTTCGTAGCGCGGCCAAATTTTGTTTGGTAATTTATTATGGGACAGTGTTGATTTTTGGTGACAGGAGATCCTCCAAGGTGAGGGTCGAAAAATTTAAAATGCTTATAACTCGCGATCTAATTTTTGTAGCGCGGCCAAATTTTGTTTGGTAATTTATTATGAGGCAGTGTTAATTTTTGGGGACATTAGACCCCCCCCCCACCACGGTGAGAGTCGAAAAATTTAAAATGCTTATAACTCGCGATCTAATTTTCGTAGCGCGGCCAAATTTTGTTTGGTAATTTATTATGAGATTTTGTTAATTTTTGGTGACAGGAGACCCCCACGGTGAGGGTCGAAAAATTTAAAATGTTTATAACTCGCGATCTAATTTTCGTAGTGCGGCCAAATTTTGTTTGGTAATTTATTATGAGACAGTGTTAATTTTTGGTGATAGGAGACCCCCCCATGGTGAGGGTCGAAAAATTTAAAATGCTTATAACTCACGATCTAATTTTCGTAGCGCGGCCAAATTCTGTTTATTCATTTATTATGAGTCAGTGTTAAGTTTTGGTGACAGGAGACCTTCACGGTGAGGGTCGAAAAATTTAAAATGCTTATAACTCGCAATCTAATTTTCGTAGCGCGGCCAAATTTTGTTTGGTAATTTATTATGAGACATTGTTAATTGTTGGTGACAGAAGACACCCTACGGTGAGGGGCGAAAAATTAAAAATGCTTATAACTCGCGATCTAATTTTGGTAGCTTGGCAAAATATTGTTTGGTAATTTATAATAAGGCAGTGTTAATTTTTGGTGACAGGAGACCCACACGGTGAGGGTCGAAAAATTTAAAATGCTTATAACTCGCGATCTAATTTTCGTAGCGCGGCCAAATTTTGTTTGGTAATTTATTATGAGACAGTGTTAATTTTTGGAGACATTAGACCCCCCACAATGAGGGTAGAAAAACTTAAAATGCTTATAACTCGCGATCTAATTTTCGTAGCGCGGCCAAATTTTGTTTATTCATTTATTATGAGTCAGTGTTAAGTTTTGGTGACAGGAGACCCTCACGGTGAGGGTCGAAAAATTTAAAATGTTTATAACTCGCGATCTAATTTTCGTAGCGCTGCCAAATTTTGTTTGGTAATTTATTTTGAGACTGTTAATTTTTGGTGACAGGAGACCCCCCACGGTGAGGGTCGAAAAATTTAAAATGCTTATAACTCACGATCTAATTTTCGTAGCGCGGCCAAATTTTGTTTATTCATTTATTATGAGTCAGTGTTAAGTTTTGGTGACAGGAGACCCTCATGGTGAGGGTCGAAAAATTTAAAATGCTTATAACTCGCGATCTAATTTTCGTAGCGCGGCCAAATTTTGTTTGGTAATTTATTTTGAGACTGTTAATTTTTGGTGACAGGAGACCCCCCACGGTGAGGGTCGAAAAATTTAAAATGCTTATAACTCACGATCTAATTTTCGTAGCGCGGCCAAATTTTGTTTATTCATTTATTATGAGTCAGTGTTAAGTTTTGGTGACAGGAGACCCTCACGGTGAGGGTCGAAAAATTTAAAATGCTTATAACTCACGATCTAATTTTCGTAGCGCGGCCAAATTTTGTTTGGTAATTTAATATGAGACTGTTAATTTTTGGTGACAGGAGACCCCCACGGTGAGGGTCGAAAAATTTGAAATGCTTGTAACTCGCGATCTAATTTTCGTGTCGCGGCCAAATTTTGTTTGGTAATTTATTATGAGACATTGTTAATTTCTGGTGACAGGAGACACCCCACGGTGAGGATCGAAAAATTTAAAATGCTCATAATTTGCGATCTAATTTTCGTAGCGCGGCCAAATTTTGTTTGGTAATTTATTATGAGACATTGTTAATTGTTGGTGACAAAAGACACCCCACGGCGAGGGTCGAAAAATTAAAAATGCTTATAACTCGCGATCGAATTTTGGTAGCTTGGCAAAATATTGTTTGGTAATTTATTATAAGACAGTGTTAATTTTTGGGGACAGGAGACCCCCACCACGGTGAGAGTCGAAAAATTTAAAATGCTTATAACTCGCGATCTAATTTTCGTAGCGCGGCCAAATTTTGTTTGGTAATTTATTATGAGATTTTGTTAATTTTTGGTGACAGGAGACCCCCACGGTGAGGGTCGAAAAATTTAAAATGTTTATAACTCGCGATCTAATTTTCGTAGCGCGGCCAAATTTTGTTTGGTAATTTTTTATGAGACAGTGTTAATTTTTGGTGACAGGAGATCCCCCACCGTGAGGGTCGAAAAATTTAAAATGCTTATAACTCGCGATCTAATTTTCGTAGCGCGACCAAATTTTGTTTGGTAATTTATTAAGCTATTGCATAGCTTTTATCGCGGGCTTTGAGCGCGGCGACCGAATTTAAGAATTCCGCAACGAGAAAAATTCCTAACAATCCGGCTAACGAAGTTTCAGTTTGGCAGACTTCGGGAAGGTATCCTTCGATAGACTTCAGCAGACATTGACGCGGTATTTTTGCATAAGTTGATAATAAATGCTATGCAATAGCTTTACCGCGGCAGTCCCCGAGTGGCACACATATTTTTTTTTTTTTTTTGAAGCTTTTTCTTTGTTTAAAATAACTAAACATTATTTAACGTTTGATATATAAAATTAAAAAATTAAAAATATTCTACAGTCAGGGCCGTAACTAAGGGGGCGCTATGGGTGGCTCAAGGCCCCCTAAAAAAATTTTTGATCCTCACCCCTGGGAAAAATTTCAAGGTCACTAAATGAATTTCTCTTCCAAAAATTCAAATGAAGTTCTGTTCAAAAATCTAATTTAGTTTTGACACTCATTCACAGTTTTGAAAAGTTACAAAATTTTATCTAAAATAAGTGTTTCAACATTCCCTCGTCCTATTTGTACATATGAAGCTAACATGATGTTTAATTTTGCACCAGTTATACATTCAAAATTTTCATCATCTTATTACTTTCTTAGCATAAAATTAAGTTATTATAACAGTTTAATAAGAAATATACTACCTAAAGTGTGAATATCCACTAATTTATCTTTCTGCGGCAGAAAGAGAGAAAAAAATTATGACCCCCCCCTGCATTCTCTTGTTACCCCCCCCCCCTGTTGTTCACTTCTTGCTACTGTCCTGACTACAGTTCATCAGACATATAAATAAAAAAATACATAAATTCATATCCAATTAAAAATACAAACATTACGGGCTAAGATTCAGTCCCTCATCAGTAGACGTTCATTCTAAGGGTTCCCCTTCAATGTATTCGTAGATATCGATGCATATACAATTAAAAATGCAAACATTTCGGGCTAAGTTTTAGCCCCACGACTGTAGGAATTCACTCTAGGAGTTCTCCTTCAATCTATCCGTAGATATCGATGCATATACAATTAAAAATGCGAACAATTCGAGATACGTTTTAGCCCCTCATCAGTAGGCGTTCATTCTAGGGGTTCCCCTTCAATCTATCCGTACATACTGATGTATATACAATTAAAAAGCAAACATTTCGAGCTCCGTTTTAGCCCCTTATCGTTAAAAATTCATTTTAGAGGTTCCCCTTCAATCTTCAATTCCCCTTTCCGTAGATATCGATGCATGTACAATTAAAAACGCAAACAATTTGGGATACGTTTTAACCCCTCATCAGTAGAGGTTCATTCGAGGAGATCCTCTACAATCTATCCATAGATATTGGTGCATATACAATTAAAATTGCAAACATTTCGGGATACGTTTTAGCCTCTCATCAGTAGACGTTCATTCTAGGGATTCCCCTTCAATCTATCCGTACATACTGATGTATATACAATTAAGAAGCAAACATTTCGAGCTCCGTTTTAGCCCCTTATCGGTAAAAATTTATTTTAGGGGTTCCCCTTCGATCTTCAATTCCCCTTTCCGTAGATATTGATGCATATACAATTAAAAACGCAAGCAATTAGGGATAGTTTTTAGCCCCTCATTAGTAGAGGTTCATTCTAGGAGTTCCCCTACAATCTATCCATAGATATTGGTGCAGATACAATTAAAATTGCAAACATTTCGGGATACGTTTTAGCCCCTCATCAGTAGGGGTTCATACTAGCGGCTCTCCTTCAATCTATTCGTAGATATTGATGCATATACTATAAAAATGCAAACATTTCGGGCTTAGTTTTAGCCCCTCAACAGTAAAGGTTCATTCTACGAGTTTCCCTTCAATCTATCAGTATATGTTGATGCATATTCAATTAAAATTGGAAACATTTCGGGATACGTTTTAACCCCTCATGAGTAGGGGTTCATTCTAGGGTATCCCCTTCAATCTATCCGTAGATATTTATGCATATACAATTAAAATGCAAACATTTTGGGCTCCGTTTTAGCCCCTTATCAGTACGGTTTCATTCTAGAGGTTCCCCTTCTGTCTATTCGTAGATATCGATGCATATACAATTAAAAATGCAAACATTTCTGGCTAAGTTTTAGCCGCTCATCAGTAGGGGTTAATTCTAGGAGTTTGCTTTCTATCTTTTCGTAGATATTGTTTGTGAATAATGTTGAAATGATTAATAAAAAATTCCATACATAATATATGCGTGCATAAATTTCGCACCAGGTATTCAAATTTAAGAAAAAATAAAGGGTTGGCTGAAAAAAATATTTATTTGCAAACATTTACGTTTTTTAAAATAATTAAACACTGATTAAAGTTTGATAAACAAAATTTAAAAATTAAAAATTGCACTACAATTCATGAGACATATAAGTAAAAAATTATATAAATACAAATGCAGTTAAAAAAGCAAGCATTTCGGGCTAAGTTTTTGCCCCTCGTTAGTGCAATAACATTCAAATGACCAGAAAATTACATTTCATGTTTACAATTTACGTCAACGTATTGCTATGCATTCAGGCGGATCTGCACATGATTCATTAGTAGGCAAAATTTCCTTATGAGTGCACTATTCTGCAAAGAGGTAATTAAAAATTGAGTTTTTCTTGAAGGTTTGTATACTCGTAAGCTATGGTTTTAACTTGCATCGTTATTTGAACATGAACTTGCCACGTCAATAAAAATTTGTTTTGAATTTTATCATCTTTGGCCACTTTTAATTATTTGGCACCTTTTAGTTAAAATACTTATTGTTTTTAACCCCCCCTTCTCCCCAAACACACACACACACACCTTATAAAAGAGGTCTCGTTATTAGTCATGTACCTGCTTAATCAGAAACTGCAGTGATTTTCATATCTCTAATAGCTGTTTAAAATAACAAATTTGTTATTTATACTCAACCACTGGCACATTTCAATTTAAATATATACATACATATATATATATATATAGTTACTTTGGTTATATTAGTAAAAGTATATATATATATATAAATATATATATATATATATATATATATATATATATATATATATATATATATATATATATATATATATATATATATATATATATATATGTACAGGGTGCGTCATAAATATTGAAACAATAGGCTATCTCCTTAATTATTGCCTCTAAACCCTACTTCCAACTGCAAAAATTCATAAAAAAGGAGAAATTTCTGATAAGATAAGTTGCAACTCCATGGAGGATCTATTTGGAAAAATACGAAAATAAAATTTTTATACGGCCCCCGTAGAGAAAAATTCCCAATTAGAAAATTATTCCTTATCCATTCCTAAATTGAACAAAAAAAAATTTCATCTCCGTATCTGAAAATCTGACAGCGATATTAAAATCCAAAATTCTCCAACATTCGTGATTTACACCATTTTACCATGCCTGTAAACGAAGAATTTTTGACTTATTTTCAAAGCAAATGAGGGATTGTCCACAAATTATCTATATTAAATGTCGATTCAAGACCGTGCCTCTTATTTGGACATAATAAAGCAGCGTATTGATTTAAAACCAAACTTGTTTTCAAAATCTGTTGATCGTTATAGCACTTTAGGTCCGCATGAATCGAAATATCTAGGTCCAGTCCCAAACCGACCCACAGATAAAAATTTCTGACCGGCATGGAAAAATGTTACAATCATAATCCGGACCAGCCTGGAAAAGTGTTTAAATCATAGCGCGGCTCAGCCATGAATTTCTACATAGTTTTTTACTTCAGTGTAGTTAAAAATTATTTTGCGGGGAGGAGTTCTGACCAAAAATACTTATTATAGATTTTCGTTTTTTATATTTATATTTTTTATTATTAAAGAAGCGTCAAAGGCTGTGATATATTTATTTTACCAATGAATTTCTGTTCATATCTAAATGTTTCACTTATATTTTAATATCGCTAATCCATATCCCGTGAGTTGGACACTTTGAAAAATGCTATACACTAAAACCTTTCAACCTCTTCAGTCCCTGAGTACCCAAATGGGTACATCAGTTTTGTCCCATTTTATTAATGATACTCAAATATAAATGAAATTTCGATATAAGAATAATATGTTTCGAATTCTAAGATTCGAGCTAATGAAAATAAAACAAAAATCTCGCTCTGAAGTCAAACGAGAGAAGAAATAATTCAGTAATAATTAAAACTACTGTAATAATCGCCAGTAGCGAAGAGTTTAAGATGGAATCACATAGGGAAGAAAAAATACGTAATAGAAAAATGCCTTTCATAAGAGTGTTAAATGAAGTTTATTTTTTTCTCAGGTCTTATTATATTCATTTTGCATGGATCAACACATTTTTTGTTTAAGACAGAATTCCGTCATAGGCAGATTTTTTTTCTGGTTTTCTTGTATTTAATTTCTTAGCATTTTAATATACTATTCTTAAAAAAATAAATTTTAAAGTTTTTTTTTTTTTTTTTTTTTTTTTTTTTTTTTTGTAAAATAAAAGAGATTTTAAAATCTATGTGGTTTTCGTAAAAATTTTGATTGAACCAAATTTTACTTATTTCATGTACGTATTAGGTCAGTCAGAGACAGTGATTTTAATACGGATTGTTCGAGGCCGGGATTGAAAATTCCGTCCAGTGCAGACCTTATTAAAAGTTAAGAATTGTTAAAGAAAAAAAGTATAAACTTGAAACATATCATTTTTTATTATTTTACGTTAGGTTTGTTTCGGGCAAAATTGAAAAAATATTTACTTTTGAAAATAAGATTTTTTTTAAAGTTATATTATTTTTTCAATGAATATTTTTAATAGTTCTAAATTTAATACTGAAAAACAAAAATCCCGAAACAAAACTAAAATCAGATTTTCATCTTTAATTAAATGGAAAGAAACTGAAATCCGATCAATAATGTTTGGATTTATAACGATTTTAAACTGTCCCATTTAAACCAGTACTAATCATATTAAATTTTTATAAATTTTATTATAAATTTTAGGATGTGATTTTCTTAGAAAATCATATGGCTAACCATCACAAAAAAAGAAAGAACTACAATTCTAACTGAAAAGATAGATTTTTTACGCGTTTCCTAGAATTGTTAAAGTAACATTGTCTTTTGAATTGCGCACATTTCAATTTGTGTCTATTCCCTTACAACTAGATTAATTATTCAACCGGCTGTAACTCTGCGAATTTTGAAGACATGAAGATGCAACTTTTGGTGTATTATTCAGGACTAGATAAGGAAAGTTTTCCTAATTGGAATTGTTATCCTACGGGCACCGTATAAAAAGTTAGTTTTCGTACTTTTTCAAATAGACCCCCCATGGAGCTGCAACTTATCTTATCAAAAAGTTTATCTCTTTTAATGAATTTTTGCAATTAGAAGTATAGGTCAAGGGGCAATATTTAAGGAGATAGCCTATTGTTTCGATATTTATGATTCACCCTGTATATACAGGGTGTCCCAAAAGGTCGTTTACAAACTTAACATGCTGGTCTGTCATATCATGATGAACAATATTAAATGGGAAACTAAGGGTCCCAAACGTCTTCCAAAGGAGATATGCGCCATTAAAGTTTAGGGTCCAAAAATTTAAATGATTATAAAAAACAGAAAAATTGGTCGATTCGTTTGCGGTTTTCACTAAAACTATTCTTTATGTCAATATTTTCTTAAAAATAAATTATAAAGATAAATTTTAAAAAATGTCGATAGAGGGCGCTTTAGACTTTGGAGTAACGATAAACTAGTTTTTACCATTATTTTTTGCATCTAATTAAATTTTTTTAGAAGCTTAGACATAAACTTAAATTTTGAGCTCAAAATCTAAATCGTTGGAAGTGGTTAAGTAGCGCAAACTGAATTGCGCGGGGGGGGGGGGGGGATTCAAATTTCAAATGATTATAAAAAACGGAAAAATTGGTCAATTGATTTGCGATATTCACTGAAATTACTCTTTATGTCAGTATTATCCTCGAAATAATTTATAAAGATAAAATTCAAAAAATGCCGATAGAGGGCGTTTTAGACTTTGGAGTAACGTACAACTATATTTTCCGTTATTTTTTGCATCTCATAAATTTTTTTTAGAAGCTTAGACATAAACTTAAATTTTGAGATGAAAATCTGAATCGTTGGGAGTGGTAAAGTGGTGCAAACTGAACCGTGTTCAATAGGGGTGGGGAGGTTCAAATTTCAAATGATTATAAAAAGCGAAAAAATTGGTCGGTTTTTGCTAAAATTATTCTTTTTGTCAATATTTCCTTGAAAATAAATTTTAAAGATAAATTTAAAAAAATCCGTTAGAGGGCGCTTTAAACTTTAGAATAACCAACAATTATTTTTAACCAATTTTTTCTTTTTTTTAAAAATCTAATTAAATGCTTGCAAAAGTTTAGACTTAAATTTTGTGCTCAAAATCTAAATCGATAGGAGGGGTTAAGAAGCGCAAACTGAACTGTGTTCAGGAGTTGAAATTTTACCTTCCCCACCCCTCGAACGTAGTTCAATTTTTGGCCGCTTAATTACTCACAACGATGGAGATTTTGAGCAAAATATTTAAGTTTGAACTTTTACAAGCATTTTATTAGATACAAAAAATAACGGTTAAAAATAGTTGTTGGTTACTATAAAGTATAAGGCGCTCTCTGACGGAATTTTTTGAAAGATATCTGTAAAATTTATTTTCAATAAAATATTGATAAAAAGAATAGTTTTAGCGAAAACCGACTAATTTTTTTATAATCATTTGAAATTTGAACCTCCCCACCCCCATTGAACACAGTTCAGTTTGCGCTACTTAACCACTCCCAACGATTCAGATTTTTATCTCAAAATTTATGTTTATGTCTAAGCTTCTAAAAAAATTTATGAGATGCAAGAAATAACAGAAAAAAAGAATTGTACGTTACTCCAAAGTCTAAAGCGCCTTCTATCGGCATTTTTTGAATTTTATCTTTATAAATTATTTTCAAGACAATAATGACATAAAGAATAATTTTAGTGAAAATCGCAAATCAATTGACCAATTTTTCCGTGTTTTATAATCATTTGAAATTTGAACCTTCCCCCCGCAAATTCAGTTTGCGCTACTTAACCACTTCCAACGATTTAAATTTTGAGCTCAAAATTTAAGTTTATTTTTAAGCTTCTACAAAAATTTAATGAGATGAAAAAAAAAATGGTAAAAACTAGTTTATCGTTACTCCAAAGTCTAAAGCGCCCTCTATCGACATTTTTTGAAATTTATCTTTATAATTTATTTTCAAGAAAATACTGACATAAAGAATAGTTTTAGTGAAAACCGCAAACGAATCGGCGAATTTTTCTGTTTTTTATAATCATTTGAATTTTTGGATCCTAAACTTTAATGGCGCATATCTCCTTTGGAAGACGTTTGGGACCCTTAGTTCCCTATTTAATATTGTTCATCATGATGTAGCAGACCAACATGTTAAGTTTGTAAACGACCTTTTGGGACACCCTGTATATACAAATTACTAAATTGCAGCAAAACTTTGTAATCACTTATGTATACACAAATCTCCAAATAATTATGCAATTATATGTAAATCCTATTATCACCAACTGCTTAATATCAGTACATCTTCAAATAACTCATTCCAAAAAATTAATGATGATACAATTGTAAACAATCGTAAAATTAGAGGGTTTTTTTAATTATTAGACACTAACTCTACTAACTTTAAATATCCATATCTAGTTCTTATATCCACATTTCATAAGAATCCAATTAAATTTAGAACAGTTACAATTGGCTGCAATACTTATAATAATACAGCTGATAAACTTATTAAAAATTCTTAATAAAATATATGCAATAACAAAAACCAGTGATAATACACATTGTATAAAGAATAGCTATGAATTTGTCAATATTATGAAGAATCTTAAATGAATAAAAAATATAACTACATATGACTTCACAGATATTTTTAATAATATAGGTTTATTAGATCTACAAAATATAATAAATGCACTATTTAAAAAATATCAACGAACATTGACACTGATTATTTTCTTACTTTAACAAACTTCATTATCTATAATAATTTTATAATGCAAGATAGCATAATATATTTACAAAAAGTCGGTGTGCTACAAGGTGGTTGTACATCTAGTATATTATAAGACGTATACTTAAATCACTATGAACGTAAGAATTTTAATAATAAAATACATTTATATCGATATATTGATGATATAATTTTAATTGACACTGATAAAACGAATATATCTCAATTTCCAGTAGATTATCCAGCTAATTTAGAAATTACAAAAAAACCTGCTTTTTATACCATTAACTTTTTAGATCTTAAAATTATATTAAAAGAAAACAAATTAATAACTGCTATGTATGACAAACGGAGAGAATTCAATTTTTAAGTTAATACATTTACTAATTTTAAATCCTGTCTACAGTGGCGTCAACCTTTTAAAAATATTGGGTAGGCCCAAGAAATTTTGAACAAATACAAAAATATTGGCTGGGCTCAATTAATGATAGGTGGGTGGATATATGAAATTATTGGTGGGCTCTCCACCCATGGGCCCATATAAGTTGGCGCCACTGCCTGTCTACATAATTCTATGTATCGCAATGTAATCCTTAATCATTTATATAGAATAAAATGTTTATGTTCTTGTCTTCTAATTACTGCAAATATTAAAAAGCTAGTTTATGATGCACTAAATAATGGTTTTACTAAAAAATTCATATATTGTTTAATGTACAATTAGTTATTACATGATCTCAAAAATAATTAACACATTGCGTAAAAAAGTACAAAAAATGTATTGAAACATAAAAATAATAGTACTAAATTAAAAATTAAAAAATATAAAAAAAAAATGTATATAATAGAATGACTGGGTGAGTAGATGTTAGAGAACGGAAGAGGGCGGTGTTGTCTTGTCAAAACGCAATAGTTAATTATAAAAAAATAAGAGTGGGAAATGCATTTGTTAAATTGAAAAACATATTATTATGGATGTTTAATTGACACTAATGTATGGATATTGTATAGTTACATCATCTTATATTAAGATATTGAGTTTAGCTGAGCATAGTCAAAATAAATGATTTTATTTTAAATCTTAATGGGGTAATCCATGGTGTATGGTTTATTTTTTCTGTTATTATGTCCAATTTAGTAATTTTGCGCCTTGTTTTTGATGTTTTTTCTTCATTTAATTTTGGTTTTATGTTTGTTGGTAGCCCCAAATTCGTAATATTTTGCTTTCTCATGGCAAATACAAAGATGAAACCACACACTTCATTTGTAGTTTCAAAGTATTTGGGGCCCGAAGATTCCGCTTTGGTTCTAAAAATTCCTTTTTTATTCATATATATATATGTTCCTGGATCGACATCCAGTAACCTATTTTATTCGCCTCCACCACCATTAATATTTAGAAAATGTTATGACAAGAGATGCAAGACTTGTCCATATGCTTTACAATCACAGATTGTTTCAGATCATGGTTTACATGCATTTTGCAAAACCTTCAATGCTATATATAGCATAAAATGCAATATATGTAATTTGCAGTATATAGGACAAACCTCAGGTCCACTTCATAAACGTATAAACCATCATCGTTCAGCTTCGGATAAGAACAAGTCCACGAATAAACAATCTACTTTTGAAATTAAGCATTTTCATACATAACTTTAAAAATACAACACTATCCATCTTACACATTCATAAAAATATATCTGAACGTTTATTTCTAGAATCTACTTATATGCAATATTATAATACAGTTTATCCATATGGACTTAACACTGAAATATATAATAGAAATATTAAAGTTTTTTCATAAATAAATAATACAACTGAATATTCTCCTATTTATCCCACTCTTAATCATTCTTTAAATAAAAAAACTACTCGTAATAAACGAGGTAAAGGTTCATCATCCAGTATAATATCTAAAAAATCTATTATAAAGCAATCAAATTATCTTCATAGAAATTATATAATTAGTTATAACTGGTTAATAGTTCGAAAATATATATTCGCTATACAAAAGAAAAAACTTACACAGTATTTAAATATATTTCAAAGTATAAAGTTTAATGTGCATTTCGCAGATTTATTCTTTAATCTAATAATGACAAGAATTAATCAATTCAATATCAATTTACAAAAAAGACCTAAAATTAAAAATGCTAACACACAAATGTTAATTACTTTTACTAATCAAATTTTAATAAAATTAATATTAATTCTATAATCAATGATACTAATTGTGAATTTCCAATAAAAAATTTACAAATATCTAGAACATTCAGATACCCGATTACTTTAGGACGCAAAATCTTTAATTATAATTCCTTTTCTAAAAATACCGCTGCCACTAGTACCTTTCCTTGTAACTGCAAAGATCCTACTATGCAACCATATATCAATAAGGATCATGGTCATATAATTACTGGTAACCTGAATATTGTTAATGATTATACTCTACGAAAATTAATGGGTTATGGCACTAAATTTCGACTTCCATCCACACTTAATATAAAATCAATAATAAAACAATTTAATTATGATATAGACTTATTTATTTATAAAATTTCTATCACTTATAATAAACCTATCGCTTATTTTCACCAGTGGAAATTATTGGTTATAGATAAGTTAACTCAAGCACTTAATAAAAATGTATCAGAGCTAATTAAAGTGAATACTCGTCACATTTTCCAACAAATTAATAAACTGCAACAGAATTTTGTAATTACTTATATAGATAAATCCCCAAATAACTATGCTATTATTTGTAAATCTTATTATCACAAACTCTTAACATTATCTATATCCTCTAATAATTCTTTCGATAAAACTAATGATGATACCATTGTAAATAATCGTAGAATTAATAGTTTTTATTAACTCTTAAATTTTACACTTACTAACTTTAATTATCCTTATTTAGTGCTAATTCCTTAGTTTCATAAGAATCCCATCAAATTTAGAACTGTTACAATAGGATGTAATACTTATAACAATTATGCCAACAATATTTTATTAGATATTTTAAGTCAGATATATAAACTTACTATAGCGAAAGATAATACACATTGTATCAAAAACAGTTATCAACTGGTAAGCATAATTAAAGAACTTAAAAGTGTTAAAGAGATAAGAACTTATGATTTTAAGGGTCTTTTTAATAATATCAATCTCGTTGACCTTCATAAAATCATTAATAAATTATTCATACAGTTTAAAAATCAGTTAACTCTTCCTAATTATATGGATGAGGCTTATTTTCGAACATTAACTAATTTCATTATAAACAATAACTTTATTTTACAAGATAAAACTATATATATATGTTACAGACCAAACCCGATTTTAGGCCGAACCGGTCTATCCTAACGCCCATCGGATAAACTAGTTTTTCCTAGGCCAAACCGGTCTTTCCTAACGCCCATCGGATAAACTAGTTTTTCCTAGGCCAAACCGGTTTGTCCTAACGCCCATCGGATAAACTAGTTTTTCCTAGGCCAAAATAGTCTATCCTAAGGCCCATAGGACAAACCAGATTTTCCTAGGCCAAACTAGTTTGGCCTAACTCTTATAGGATAAACTAGTTTAGACTGCTGTTTATTTGTCTGAACTAGCTTATCCTAGGCCAATTCAGTTTGGCGTGATTTTATTGAATTCGATGACCGCCTCAACGCCAACATTCTTGTTTATCCTAGGCCAATGTAGTTTTACGTGTTTTTAGCTCACGGGCGTCAAAGCAAAAGAAATAATGGGATCACAGGTTCTGTATGTATGTATATACGCATGTATGTACGTATGTGCGTACGTATGTGCGTACGTATGTACGTAACGCGATAACTCTTGATAGAAATATCCGATTTGGTTCAAATTTTGGATGTAGGTTCATTCTGATAAGGTACTTTTCAGATTAATTTTGGAAATTCATTGGATTGGAATAAAGGGGAGCGAACGGGAGGCTAACCCCCCTCCGTTAATTTAGAGAAATGGATTTATCACATGCACAATTATCAGTTTTCATTTTAAATTTTAGAAATAGGATCATTGTGAAAAGGCGCCTCAGTGATTAGTTGTGGATGTTTATTGTTTAAGTCTAATTTTTAGACTTAAACAATAAAAATCCACAACTCTAAAAGAAAGGGAAATGTAGGTAACATAACATAATTTAGAAGCCTAGTGGCCGGGGCAGGCGGGGCCCTGGCCTGGAAATTCTGGTCCGTGCAAACCTCTGACAGTATTCTACAATCCTTCGAATAAAAAACATTATATAAGGGTGATAACAAAACCACTTTGCACAAGGATAGCTATGGAGCAGTAGTCAGGATCAATATTAAAAAGAATATTGTCCATTTAAAGTGATGGCTTTGCATTCACAGGCTGTTTACACTAATTGTATATTACAGCTTTATTTTTTTAAAGAATAACACCCTCGAAAAATAAAGTAAGTTGGATTATTTTTTCCTATTTTTTCCAATTATACTTAACCATTGAACCCCATAAAACTAATCACAGATACACTTTATAAAATTAAACAATTATCCAAAATTTGAAGCAAATCAGATAATTCTGCACAAAAAACAATTCATCTGATTTAAGGAGGGTAATCCCCCTTTCCGCCCTTTATACTTAATCATTATACCCTCAAAACAATTAAAGGATTCACCTTAAAAAACTTTATTCAAAATTTCCGGCAAATCGGATAAATTTGCATAAACACCTATTTATCTAATTTAAGGAAGGTGATAAAACGTCCACTACCCAAATATACTTAAACAAAAGAAAAACTCAAATTAATTAAAGAAGCACCTGATCAAATGGATTCATGTCCAAAACTTTAAACAAATCGGATAATTCTGTATTATAACCAATTTATCTAATTTAAGGAAAGAAATAAATTGTAAGTTTCCCCCTTATATTTAATCAAAGAACCATAAAGATTAGTCAGTGAAGCGCTTCATTAGAATGAACAAATCCAAGATTTGCAGCAAATCGGTTAATTCTGCATGAAAAACACATTTGTCAAAATTAGGCGGGATCCCCTCCCCGTTATTCTCGTTGTTTTTATTCAATTAACCCTCAAAACTAATTAGGGAAGCGCTTTACCAGAATGAATTTATTTGTAAAATTTGAAGCAAAGCAGTAAATTCTGCGTGATAAAAGCATTTACATAAATTATGGTTCGTTACTCCTATTCCCCCCTCCCTTTATACTTAAACAATGAACATTCACAACTAATCATGGATGCCCCTCAAGAGAATGCTTCTATGTCTAAAATTTGAATAAAATATGCTAATAATGCATGGAAACCCATTTATTTGAATTAAGGAAAGGGTAGAATCAGCCTCTCGTCCCCCCTCCCACTTATTCTTCTCCAATGACCTCCAAAAGTAATCAAAAAAGCTCCTTATAAGAATAAACCTATATTGAAAGTTTGATGCATATTGATTATTTCTATCAAGAATAATTGCGTTACGTACTTACGTACATACATAGATACAGAACCTACGTGCACATTAGTTCTCAGTCTTTGGTATCCTTATGAGTTAAAAGCATGTCAAATTACATTATTTCTATCAAGAGTTATCGCGTTAAGCACATACGTACGTACATACGTAAGAACATACGTAAGAACATACGTACATACATACGTACATACATGTGTACATACATGCTACATAAATACATACAGAACCTGTGAGCCCATTATTTCCTTGGCTTTGACGCCCATGAGCTAAAAACACGTTAAACTACATTGGCCTAGGATAAACTAGATCAGCCTAGGACAATCAAGAATGTTGGCGTTGAGACGGTCATTGCATTCAATAAAATCACGCCAAATTGAATTGGCCTAGGATGAACTAGTTCAGACCAATAAACAGCAGTCTAAACTAGTTTATCCTATAAGAATAGCTCAAACTAGTTTGGCCTAGGAATATCTAGTTTGTCCTATGGGCCTTAGGATAGACTAGTTTGGCCTAGGAAAAACTAGTTTATCCGATGGACGTTAGGATAGACCGGTTTGGCCTAGGAAAAACTAGTTTATCCGATGGGCGTTAGGATAGACCGGTTTGGCGTAGGCCAGTCTAGTTTGGCCTAAAATCGGGTTTGGCCTGTAACATATACAAAAAGTAGGCATTCCTCAAGGGGGCTCTTCGTCAAGTATTTTGTCAGATTTATTCTTATATTACTATGAACGCAGTTATTGTAATGAACATCTTTTTATGTTTCGATACATTGATCACATCATTTTAATTGACACCAATAATAGTGTTAATACTTCCTTTCCTATAATTTATCCCACTAATCTGGAACTTACGGAAAACCTTTTATTAAACAATAGTATAAACTTTTTGGATTTAAAAATTACCTTAGTGGATATTAAATTAATAACTGATCTATATGATAAACGTAAGGATTTTAAATTTAAAGTTAATACTTTTACTCATTTTAAATCCTGCTGTATAATTCTGTTTATCGAAATGTACTCCTTAATCACTTGTTCAGAATCAGAAGTTTATGTTCCCCTCATCTTATAAACAAAAACGTTAAACAATTAATATATGATGCGCTAAATCATGGATTTCCTAAGAAATTCATTTACTCTTTAATACACAATTAATTTTTTATTACTTATTATTTGCAGTAGGATGTTTATTGTGAGTTACTTTTAACATATTGCGCATAAAAATATATATATCAATAAAAATAAAAAATATATAAAAAAAATACACCAAAAAATAAAAAACTATAAAATGTGTAAAAAAATTAATTAGTCGGATGGGTGGGTAGATGTTAGATTAAGGAGGTAGGGCGGTGCTGCTGGAAAATATACGCGTTTATGTTAAAATTTATATTAAAAGAAAAAAAAAGGTGTTGGCGGTAGGAAAATGGTGCAGTGCAACAATAATGTAGTGTTAATTTATTATACATGGTAATGTATTGTTATAGCATTCCTTGTTTATTCCTCTGGATTTAATATGTAATATAATTTGATTCTGATCAATGCTTGTTTATTTAATATAATATTTTATTACTTTTACAACATTTTAAATTCTTATTTTAGTTATAAAAATAAGCTATACTGTGATGGTATATTTTATAATAATATAATAAATTATTAATTTACCGATTTTTGCTTTAAATAAGGGTTGGCATGGCTTATGTCAGTTGGTTTTAATTATGATTCAAACCATATGTATATTTTTATAACATCCTCTAGTTATTTTTTTTCTCGACAATTACTAAAGTTATTTCTTATTTTTATTTTACTTTATTTTATTTTATTTTTTTATGAATAAATTCAGACTTCTAATTTTATACAGGGGGCCTTGGTCAATTTATATGTATAGGAATAACTGTTCACATAAAAATAATTTTTATTATTATTATTGTTATTATAATATCTACTTAATCATCTGTTTATAGGTTGTTTATAAATATAATAAAAATAGATTACAATAGATTATATGAATATTATTATTACATCCTCTGTTTTTTTTTAATCTTTTGAAAATTACTAAAGATATTTCTTATTTTTATTTTATTTTTATATATTTTTTTCTCTTTAATTTCCGACTTCTAATTTTATACATTGGAACTTGGTCTATATTTTATGTAAAGGGATAAATATTTAAATAAAAAATATTTTTTTTCTTCTATTATCAACTTAATGTACTGTAGTTATGTTGCTTACAAATAGATATTCGGTTTGTCCCCAAAAAAACCCTATTTTAAAAAAATAAAAATATCGTTTTATGTTTTTTTTTTTTTTTTTTTTTTTTTTTAACGAAATGTTTTTTCAAACCTGTATTAAATATAAATATCGTAATTTGTAAGATTTTGTTTTTATAGTTAAATAATTTTTTGCATTATTTAATTCCGTTTAGCAACTGTAGATGGCGACACTACTGCTTTAGTAGTTAATCTGCATTTATCTATCTCACATGTACAAATTTATCGATATCAAATAAATCAATCGAATTCAATTAATTCTATAATTATAATTTAAACTTGTAATTAGTATTAAATAGTTTAACTATTTTTATTATGTTAAAAAAAATTTTGTCTACTTATGTTTTGTAATAAATTATTTTTGATAATAGTTATTTAAATATCGATTATTAATAAAAACTATTTGTATTCTACTTTTACTACTTTAACTTGCATATTAGCTGTCTAATGTGACTGAGTGCAAAGTTGTATTGATGTCACCTGGTCGAGATCGATACTTGTAAGTTAATTTATTGTATGATTTAATTTGTCTAATTGTTTCCTTTTGACATGATTTTTCAATTTAGTTTAATCAATGTTAGTTCAATTATGTTATTATTTTCTTTTTCCTGTTCTCAATGGAAGTTGTGGTTGCGATTGATGAATGTAGGTTTGTCTTTGCCAATATTCAATTACAGTTTAATTATTTTTCTAATTTTTTTCTTTGAAATAGTTTTTCTATTGCAATTATTATATTGATAGTTCTGTTATGGTCTTGTTATTTTTCTAATATTTTTCTTTGAAATGAGTTCTCATTTGCGATTAATCGGGCAATATGGAAATTATTTTTAGGTCTATCCTGATTTCCATTCAGAAATTAATCGCAATTAATGTGGCTATTTAGTATTGCACTTGATAACGAGCTAAATACCATATTTTCAATTTTATTTCTAATTCTGACAACTCCTCTATATGATATAATTTGGCATTAACTAGTTTTTACAGTAATTGATGTTGATTTGTAGTATTATCTAATGGTTCTCTCTCTCTCTCTCTCTCTCTCTATATATATATATATATATGTATATATGTATATATATATATATAGGTTTCACGGTATAGTATATCCATCCTAACTGCTATAATATTATCTTATAAATTAATTAAGCCATATATTGCTGCTTATAGGTGTACTGTGGATTATTTGAGTTTTATATTGTAAATTATACACAATAATACTGATAGCTGTGGTGCCAGTATTATCCTGTAAAATCAATATTTTTTGTACATTGTAGAAAACTACAGAAATAACACTTCTCATTCTTTTAAAATATCACTCTACAATTACGGCAGAAAAACGCCGGTTTTGTATCCAGTAATAATGAAAAATATTTCAAACTGAAAGAGAGGATAGACAAGGTACATCACACAGCTTTTTAGAAATTCATTCATCGGATGAAACCTTATTCGTCTCTGTCCACTGTCTGCCCGTCCGTTACGGAGTCCGCAAACAAACACTGCTTAAGTCAGAGACTTAAAAATTTGCATACATACAGTTGAATACCTCGTGTCACATGACAAATCTTAAGTTTTGAAAAAGTCTGTTATTTTAATTAAATTAACTTCTTCATTGTCATCCTTTCATTTTTGTGATTTAACTTTTAAAACAGAATTTTAATTTCAGCGTTATGCGTACAGACATCATAGCTTGGAGGTGAAGTATCGCGCTCGTAATCTGCAGGTTCTTGGTTCAAATCAAGGTGTTAGAACTTGAATTTTTCATACTAACAAGGAAGGTCTCCATTGGGGGCATATTCAGATTTTTTTTGAAAAAAATACGAATTAAACTACTCATGTAGGTAATAAAGGATCAGTGAAAATTAGCGGCGGAATTACATTAATAGATATGTAAAAAAAAAAAAAAAAAAAAAAAAAAAAAAAAAAAATAGTTTGGAATAATTGGCGTGAAAATCTGAAAGAGACGCGGAATTTGGCAAGCAGTGCATTTCCTCCCCAAAAGCAGACGATTTTAACGAATCTGAAAATTAATTTTAATTGACTTCACTGTTAAAAATCTGCAGCATTTACTGCAACGTCACTCCACTACTTTTATAGAATATCTCTCTTCTGACCAATGAGAATGCTCCATAGCACGGTGAATTGACCGTGTCATACACTGTTAAAAATCTGCTGCATTTTGTTGCAACGCACTCCACCGCTTGTATATAATATCTCTATTCCAACCAGTGAGAAAGCTCCATTTCACGGCCAAGTAACCGTTTTCTATACAAGCAAGGGAATGCGTTGCAACAAAATGCAGCAGATTTTTAACAGAGTATTTTTCAATTCGGAACAATTTTAATCAATTTAAATTGTGTTTTAAAATGATAAAATATATTAATTTCATTTTGTTATGAGTACATATAAACGTATATGACAAAATTACACTTAAAGTAAAGTAAATATGCAAAACTAAAACTACTTAAACTAAACTTATTTAAATAAATTGAAAATCGAATGTTTTATTCTTTAAAAAGTAGTCGAAGCGTAAAAGCGTATTTTTCAAAATTTCGTTTTTTCGCCAACCGGAGATAAATCGCCAAATAAACGAAATTTTTATTATTTTTTTAAGGACGTTATAAGGAGATTCTGCCGAAATTTTTTTATAAACATATATAACTATATGAGAAGAACATTCGGTAATTTTTCCAGATTTTTCTGAGTACACCCGTATGGAGACCTTCCTTGTAAGATGGATTTAATTAAAACAAATTTGTGGGGTTTTTTTTTGGGGGGGGGGGGATTTAAGTTTTATATTAGTATTATTATTTTTTTATCACTGACATTTAAAAAAAAATTTGGATTTGAATTTTTTTTACTATTTTAAAAAAATTTGAGATTTATTAATGACAGCATTTCTTATTTCATTTAAATAATCTTTTTTCGTTTTTAGAAATTTAAAATTTTATTTATAGCTCAGCTAATTTTTTTTTAATTCCGGATTTTCAAAATATTTGGAATTTTGGATTTTATTTTAATAGTTTGGTTCGAACATTTTATTTGATTAAAATAAATAACTGCCTCTTATAATTATTTTAAAATTAAATTTATTGATGCTACCATCTACGTCAGAATTTAATATTTATAAATTAGCAATTTTCATTAATTAACTAAAGGATAAAATGTTGTGAAATAAATATTAAACGAAGCCCTTTGTACGATCTGCGATCATACTTACCCACTTGCTTACTCTATTACACTGTTAAAAAAATTCTTAAATTCACGAATATTTTTTTCCTGAATTTCACAGAAAAGAGTCGCTTTTCACACCAAAAACGCACTTTCCGTTAAGAATTAGAAAATTCCAACATATTTCCTGAAAATAACGAAACGGATGGAAATAGAAATAAAAAACGGAGACACTCAGTTACCTGGAGGGCTCCGTGGCCGAGTGGTCAAGGCACCACACCTGCGAGCGCAGATTATGGGTTCGAATCCCGCTGGCGCCGTGAAATAATGAAAACATAAAAAATCCCTTTTGAATTACATTTTTCTGTTTATTTTTCTCTTATTTCTTATTAAAAAATATCTTTTAACTAATAAGCCAATAAATAAATAGTGTACGACAATTTCAAAAAATTGTCTATAACATTATTTTTGTAAAAAATGAATATTTTTTTTTTCATTCATTCATTCAAGAAAAAAAGAAAAGAAAAGAAAAAAAAGAAAAAGAAGAAAAACGAAAAAACCCCAGTGATTTTAAATAGGGATTTTTTTAATTTAAACTAGTTAAAAAATTAAAATGAATTTTAAAAAATGATAAGTATTATGCATCAGTCTAAAACGAAATAAAATAAACCGTTTACAAATATCATAACGAATATATTTGAAAGAAAATCTTTCGAAAGCACAACGGACTAACCCCTAAAGCACAACTAACTTTCCCACTAACTCATAAAAGACATACTGTGTACAAACCGCTATCAGCAGCTATGGCTCAGTCAGTAAGGATTTGAGGATTTGTTCCGCTATCTAAAGGTCTCGAGCTTGATCCTCAGGACGGCTTGAGGTAAGTTATACAGAAAATAAGTAAATAAAGTAAAATAATATAGCAGTTTAAAATCACTCGGAAATTTCGAATTCTTAGACGATTAATCAATTCATTAATTTTAAAAATTACATTAAATTATTATCATTAAAAATCAAACCTTGTAACAGAACGTTATTGCTACCACAAACGGAGTTTTCCTTTCTTTTATTTCCCAAAACTGAAAATCTGCTAACGGAACGGTAAAAGTTCGGCTACTTTGCTGCCAGTAATTTCACCGTGAATTCACAGATTTATTTTTAACAGTATAGCACTGATCAAGCCAAGGATTTAGAATAAGGTAGAATATTTGTCGTTCATCCCTTCAATTTAATTTAATATCTCTTAAATTTTTGTAGAGGCCTACACAACAATTGAATTAACTTTGACTACATATTCTTTTTTTTCTGCAATAACATCTAATAAATCCATCCCCCCCCCCCATTTTTTAATCTGATAATAAATAGTCTTTATAAGTCTGACTCCGCTTCGAGTCCGATATCGGGCTCTGCTTTAGTGTGGCTCACCTCTATTATAAATTCTTAGAGTATGCGATATTGCTTAAAGCAAATAGGCTCTAACATGGAATGTCTCCAGTGGACACCTTCCATCTCCCCACGGGCATACTCAGAAAAATTTTAAACGTTTACAGATTGTTCTTCTCAACCGGATATATATGTTTATAAAAAAAAATTCCGCGGAACCACAACAGAGCGTCCGTAAAAAAATAATGAAATTTTCGTTTGTTTGGTGATGAAGTAAAACTTCAAGAAATACGCAATTACGTTAAATATTCTTTAAAGAAAAAACTTTTTATGCTGAATTTTTTAAATGTAGTTTTTTCTTTCTTTTTTTAGTTTGGTTTAACTGTAATTTTGTCATACCGAGTGTCCCAAAAAGGACTAACTAATTTTTAAATTCAATAACTTGCAAACTTTTGCAGATATTTAAAAAGCTCTTGCAGGAAAGTTATGTCAGGTCAAAATTATGTCTTATGATGCTGGACTTTAGTTGAAATTACAAACAATCGATAGCACTGAGAGTGATAGTCACTCTCTCTAGACAGAAACTCACGTCACTTTGTACTGATGCAAATTACGGAAATTTAGGGGATGGAGTGAGTATCATTCAAAAATGCAATTTTGCTTTCACGGCGCGATTTTTAATGCAATCCATATAATTTTGATTTTGTTGCCTTCAGCACAATAATAGAGAAAAATATTGTTTCCATGGTAACGACTCCTCTTCAATCGAATTGCGTTAAACAACAACTTTAGAAATATTATTTATTTATTTAATTTATTTTATTTTACATTCCAACAATATTAGGATTTTTTAAATCAGGGTACCTTATTCATCGATTTATTTATCTGGGTATTTTTTAAACTTTATTTAAATCTCCCGGGCATTTTCGATATTGTATGTGAGTATATGGGATTGACAATTCATTTACATGTGCACTCAAAAGATTTCATTGCATCATAATCTATGGTGGAAAATTGCATGCAAAGTATGATATTAATAACTTAAACTGCTTCAAACATATTAAAAATGTTATCGATCACTGAATCTTATTGCTAACTGATTATGATAGAATAAGGTACTCATATTACTTGTAGTTCCTTTAAGGGGCACACAAAAATAAATCAATTACAGTATTGTCTTTAAATAATTATTACTGAAAATGCATTTGAAACTGCTGCCTGCGCTTTTAAATTTAACTGGTTTTTAGATATGTTCGTAATTATATAAATGCGTATCACCTATAGTTGTCGTCTGGTCCGTCTGTCTGTCTCTCCGCATATAGCAGGACAAAAACTATTCTATTATGATAATGAGATTTATTATGCTGTATTCGGTTTTGAAAACATAGTCAGCAGCGTTCACGGTTCATTTACAAAGACACTGAAAACTATTCCATTATACTATGTCTGTGAGGAAATTTCGTAATTACATAAATACGTAGCACCTATAATTGTCATCTGGTATGTTCGTGTATTTGTCCACATATAATAGCGCAAAAACTACCCAAAAGAATGGTTTAATTTAAATATGATAGTCGTTGCAAAATTTTCGTTAGTCATTTAATTTTTTTTTAAAAGTTGGATGTATAGTCCATGTACAATGATAGTCAAAAGTACATGACAAATGCCTTCGAACTGTGACTGGTTTTATAAATATTCAGAACTTGGTGCAATGCCTGTTGCACCACTTCCCTTACTCTTTTGCAAAAATGCATGAATAAAAAATTTATTTCGATTATGTATATTAAATTCATGGTATTATTTAAATGATACGACTTCCATCTTAAATGAGGCATAATCACTATGACAACCTAGAATCATTACCTATCACTTAATATAATTGAATGATATTATATATCGCATGATAGGTTTTAAAAGAGTGAAGAAAACTTTTATTAATATCCTTTTAATCTTTGATTCGCTTTTCATAAAATATGAAGTGAGTAACAAAAATCCTGAAACGAGTATATATATTACGAATCAAACCATTCTGTTGGATAGTTTTTGCGCTATTATATGCGGGCAAATAAAAGAACATACCAGATGACGACTATAGTACGAAATGTATGCGACGTATAGTATGCGACGTATTAGTACGAAATTTACTCACAGAGGTAATATAATGGAATGGTTTTTAGTGTCTTTGTAAATGAACCATGAACGCTGTATACTTTGTTTTCAAAACCGAAAACGGCATGATAAATCTCATTAACATATATCAGTTACAGACCAATCCAGCTATTTCAACGCAAGCTAGAGTTTAGAAAGATAGAGAGGCAGACGACTAACCAAATAGAAATCATAAACGCTTTCAACTATGTTGAAAAGTGTTAAAAATGAATGTGAAGTTGAAATTTGACATTTAGCAATTTATTTAAATAGACGGAAGCATATTTAAATTATTTTGTATAGTCCTGTAGTTTACCTACTATCTTTAAATACACATCATTATGTAGTTAAAATCTATTTAAAATTGAAACATGCTTTAACCTAATCAAATCACACTTCCAGAGATTACCATCTAGAACCGGTTATGTATCCAATTTTTGAGTGAATCAGCATATCATTTCATTTCTATTCTTTAAACATATCGTAATATACTTAAAGCTATTCAGCGTAAAAATGCGTAATTCATTTACAAACTACTTTTAATATGTTTACTTTCACACTCAGGAAGGAATGCGAATTCTTTTGTGTAGCCGCATGTATATGATTTGCACCATATATTCACACAACGTAATATGCAAAAATTTATTGAAACTTAAAAAAAAAAATAATATCAAAACTAAAACTTCCAGCAATTATCGTTAACGTACCGCATTTTTAATGCAGCATAATATCCGAAATCTTTTGTGTTTCCCCGTAAATACCTCGCATTTTCTATTACACAGAAGTAACTCGTAGTAAACCTGAGTAACTTATAACAATATTATTATATGTGTAACAAAATTAAAATATGCCTCAAATAATGTTCCGTTCTATACCATTATGTTACATAATTATTTTGTGTGTGCCTGTAATTGAATAATAACTTTTCTTTATGCAGCATAGTCTACATCATTTGTATTTTAATATAATTCATCGATGCATATCAATTTCATTATGTTTAGACGGGTGTAACATCATTAAAAGGCACTTGAAACTTTTTCCCAGCGTCGGCCATAATGTAGGGGACTGCTTTTGACTATCCCTGTACTGGAACTATACATCCAATTTTCATAAAATTCGAAATAACTCGACAAAATTCTTCAGCAAATGTATATTTAAAATTTCAAACGATTCAACAGAGTAGTTTTTGCCCTGTTATATGTGGACAGACAGACAGACGGACGGACCAGACGACGACTATGGGTGATAAGCATTTATATAATTACGAACATATCTAAAAAACAGTTAAATTTAAAAGCGCATGCAGCAATTTCAAATGCATTTCCCGTAATAATTATTTAAAGACAGTACTGTAATCGATTTATTTTTGTGTGCCCCTGTAAATGAACTACAAATACTATGAATACCTTATTCTATCATAATCATCTTGCAATGAAATTCAGTGATTGCTATCAGTTTCAATACACTTGAAACAGTTTAAGTCATTATTAATATATTTTACAAACGATTATTCCCCATAGATCATGATGTAATGAAATCTTTTGGGTTCACCTGTAAATGAACTGTTAATCCCACATATTTCACATACATATCGAAAATGACCGGGTGATTTAAGTAAAGTTTAAAAAATACCCAGATAAATAAATCGATAAATAAGGTACCCTGTTTTAAAAAATCCTAATGTTCTTGGAATGTAAAATAAAATAAAATAAAATAAATAATACTTCTAAAGTTGTTGTTTAACGCACTTCGATTAAAGAGGAGTCTTTCCCATGGAAAGATTATTTTTCTTTATTATTGCGCTGACGGCAACAAAATCAAAATTATATGGATTGCATTCAAAATCGCGCCGTGAAAGCAATATTGTATTTTTTAATGATACTTACTATATACCCTACCCTACCCTACCCTCATCAGTACAAAGTGACGTTAGTTTCCGCCTCGACAGAGTGCTTATCGCTCTCAGCGCCATCTATTGTTTGTAATTTCAACTAAAATCCAAAATCACAGAAAAAAATCTTTTGACTTTATACATAACTTTTCTATAAGAATATTTTAAATATCTGTAAAAGTTTGCAAGTTATTGAATTTTAAAATCCGTTTGTCCTTTTCAGAACACTCATTATATGTTTATATGTATTTATGATGAAATTTACCTATCATACTTTTCAATTAAAAATAAAATTTAAATTGTTTCAAGATGAAAAACAAGTCTGATTAAGCATTGCCGATTTATTTTTGTTGCCATAGAAATGAGTTTTTTGTAAAGGAAATTTATAATAGAAGAATTCATCATGTGGACTTTACTTTATAACAGTAAAATTTAATTAAATATTTTTAAATATTGAATTGCAGGCTAAAGGAACGGGAAAATTTTATTCAAATCTGTAATAAAAAGAAAAATGGTGAGATATTTATTACTTTATTGAATACATTAATTTTGCTGCAAATCTAATAACCTCATAAGTAGTATTTGCAAGTTGAAAAACATGAAAAAAAATGAATAGATAAAAATCAAATATAAGCTGACTATAATTTTAAATATATATTTACATCTTGTAAAACTTAAAAATTATATATCCTGAGATAAAATTATATAGGATGGACGAGTCCTTACTCAAAATAAAAAGTAGTCTCTAACGGACACATACATTTATTATCTGACGAACAGAACAAAAAACAAACAAATAAAAAATAAAACATAGATTCATTCTTCGTAACTTTTCTCAACAATCTTTATCGAACATCAATTTGTCGTAAATATTTTATAGTTTTAAAAAGAATCGTCTTAAATCTTCGCTTTTAAATCGTCGGAATCATCACTTTAGTTTTTAATCAACATCGTTAGCCGTCGTTCAAAACATTCTATTTACTTTCTTCTTTCCATTCCTCGTCACACAGCTTCATTACTTCGCGTTTCTTATTTAATCTCGAAGCAGTGTTCCGGTAAATGCGTAGCGTAGAGAAAATACAGTCCAATTCAGGTGCAACAGAGAGTGTAGCCCACATGCGAGAGTATATCCCACATGCGGCCGTCCTGACATCTGGAGCTGCCGCAGCGACATGTGATCTTATAGAATCTGGAAAGAAATAAAAACAAAAACAGTAACTGTTCTTAGGGGGAAAAAATATAGTGTCCGTTTGTACACTAGAAAGATCAGTCGTCTTTTTTCTGAAATGGTGTAACATCGTATGAAAATGTTCTTTAAAATTGTTGACTTTTGAAATGTTCAGACATACACATTAAAGATAAGGAAAAAAATAAAGTTTCAGTTATCGTCATGCCAAGGCTTCATGTATTCAGCACACGAACTAGTGCTTATCGGTCCTTCAGTTGATGAGATTTTCTCTACGTCGTAGGTATAGTTAGACTTCACTTTGGTTACTTTATATGGACCGAGGAATTTAGATTTCAATTTTAACCCTGGTCCTTGTTGGGTTCTTTTAATTGCTACGAGGTCTCCAAGGTTATATTTCCGGGGTTTCTTACGTCTTAAATTATAATGCTTGCGCTTTTCTTGATGAATTTCCAGAATATTCTTCTTAGTTTCTTTTCGGAGTTCTTCTCCATCTTTCTTGAATTGTTCTTCGACTGCGCTGTTTAGGAGTTCAATAATTTGTAAATCTTCTTTTTGTTTCATTTTTGTACCAAATAGTATTTTAAACGGTGTTCTTTTAATGCTTCGTTGGTAAGTTGAATTAATAACTTGTTGAACTTTAGGAACATGTTTAAACCCTTTGGTCGGTTCGTCTTTGGACATTTTAGAGATTACGGAAATTATGATGGAATTAAGTCGCTCTACTTGACCATTAGCACGGGGAAGGCCAATTGTAATTGTCTCGTGTTTTATATTTTCATTTTGGCAATAATCAGCAAATTCTTTACTTGTAAATGCAGGACCTTTATCGCTAATGATTTTGGAAGGGTTGCCAAAAGTATAACTCTGTTGTTGCAGTTTCAATATGACTTCGGCAGAAGAAGTAATTTTACAGGGATATAGCCACACGAATTTGGTAAATGCATCTATTAAAGACAAAATATGTTTAGAGTTTTTGTTAGTCGATTCGAGAGGGCCTAAATGATCAATGTGGTAGGTTTGGAGGGGAGTCTCCTCTTTGTGCAAGAGATAGAGATGTAACTCACCTTCTTGTTTCCCACGCTTCCGATTATATAAAAGGCATGTTACACAATTTGCTATAACTTTATCAATCTTATTTGCCATATTACGGATAAAAAATTCTTCATTAAGGAGTTCTTCACAACGTTTGCGTCCGAAGTGTCCTTTGTCATGAACGTGTTTAATGACGTTTAGCTGCATTTCGTCCGGCACGACTACCAGATCGTAACCTTTATGATTTTTATAAAGAACGTTATTTTTGAGGAAATAATTGTCATATGGCTTTGTTTTCAAAATTTCTTTGATGGCCTGTATATGTTCGTCAGTGTTCTGTGATTGTATGATTTTGGAAGTAAAACTGTCTTGAATGGTCATACATACTGGATTTCTGCTTAAAGCATCGACGTGGCGCATACGTGTACCTTGTCTGTGTTCGATTGTATATTTGTAATCGGCTAACATTAAAGCCTATCGAGCTATCTTTGTGCAAAGATCTTTTTTATTCATAGTTAAAGCAAATGCGTTACAATCTGTGACTATCTTGAAAGGGATACCTAAAATATAAACACGGAATTTTTTAAGAGCTTCGATGACTGCC